>VFSX01000212.1:110000-155000 GCA_016618255.1 Chlamydomonas sp. UWO 241 | reverse complement strand
CAAGATCAAAGTACAGCCAGAATGCAGCTAAATGGCTGTGTACAGCCAAAAAGGAAATCACTGCCTGCCTGTCAACCCACCAGCGCGTGCCTCCGCTCATGAGGATCTTGGTGCCGGCCTTGGGCATGCGCTCAAGCAACGTCACCTGTGGCAGTGATTCTCGAGTGTGGACATGGGCTTGCATTCCCGCACTTGGCTCTCAGAACCGTGTGGGGTGGCTCTTTGTGGTTCGTCACAACGGGGGGGACTGTGCTGGGGGGCTGTGTGTGCAAGCCCTGCTGGCTACTCGTTGTTTGTGGTCTTGTGTTTTTACTCGGGGTCTAGGCGCTCCCGTTGTGTTACGCTTTCGACGACGACGACCTGTGGCACAGGGGCAAGTTCAAGGCGTACAATGCCGCGCCCGTCCGCCTCGAACTAAGGTGGTGCTACGGTAACGGCAGCCTACAGTAAACATGACCGTGGTAGTGCCGCACCCTCTATGCGTGTGTGGGTGTGCATGGTGGTGTGCGTGCTGAGTGCGTGCGTGTGTGCGTGTGTGCGTGTGTGCGCGTGTTTGTGCGTGCGTGTGTTAATGCGCGCGTGTGTGTGCACGTGTCTGCTGGCGATTCAATTGGGAGCACACACCTAATCACCCCCTCTCCCACTCCGTTTTGATACATTTCAAAGTCTCACAAGGACGTCTTGCGCGCGCAACGTGGAGTTTATGTGGTGCCATGTGCTTCCATGCGCATGCGCCATGCGCCCATGCGCCTCACCCGTGCTCCCTCCCGCGCCGCAAAGTAGGCAGCAGTGAGTCCTGCCGCTCCTCCCCCCACCACTGTCACCGATGGGTGTGATGTGGCTTGCTGGCTGCTTGCACGAATTAGCCGGCTCCATCCAGCACGCTGCGCCCTCTGCGCCACCGGCCAGTGGTGGCGATAGAGACAGCCACGGCCATGGGTGAGCCGGTACATTGGATGGGAGGGGTGTGGTGCTCAGCTGCAGGACGCTCGCGTACATCCCACACTCGTGCCCCACACTCGTGCGCCGCCACACCTGCAGCGTTGCAGGTGGCACGTACATCGACACGCCTTGTCTGTTGTTTCCAACAGCCAGCCACTGCATCATCTAGCCGTACCCAACGATCTGACATCAAGCTGGCACGCGGAGTGACTCCAACTCACGTGAGTGGCTGCCCTGAAGTGTTGAGCTGCTGCACGCCTACCGCCCACGTGCCCAGTGCATAGCCGTATGCAGCGTGCGCCATGCACACCCCCATGCACACACCCTGCGCCATGCACACACACACACACACACACACACACACATGCGGGGGTCGCTGCATGGAACTCGGACCCCTCGTTTGCTGATCGTGCCCATGTGCCGCCACCTCAAGCACGCACGCAGCTACCTCGCAATGCCTCCACCCCACCGCTGCGATTTGAAGACGCTGCTGCGCAACATGAGGGGCGCTCGTTCTTCATCCGCCCATGCGCTCGTTGTTTCGAGGGGGAAGCGGGCTCTGCTGACGCTGACGAGATTGTGTGCCGATGGGGATGCAGACGCACTAGACGGCGCAGCCAGTGCCATCTCGGAGATCGTGTGTCTGCTCGGGCCTAGGTCCCCCCCTGAGGTGCAGCAGAGTGCAGCAGGCGCACTGAAGCACCTCGCTCTCAGGGATGCTTACTCGACCACCATCGCTGCTGCTGGTGCCATCCCTCTGCTTGTACAACTGCTGGAGCTTGGGTCCCCCTGAGGCACAGCAGAATGCAGCAGGGGCACTGATGCACCTCGCTATGAGGGCTGAGAATGCGGTTACAATTGTTACCGCCATTCCTCTGCTGGTGCAGCTGTTGGGGCCTGAATGTCCGGCGCAAAAGTGTGCAGCAGGAGTTCTGGGATTGCTGGCTGAGATTGCTAACGGTGCGGCCGCCGTCACTGCTGGCGGTGCCATCCCCCCACTGGTGCTGATGCTAGGACCTGGCTCTACGGCTGACGTGCGGCAGTTTGCCGCAGGGACGCTGTTGGTCCTCGCTCGTCATGCTGAGAGTGCGGGCACCATCGCCAGTGCTGGTGCCATCCCTGTGCTGGTGCAGCTGTTGAGGCTTGGGTCTGACGTGCAGCGGTATGCAGCAGGCGCACTTACGGCCCTTGCGCGGCAAGCTGAGATTGCGGGCACCATCGCGAGTGCTGGCGCAATCCCTCTGCTCGTACAGCTCTTGGAGCCTGGGTCTGCAGCTGACGTGCAGTGGAATGCCGCAGGCACACTGGTGCAGCTCGCTATGATCGATGATGACAACGTGGTCACCATTGCCACTGCGGGTGCCATTCCCTTGCTGGTGCAGCTGCTGGGGCCTGGCTCTCCAGCTGACGTGCAGCGGCATGCAGCACGCGCACTTGCGGCCCTCGCTCGGAGCACTGAGAACGCGGGCACCATCGCTGCTGCTGGTGCCATCCCTCTGCTGGTGCAGCTGCTGGGGGGTGCGTCCCCTGCTGCAAGCTGCGCGGCAGGAGCACTAGGGTATCTCGCTCGTGACAATGCTGTCATTGCAGACGCCATCGCTGACGCTGGTGCCATCCCCTTGCTGGTGCAGCTGCTCGCGCCTGGGCCCATCCATGCGGAGCAGCGGCAGCGGAATGCAGTGGGCGCACTGATGTACCTCGCTCGGAGCACTGAGCACGCAGTCACCATCGCTGCTGCCGCTGGTGCCACGGCCATCCCTCTGCTGGTACAGCTGCTGGGGCCTGGCTTGCCAGCCAACATGCCGGTCACAGCAGCAGACACACTGATGCACCTCGCGCTGAATGCTGAGACTGCGGCCACCATTGCTGCTGCCGGTGCCATCCCTCCGTTGCTGCTGCTGCTGCTTGGGCCGGGCTCTGAAGCGGGGGTGGATGCGGCAGCAGCAGGAGCGCTGTGGGCGCTCGCGCTGCATGCCGAGACTGCGGGCACCATTGCGGCTGCCGGTGCCATCCCTCCACTAGTGGAGCTACTGAAGCCTGGCTTGGGCGACATTGCAAACGGGTTCGCAATGCGAGCATTGCAAGCGCTCGGTGCCAGCAATGCCAGCATCCGTGCGACGGTTGCCGCTGCAGAGGCCAGTGCTGCAAGAGTGCGAGGGGCAGGGGACACGGCAGGCCTAGGGGGCATTGCACTGGCGAGAGGCTCTGATGTGCTGCCACAGTAGTAGACGCAGGAGCCTGTACAGTCGCTGTACATAACCGCGCCGACGACCTGGTAGGACCTCACGCCTCTGTCTGCACCGCTGGCGGCGCCGCTGCGCCTGTGTGTACGCACAATTTTTTTGACTGGTACGCCTGGCGCACCGCGTAGCCTTGCGGGCTCTCCTGGTAGAGCCCCCTCCCCCCCCAGTCGTGCAGGCATGTAGGCAGCTCCCTCAATCCCATGCAATCACCGAGGGTGCGTACTGTAAACTGTCAACTAAAGCCCCCCTGGACGTGCAGTCTAGGCCTCAACTCACGCCCCGTGGTCCTCCGGGCGCGCACATGGAAACCCTGTGAAACCAACGATTTTTAGTCGTTGTTACTCATCCCACTCTCCACGCGATGCTGTGTGCGCCTATCATGAGACTCGCGCTGACATCCATACTTCCTCCCCACACCCTAGGGTTTGGGGCCTGTTCCTCTTCCACCACAAACAGCTCAGCCCCACGCCATCGCGCGCGTCGCGTGCAGTACGCAAACCAAACAAACATTCCCCAGCCTCTCGCTTGCTTCCTCCCGCGCACCCACCCCAACCCCCAATATCCTTCCCAACAGTTACCTTCACTGCCATGGTTGAAATGGTGAAACCAACCGCTGAGTCGGGCCACTGACCGCACGGGAGGTGCGACCGTGTCGTGTGTTGCTACGTCGCAACTGCCAAGCTACTGCTGGTAGGGGACCTGGGTCTGCTGCTGCTGCTCCTGCTGCCGTCACCACCACCACCGCCGCCGCCACTGCCACCGTTGCCATCGCTGCTGCCACGCGCACACACACGCACCGGCGGGAGCGATGCTGCGTGCCATGGCAAGGGGGCCTGCATTGGTTTCGGCACACGCTCTGTTGTGAGTGGCACTCGAGTGCGCGGGCGCGGTATGCCACGCCCGCACCGAGTGGGGTCCCCTACCACCAGCAGCCAGCCACCCCAGTAAGGGGCTCGGGATCTAGACCATGGTCTTGTACGCGTTAAGGAGTCCCTGCCTGCACCATCCATCCTCATCACTGCCTGTCCCCTACCACCAGCAGCCAGCCACCCCAGTCAGGTGCTCGGGCTCTGCTACGCGTCGACCCTGGCCTTACACGTCGCAAGGTGTCCCTGGCTGCTTGCAACATCCATACTCATCACTGCCTGTCCCGGCTGAACGTGGGAAAGTAGGAGCTCTTCTTGGGCCCGCCCGCTCTGCTGCCGCTGCTGCCGACCCCGTCCTGCTGCTGCTGCTGCTGCGACGTGTCGGTAGGCGGCTGATACGCAGACGCGTCGCCGCCCCCGCCGCCCCACGTCGGCTCGTCCGCTCTCGCGCGCACGGCCGGAGTCAGCTGGATGCCCGCCATGCCCGCCATTCCCGTGCCGTAGTAGCTCGCAAAGGTTCCAGCCACGTAGTCGCCCTGCACCACTGGGTTCACCCACGGGGTCGTGCCCTCGCCCCCACCTCCGCCGCCGCGCCCGCCCGCTCCGCCCGCACCCCCGTTGCCCCCCTGCGTGCGTGTGTGTGTGTGCGCGTTTTTTTCTTCAGTTCTTACATCTACGCGTCCGGAGGCCCCCGGGGCGTGAGTTAAGGCATATAGACTAAACGTCTAGGGGAGCTCCACTAGTAGCGCCCGCAAGGCCACGCAGAGATTGTGTGTGTGACCGTGCGCACGTGTGTGTGTGTGTGTGTGCCCACACCCCCGTCGCTCCCCTGCGTGCGTGTGCGTGTGTGTGCACGTGAGTGTGTGCGTGTGCGCGCGTGTGTGCGTGTGTGTGCATGTGTGTGTGTGTGTCCGCACCCCGTTGCCCCCCTGCGTGCGTGTGTATGCGTGTGAGTGCGAGTGTGTGCGTGTGCGCACATATGTGTGCGCACATATGTGTGTGTGTGTGTGTGTGTGTTTCCACACACCCGTTGCCCCCCCTGCGTGCGTGCGCGTATGTGTGTGCGCGAGTGTGTGCGTGTGCGTGCGTATGCGTGTGCGTGTGCTTGTGTGTGTGTGCGTGTGTGTGTGTGCGTGTGTGTGTGTGTGTGTGTGTGTGCGCGTGTGTGCGAGTGTGCGCATGCATGCGATGGCTGGCCACCCGCTCGCGAACGATGACACACGTAAAACCAAGGAGCTAAGAGGAGCACACGCGCATAACACTGTGACACCCCTCACCTGCGGGTTGGGGTCCTCCGGTGATGGCGGCAGCGGCGCGGCGGGCGTGACGCCAGCGGCGATGAGCTGGTTTTGTTGTGCGATGAGCACCGCGTGCATCTGTGTGTGGGGGGAGGAGAAGCAGAGGAGCGTGTGTGTGTGTGGGTGTGTGGCGGTGGGGTGGGTGGCGGGCGTCAATGGATGGTGACGCCAGCGGCGATCAAGTTGGTGGTGGTGTGCTACGAGCACCGCGTCCCCCTCCCCTGGGGTGGGTGGGCGCACGCTGCACGCTGCCTGGCTCCCATCTGTCAAGAGGCGAAGCTCGCTCCCTGGAGAGTGCGCCAGTATCTGCATCTTACCCTGATACCCCTCCCCCCTTTCCTGCCCCTAAACCCCAAGGTTACCCTTGTACAAGACCCCCAAACCCGCAACCCCCTGCACCCTCGACCACCCATTTTCCTTCCCCCCAACCCCTAAACCTAAAACACACCGTAGTACCGCTGTGCCTTGCCGCCACTTTTATAAAGGGGGTTATCGTTTAGAATTTGGGCGCCTTGCCGCGATTTTTTTTAATTCATGTATCCTCGTCTCGACGTCACTTTTGGAAAATTTTCTACTTTTTCGGCATTATATTTTAGGAATCGGCCTTGCCGCGACGGCACGTCCTCGGAATTATTTAATTGGCAAGAAAAAACGGCACTACTATGGTCTTTGGTAACCCCAAAGCCCGCAACCCGGCACCCTCCGCCACGCACCTGCAGGTTAGCCTGGTGCGATTTTTCTGCTGACGCAGTCGCGGCCTCTGCCATCTTGAGGGCGTGCGCGACTGTGGTTTGCGATTCCTCGCGGTCCTGTGTGTGTGCAGGGGGGCATGTGTGTGTGTGTGTGTGCGCGCGTGTGTGTGTGTGTGCGTGTGTGCGTGCGTGTGTGTGTGTGTGTGTGTGTGTCGGCCTCTGCCATCTTGAGGGAGTGCGCGACTGTGGTTTGCGATTCCTCGCGGTCCTGTGTGTGTGCAGGGGGGCGGGGGGCATGTGTGTTTGTGGGCGTGTGTGTGTGTGTGTGTGTGTAAGCATACGCGTGCGTTTGTGTGCGTGCGTGTGGTGGCCTCTGCCATCTTGAGAGTGTGCACGGCTGCGGCTTGCGATTCCTTGTGGTCCTGTGTGTGTGTGTGTGTGTGTGTGTGTGTGACGGCCTCTGCCATCTTGAGAGCGCGTGCGACTGCGGCTTGCACTTCATCATGTCCTGTGTGTGTGTGTGTGAATGTGTGTGTGTGTGTGTTTTAAAAGAGTACAGATGTTGCACACAGCTGCATTACACAGATCTTGTTGCAGCTGTACTACGCGCCCACACGCGCGCACCTTGCGCCACATCCACACCGCGTAGCCCGTGGCCGCGAGCGTGATGAGGAAGAGCACAGATGTTGCACACAGCTGTAGTACAAAAATCCCGTTGCAGCTGTACTACGCGCCCACACGCACGCACCTTGCGCCACATCCACACCGCATAGCCCGTGGCCGCGAGCGTGATATGAGGAAGAGCACAGATGTTGCACACAGCTGTAGTTCACAGGTCCTATTGCAGCTGTACTACGCTCCCACACGCACGCACCTTGCGCCAAATCCACACCGCGTAGCCCGCGGCCGCGAGCATGATGAGGAAGAGCACGCCAATCACGATGATGATGATGAAGAGGGCGAGGTTGCACTCGATCCAGGTGCCACACCTGGTGTAGGGTTCAGCAGTGAGAGTTTAGGGTTTGTGCGTGAACCCTCACTGTAAACCTGTACCCTCACTCTAAACCCTTAACCTGTTCGCGCAGGCACCCATGGCTACACACGAGAGACAGAGTGCAGAGGAGGCGTACTGCGTGCTGCTGCTGCGTACTTAATTAAGTACGCCGTACTTACCGTCCGTACGGTTTGCGAATAAGTACCGTTTATTGCCCTAGGGTTTAGGGTCGGGGTGAGGGGGGCAGGAGAGGGGAGGGGGCGTGTGATGTGAGCGTGTGTGCGTGCATGTGCGTGTGGGCGTGTCCTGCGTCATGCGTCGCGTGCGTGTCGCGCGTCGTGTGTGGGTGCATGTGTGTGGGTGTGTATGCGTGTGTGTGTGTCAGTGTGTGTGTGCACTGTGCGCGTGAAATGTGCGAGTGTGTGCGTGCATGCGTGTGTGTGTGTGTGCGTATGTGTGTGTGTGTGTGAGTGTACATCGTTTGTGTGTGTGTGTGTGTGTTTGTGTGTGCACTGCGCGTGTGCGTGCGCGCGTGCGCACGCGCGTGCGCGTTAGTGCGTCGTGTGCGTGTGTGTGCACGTGTGTGCACCGTGCGCGTGCGTGTGCGCGTGCGTGCGTGCATGCCTATAGCACATGCGCACCCTGACGGCGGCGGCGGCGGCGGGAACAGCCCGATCGGCTGGTTGGGCAGCGACGGCGGCCGCGGCGGCGGGTTGGGCGCGGGCGGAGGCGGCGGCGGGGCCGGCGGCGGGACGGGCGGCGACGGCGGGAAAGCGGGGGGGAGCGGCGGGGGCGGCGGCACGCACCTGTTGTGGCGAGGCGAGGGGGGTGGGGTGTGTGTGGGGGGGGAGGGTGGTGTGGGGGGGACCCTGTTGGCGTGGGCGGGGTTACGGTGAATCGTCATGTTACGCAGCCGAGCGGGCCGAACAGTCTCCCCAAACCCCACCCCACCCCACCCCGCTCATGGCAGCGTGTCGCTACGCCCTGACAACGCACACACTAGGTCTAACGCGCCACACTAGGTCTAACGCGCCACACTAGGTCTAACGCGCCACCACAGGCGTCCAACGGACTGTAAAATTTCCCCCCTCACCCTCCCACCCCGACACACGCCCGCCCAAACGCATCCGCGCGGCCTTAGTAGCCCTGTGCCTGCACGCCCTCCCTCGCCCCCCCCCCCACACACAAACACCCCTTGCGGTAACCTGCCGCGCCCTCCCAACACGCACCTCACCAGCCCCCCCCCCTTTCCCTCTTTCTCCACCCTCCAAATCCACGCACCCGAGCGGGCCCAGCCCCGTGCCTGCCGCGGACAGCGAGAGGTTGAACGCCTCGGTCACTTGCCCACACCTGTGCGCGGCGGTGGTGGTTGCGATTAGTTGGGCCTGTCCTACCACAGCCCCATCGTCTGATCCGCGCAAGTGAATGCGGCCATAACGCCTGACGCAGTCGGGGGTGCGCCTCGGGCGGTGATGGGCACCTAAGGCAGTCGGGGTGGCGCCTGAGGCGGTCGGAATGACGCCTGAGGCGGCGCCTGAGGTGATCAGGGGTGCGCCTCAGGCGGCCGGCGCGCCTGAGGCGCCGCCTGGTCCGAGCAAGTAAATGCGCCGCCTGAGGCGCCGCCTAAGGCGCTGGGAATGTGGTAGGGCTGGTCAGTTGGTAAGGCAGTTGGTCGGGTGTCCCTGGTGCCTCACAAGTGATTGTTAGGGCCGGAACTGGACCTGGGTCTTGGGTGCTAGGGCTAGAGGATGCCTTTGCTGGAAAGCTGACGCAGCGGTAACCGGTTGTTAGGGTAAGTCAGTTGGGGCTATTCAGTTGGGGTTAGTCAGTTGGGGTCAGTTGCAGGTGATCCTGGCTCCTCAAAGGTGATCGTCAGGGCCAGAAATGGACTTGGGTCTCGGAGGTGGCACTAGAACTGCATGTTTCCTTTCTTTATTGTGACGTGTGTAGCCCTCCGCACGGGGGAGAGTCCGAGCGAGAGGGTGGTGGGGCGGGGAGCAGCCCGGGGGGCCCCCAGCCCGGCAGTGGTCAAATTTGCAGATAGTGCAGTCTGTGCTTTGCTTACAACGTGTGTAGCTTTGGCACGGGGGAGAGGCCGGGGGCAGGTGGTGGTGGTGGTGAGGGCTCACTCACATCCCGGCGTTGCTCTCCAGGTCCAGGAAGTTGAGCTCCCCGAGCGCGGGCGGCTCCCAGGCGGGCGGGATCCCGCCCGTCAGCTGATTTTGCCCCGCCGAGAGCACGCGCAGCGACGCGAGCGCCGCCCAGGCGCTCGGGAGCGGCCCGGTGAGGCTGTTTTGGCGGAGCAGGAGCGTCGAGAGCCCGGTGAGGGCCGACCAGCCGTCGGGGAGGGGTCCAGAGAGCTCGTTGATGTTGAGGTAGAGGGCCTGGGTGTGTGGGAGGGGCACGCCGGGGGCAAGGGGGGGGGGATCGTGAGCAGGTTGCAAGGGCATTTGCACCGGGAGAGACGGGGGAGGGGGGTCTGCAAACTGGCTGCAGTTGTGTGTCCCGCCGGGGGTTGCGGTGGTCAGGAACGGGCCTGCCTTAGCGCTTAGGCCGGTCCAGTGGGCCCAGGCTCTATGAGAGCCTGTTCCTGCCATGCGTGAGCGTGATCATGCGTGCCTGCCGTTTTGCAGCGTGCCTCCCGGCGGGCTCTCCCTCAAAGTCCCCGAGGCCCCAACGGACGTGGCGCATACGTACAAACCGTGCCCCCAGGGGCGGCACAGAACCTGCCGACCGCCCACTGCCACTGCCACCGCACCTGCATCGTCGTGAGCTCGCTGATGCTCGGCGGCAGCGGCCCGCTCAGCCCGCGCCCGCTCAGGTCGAGCGCGGTCAGCGTGCCCGGCTGCGCGCACACGACGCCATACCACGCGGTGCACGGGTCAACGCCGGGCGTGGCGCTGTCCCACGAAGACAGGGACGGGGGCGAGCCCAGCTCGGCGCGCACGCGCAGCAGAGCGTCGGCCGTGGCGGCGTCCAGGGCGTCACCTGCGTGTGTGGGTAGGTGTGTGGATGGGTGGGCGGAGGGGGGGGTGGCGGGGTGTGTGTGTGTGTTTGCCGCCTGCAGCGCCTCTGCAGGGCCATCACCTGCAGTCAACCTGTCCGCAGGCGCCCTTGCAAGGACGCGCATCATCAGGGCCCCAGTACGCAGCTCCACCCCAATGTCCCCGCGGGACAGACGTGTGAGCATGCACAGTTTCTGTTGCCCATGCGTTCAGTCCCCATGCACGTGTCTTTGTACAGCCGTACGGCCTCACCACGCCCCCCCCCCAGGTCCATGAGCACACACGCATGCATACAGTGCATGCACACATGCACACCTGTCTGCAGCAGCTTTCTCGCAGCCTGGCCTGTGGCTCCTACAAGCGCCTGCATGCCTGTTGCATGCATGCGCGCAGCCACGCCTTGACCCAGCAGGCCCAGCAGCACGCCCAGCAGGCCCAGGAGGCACCGCGCCTGACGGGGCTGTCGTGACGTCCACATGGGGGTGCACACGAGGCAGGAGTGGGAGGTAGTGACGAGCAGGTGCTAACGAGAGAGAACGGGAACGAGAGACTACTACCCAACCCCAAAGTAGGGTGTGCTTTTCGGTTTTAACTTATACTAGAGCGAACTGGCCTCGTCCAAGCAGCGTGTGGACGGGAAAGAAATAAGAGTGATCGGGGCCACACCGCGAGCATGCAACACCTGTGTCATCATCAGCCTCACTGCAGCATCATGTCTCTGCTTCTCGGAGGCCGCTGCTCCACGACATGCACATTCGCATCATCATCCCTGCAGCGCGGAGGGAGTAATTCAACACTAGTGGCAGCCACTCACCCCACCTCGTCCACCGCCTGTGTACGACACAGTGCAGCATGCCCTGGACGACGCAGTGTATGTGGGTCGGTCCTGCCGCTAGAGGTGGTGGGGGAGCTTGCGGCGAGCTCCATGGGCGTACAGGTGGGCCACGGCCACAGAAGCAACCAGGGCCACAGAGGTGCTGAGCGATGAGAGCAGGCCGTGTAGCAGGCCAGCAGCAACTGTGACGCGGCAGTTGTCAACGACAGAAACCAGCAGCACCAGCAGGGGCAGCAGGGATGGCTGTGCTTGTGCTGCATGGCGCTGAGCCATGCACGCTCATGCGTGTGCCTACGCCTGCCACATGCCTGCCACATGCCTGCCATGCCTGCCACATGCCTGCTGCATGCCTGCCATGCCTGCCACATGCGTGCACCGCATACATGCCTGCCACAGGACGTGCTCGTCGGGGGGACGGTGCTGACTGTCATCGCAGCGGCGCTGGCGGGTGGTTTAAAAAAGGATCCCGTGGTTTGCGACCTGTGTCAAGGCAACGGCGGCACGAGGTAGTTGTGTGTGTTGATGTGCGTGTCCCGTCGCTCTGTGCATCGTGTGCGATGCTCCCCCACCCACTGTGCTCCGCTGCTGCACACACCCGCCTGCCCGCGCGATTGCACATGTGCAGGTGCTTTGTGTGCGCGGGGGAGGGAAAAAACCTGATCTCGCGCGATGAGCTGCTCGCGGGGGAGGGCGAGGCGCCGAAGCGGAGCAAGGGAATGGGCCCGGCGGGCGGCAACCCACGCGACTGCAAGGTGTGCAAATGGGAACACACACACTATTGTGCTGCCAACGCATCGCGCTATGGTTGGCATTGTTGCCTGTCTTGCCTGTTGCCTGCTTACAAGGGATTTAATCAGCCTGCTTCGCCTAACTCGCCTGCCCCAAACGCACTGCCATCTAGGTGTGCCGTGGCGCGGGACTCATCGGCTGCTCCAAGTGCAAGGGCTCTGGCTACGTGTGAGATATGAGAGGTTACAACCCCCCCCCCCCTCGCGGGTGCGCCTGCGGGTGGATGCCGTTAATGAGCATGGCGCAGCTGCAGCGACGGCGTGTATGTGTGTGTGCACGTCCGTTCTTCCTCAATGTCCCCCCCCCCACACACACCACTACCACTGTGGTGTAGTGGCCTCCCATATATGGCACAGCACGTGGTAGTAGATTTGCAGGGGAAATTTTACGCCAGTTTTGCACGAGCGAGGAGAGACATGATAATGAGAGTTTTACAATCCACTTCTGGCGGTCACACGTACGGTTCCAAAGCTCCAGTGGGAGACAGGAGAGAGGCGAGAGACAGGAGGGAGGCGAGAGAGAGGAGAGAGGAGAGAGAGTTGTTACCCCATTGTTATCGCGCCCACGGGCATTGACATTGGTCTTCCAATTCCTTAAACCCCCTACATATCTACTCTTTCCAGAACAGGGCCTGGGTGACAAAAGCTTTTTGAAGCAGAGCTGTCCGCCTTGTGTGGGCTCATACGTCTGCTGCTCGTATACCGCTGGCCTTGGCCCCCTGCACGCCAGCGTGCACCAACACACCCCTCCTGGTGGAACCCTCTTGGTGGAAGGAAGTAGGAAGAAGCGTGATATTTTGGGCGGTGACCTCAGCTGCAACCGGCTGATAGGGCAGCACCCGTCGGCGTTGAACCCCGGCACCCCCAGCTCGCCTGACGTCCGCCGCCGCTGATTATCCAAGGGGGACACCAGCAAAATGGCGGAGCAAGCAAAAGCTGCGGGCTCTGGTACTTACTTGGGAGCGCTGTGGGGCATGGGTGAGTCCATGGTCGCCTACGCCAGCTCCGCACTGGGATACGAGGACTTCAAGGTCATTGACCCCAATGCCAAGGAGGCGAAGCAGGGGGACGCGGCGGTGGACGAGGGTGTGCACGGCGAGGTAGGTTCCATGCACGCATGCGACGGCGCCGTTCAATGCACGCGCGCCTCCCTCGCATGCATGCTCACGGTGCGATCGCTGCTTGGTGATGGTGTGCAGATGCGCAAGCAGACGTGGGGCTCCAACCAGTTCCAGCAGGTGCGGTGACTTGTGTACCCACCTGTCCTGCATGTAGAGGGGCAAGTGCCATGCACACGCGGCCCCGTCAGTCCCATGCATGCGACCGCCCTCGTGTGAACACATCACGCGTGTGCATGGGCCCTGATCCCTCCATCATGCACGCGCCTCCCCTCCCTCCCCAGTACATCGGCATGGACGTGACGTCGCTGCTGAGCGTGCCGGTGTGGATCATGGAGCCGGTGACCATCCTACAGAAGGCGTCGGAGATCATGCAGTACACAGAGCTGCTCGACAAGGCGTCAGAGTGCAACGACAAGTTTGAGCGGTGCGTACTGATTCGTACCGATCTCGATGGTACAGGTGTGCGTGTCGCACACACACGACGGGCAGCGCTGCTCGGCGTTTGTAGCGCCCGAGCACTGCGGTGGCAGGCACACTGCCATGCACGCGCAGTATGTGCCGCGCTCTGATCACGACACGGCACGCGGTCCAACATTCCCCTGCGCCATGCAAGCCGCGCGCATCCCCCTCCCCTGCCACCATGCACACACACGCGCAAACCGCCACCCGATGCAGCTTTGCCTACGTTGCCGCGTTCCTCGTGTCCTCCTTTGACGACGCACAGCGTGCTTATAGGCCGTTCATCCCAGCCCCCGCCCCCCCCCCTCTGCAGTGCACGCCAGAATGCACCGGGAGGCTGCAGACCCCCGATTGGGATGGGACCGTCACCGTGACAAACTCCTCTGCACACCCCACGCAGCTTCGCCTACGTCGCCGCATACCTTGTGTCGCCCTTCGGCGGCGCGGAGCGCGCGTGGAAGCCGTTCAACCCGATCCTCGGCGAGACTTTCGAGATCGAGGTCGGCAACGGCGTCAAGTTCCTGGCCGAGCAGGTGTGGACGTTTGGTAGCTGGGTGGTAGCTGGGCGGTAGCTGGGGGGCAGCTGGGGGGCAGGGGGGGCGTCGTGGTGTGTGCGCCGATCCAGTAAGACGCGTGAGTGTGAGCTCGAGGTCGGTTCCTAGCCGAGCAGGTGTGGAGTGTGAGAGAGTGGAGTGATGCAGGGAGGGAGGGGGAGGGCCTTTGTGCGTGGAGGGGCGCGCATCGGCGCGGCCCTACCGCACCGCATCGCCGCGGGCCTTGTGGCGTTTAGACGGTTTTGGTCTGAATCACTCACCCACGCCACGCACGCGCGTGTGTCGCGCAGGTGAGCCACCTCCGGCCCCCGCGCGCCCCGACGCGGAGAACGTGTGCGAGGGGGCTGCCAAACACCCTCCAAAGCAGCCCCCACGCCCGACCTTACTAACTCAACCTAATACTGACCTAAAACTGTCTGGAAACAAACCCTAAAATCGTACAGGTGAGCCACCGCCCTCCGGTCCCCGCGTGCCACGCCAAGAACGAGCAGGAGGGGTTGCCAAAGAAACCCGCAAACCCTAAACTACCGTACGCGCGGTTAGCCTTCGCGGGGGGGGGGGTAAAAAAACATTGTATAATCGTCCGCGGGGGACGTATTTCGTCGTTTTCAGTCGATTTGACGTCAAAAATCGCGAATATCGCGTTTTATTTCATCGTTATTTCAGCTTTGCGGGAGGGTACAAAAACATTACGTATTCGCGAAGGCTAACCGCGTGTATGGTGTGCACGTTTTGTTGTGCAAGAAAACACCATCATTACCATCCACAGGTAGGCGAGCCACCACCCGCCTGTCGCCGCGTTCCACACCGAGGACGAGCAGGAGAGGCCGCCAAAGAAACTCCTTGGCCCTAAAGTATGCACTTGTTTTTGTGCAAAAGACATCATCATTACCACATCCACCCATGCATGTCACGCAGGTGAGCCACCACCCGCCCGTCGCCGCGTGCCACGCCGAGAACGAGCACTTCCTGTACGACATCGTGTCGGCGCCGACGACGCGCTTCCTCGGGAACTCGCTCGAGGTGTTCCCGCACGGTGCGTGCACGGGGTCGGGTTGTGTTCCTGCTGCTGCCGCTGCTGCTGCTGCTGCTTGAGGTTGGGAGTTGTGATGTTTGAGGCGGGCAGCGAGTGTGTGTGTGTGGGGGGGGCGACGCGCTTCCTCGGAAACGCGCTCGAGGTGTTCCCGCACGGTGCGGTTTTGTTCCTGCTGCTGCCGCTGCTGCTGCTGCTGCTGCTGCTTGAGGTTGAGAGTTGTGATGTTTTGAGGCGGACAGCGAGTGTGTGTGTGTAGTGGTGGGGGGGGGGGACGACGCGCTTCCTTGGGAACTTGCTCGAGGTGTTTGTGCACGGTGCGCTCCCACGGGGTCGTGTTGTGTTCCTGCTACTGCCGCTGCTGCTGCTGCTGCTGCTTGAGGTTGGGCTGTTCGTGGCGGGCAGCGGTTGGGTGGGTGGGAGGGAGTGCGTGTCCGCACGCGCCCACGACGCGCCTGCTCGGCAAATCGCGCTTGGGAGGTCTGCCCGCCAGAGCATCATTCGACCCCCCTGCCCGCCTCCCCTCCAACCCCCTCCCCCTCTCACCCCACCCCGACCCGCCCTACCACATTCCCAACGCCTGAGGCGGCGCCTCAGGCGGCGCATTTACTTACGCGGATCAGGCAGCGCCTCAGGCGCATCCACCGCCTCAGGCGTCGCCTGAGGCGCACCCCTGATCGCCTCGGGCGTCGCCTTAAGCGTCATCCCGACCGCCTCAGGCGCCACCCCGACCGCTTTAGGCGCCCACCACCGCCCGAGGCGCAACCCCGACCGCCTCAGACGTTATGACCGCATTCACTTGCGCGGATCAGACGCTGGGGCTGTGGCAGGGCCGGGCCACACCCGGGGGTGGTGGACACGGCCAGGTTGGGACTCGTCACTCATAATGCGGAGACCACTGAGAACTAGACCCCCCCCCTACCCCCGATGCTTCCCGCCCCCCTGGCCGCACCTCACCCCGCACCCCACCACCTCGCCCCCAGGCCGCACGCGCATCACGCTGCGCAAGCACAACGAGCTGTACACTCAGGTAACCCGAAATGGGGGATGTGAACTCGCACGCGTGTGCGCTCGAGTGTGGCGGTGGTGGTGGATATTACAGCCTGTGTGACGATTCTAGTGGTGTATGATAATGATGATGGATATTACAGTCTGTGTGACACCGGTCATGATGTGTGAGACCTGTGTCGGCGCTAGCGCCCGACACCGAAACTCAGTTTCAGGCTGAAACTGGCTGGCTACCTGGTAGGGGTGAGGGTTGACCCCCACATGCGCGCACGCACTGGGTCTAGACAAGGCACTAGGCCCCCAGATCCACCTTACCACCCAGGTAGTGACAAAAACAATCATTAGACTTGTGTCGGCGCGAGGCCTGAGACCTGACCGAAACTGGCTCTGGCCTCCACGCACCCAGGTCCCTCCTAACCTGATGGCCCACAACATCGTGCTCGGCAAGTCGTGGATCGACGTGTTTGGGACGCTCACGGTCGTGTGCCCCACGACCGGCGTGCGCTGCGAGCTTGAGTTCAAACCGTGCGGCTGGTTTGGCTACGGTGGGTGGCGCATGCGTGCACGCATGGCACGTGCATGGCGCGTGCATGGCGCATGCATGGGGTGTGTGCATGGGGTGTGGGGCACGCTGACCGTGCACTGCGAGCTCCAGTTTAAGCCGTGCAGCTGGTTAGGGTTGGCTGCGGTGGGTGGCGGTGGCGCATGCTCGGCACACGCATGGCACATGCACAGCGCATGCATGTGATTGTTTTTCGTGGGGAGTGGGCGCACGCTGGGCATGCGCTGCGAGCTGGAGTTCAAGACTTGGGTCAAGGCGGTGGTTCTAATACTAGACGCTGTCTGCTGGAACGCCGACACACACACACAAACACACACACGCACGCTGTTATCTGCATGCGTAAGGGTGCGTAAGCACACACGTCTACTACGCCGTTACAGGCATCTGACGGACTGTAAACTGGACCACACACACGCAAACGCAGGCCGCTACGAGTTCGCACACACGCGCGCGCACACACACACACACACATACATTCAACACACACAGCGCACATACACAAACGCATGCCGCTACGAGTTCGTCGGGTACGTGTGCGACGCGGACGGCGCCAAGAAGATCAAGGTGTTCGGAAAGTGGAAATCGCACACACAGCACAAACACACACAACACACACATATACACACACACACAACGCACACGCAAACGCAGGCCGCTACGAGTTCGTCGGCTACGTGTGCGATGCGGATGGCGCCAAGAAGATCAAGCTCTTCGGAAAGTGGAACTCGCACGTCGACATGCTGCCGTGCGGGTTAGACGGCGAGCCGCCCGTGGACGCGGAGCCCACACGCATGTGGACGTGCTCACCCAAGCCTAAGGTGGGTGCGAAGCCATGCATGCTACCGTTGGGAACCTCGAACCCAAAACCCCAATCTAGGATGGGGAGGCCGAGCCAACGCGTGTGGACATGTGGACGTGCACGCCCAAGCCTGAGGTGGATGCGAAACCATGCATGCAACTACACCCCCCATGCTACCACGCCATTTGGACCCCCCCCCATGCTGCCACGTTGTTGGAAACCCCGAACCCGAGACCCCAAATCTAGGGTAGGGAGGCCGAGCCAAAACGCATGTGGACGTGCACGCCTACGCCAAAGGTGGGTGCGAAACCATGCATGCAACTTCACCCCCATGCTACCACGCCGTTGGAAACCCCGAAACCGAAACCGTAATCTAGGATGGGGAGGCCGAGCCAACGCGCATGTGGACGTGCTCGCCCAAGCCAACGGTGGGCGCGAAACCATGCATGCGACACCGCGTTGGGAACCCCGAACCCGCAACCGTAATCTAAGATGGGGACGCGGAGCCCACACGCATGTAGACGTGCTTGTCCAAGCCTAAGGTGGGTGTGCCCCCATTTAGGGTTTCTCAACCCCGTTGGAAACCCCGATCCCGAGACTCGAAGCAAGGATGGGCGAGCCTGCCGCCCGTGGACGCAGAGCCAACGCACGTAAGTCTGAGTTTAGGTGTCGGGCGCTAGCGCCGACACAGGTCTAATACATCGTTTTTTGTGTCACACAGACTGTAAAATTCATCATCAATCTAGGATGGGGTGGCCGAGCCAAAGCGCATGTGGACGTGCCCGCCCAAGCCAAAGGTGGGGTTTTTAGTCTTAGGTCACGGGGTTAACGTTGTACGGGTACAACGCTTTTCACCTCAATTTCGTATGCATGGCACAGGAGCTATGGTTGGTCGATTGGGATGGGAGGCTGCTTGTCGGACAGCTTATAGTTCAGGCTATCTGCTGGTGGCCTTGGATGTTGAAAATTCGAATCCTGGCGGTTACAGTCGACGCCTAAAGTTCGTTTTTTCGGGCAAATCTTGATTTTGATCAACTTCAATTTTCCAGAGACTGGAACCTTATCCAAACCCTCGGCTTGGGGCCCGAGGTTGACTAAAGTTTTAGGTCACTCCCCAAGGCATCTGTGGCTAAAACGGCGGGCCCTGAATCGCTTGGCACCACTGCTTCCAGTGGGGCCAAACAGCAGATTTTGCACCCCGCGAGGTCGCGCTTTTGGCAGCCAAATGTGCATTTCATGGCATTGAAGGCGCATTCTGGCCCCCCCCCACCCGTGGCTCCCCCAGCATGTTGGTGGGGGTACATGCAAGTCATTTCTGCCTAATGGGGGTCTCGGGTGTGCAGAGGGGCTGTGTGGGCATTGATTTGTACATTGTACACACTTTTCCCACACTTTGGGCCACATATCAGCATCCAGCAGCTGACTCACGCCCCACCACCGTCACAAACCCAAGGGATGCTCGTTAGGGACCTTAATGGAGGCCTGGGTAGCGCTGAATGAACCCAAGGTGTCCAGGAGCGTGCTGGGACAGCACATGGGGCTCACAGCTGGGTTTAGGGCACGAACGATCTCAACCACCAACCGCCATTCGAATGCCCCACACACGCACCCCCACCACCCCACGCACCAGGGCGTCTACTACGGCTTCACCACGTTTGCGCACGTCGTCTCGTCGTCTGAGGTCATCAAGGAGCCCCTGGCGTAATTCCAATGCCCCCACGCACACACCACCAACCACCCACCGCCATTTGAATCCCCCACCCCCACCCCACACACCAGGGTGACTACTACGGCTTCACCACGTTTGCGCACGTCGTCTCGTCGTCCGAGGGCATCAAGGAGCCCCTGGCGTCAGACTCGCGCCGCCGCGCCGACCGCGCGCACCTATACAAGGTGTGGATCTTCACACTCTCGCGAGTGTGGATGTGGGCGTGGGTGTGGATGTGAGCGTGGGTGTGAAGAAAACAAAGTGGGTAGGTGAATAGGAGTGGCGGCTTCAAGGGGCCAGCATGCCGGCATCGAGAACCCCCCCCCGAGGTGCCCAAGGCACACACACACAAATACCAGCACAGGGTGGGTCGTGCTCACACACATGCACACACACACGCACACTCAACCCTCAAGTAACACACAAGCACACACACGTGCACACGTGCACACACACGCACACACACACACGCACGCGCACGCACGCACACATGCGCATGCACGCACGCACGCATACGCGCACACACACACACACACACACACACAAGGGCGAGACCGGGCCCGCCGGCACCGCGAAGCACCAGCTCGAGGAGATGCAGCGCGCGGAGAAGCGCGAGCGGGACGCAAACGGCGGCAGCTGGGTGCCGCGCTGGTTTAGGAAGGTGGGTTCCAATGATGGATGGTGCTGCTGTCTCTACTGTTGGTGCGCAAGTTGGGCTTCTGGAAGGGGGTCGGGGTCCGCGCGGCGCGTGTGTGACTTCGCGTGACGCGTGCGTGCGTGTGCGACGCGGCGCGGCGCGTGCGTGTGTGTGTGTGCGTGCCCCCCACCCCACCCACCCACACACGCGCATACAGGTCGAGGAGCCGGAGCTGTTTGAGGGCGACGCGCCGCTCGATAAGGTCCCCTTCTGGGAGTGGAACGGGGAGCACAGCAAGCTGGTGAGTGGGCTCCCGCTCTCTCTGTTCTCTGTTGTCCTGCATTGTTCTGTTCTGGCCCGCTTGCCTACCAGCCTGGCGGTGTCCACTCCCAGAAGGTCCCCTTGTCCACTCCCAGAAGGTCCCATTGTCCACTCTCAGAAGGTCCCCTTCTGGGAGTGGAGCAGGGGGAGCACAGCAAGCTGGTGGGTGCTCTCTGGTCTGCGCCTGCCCTCTGGTCTGTTGGTCTGCTCTCTGTTCTGCTCAAGCCCCCTGTTGTTCCGCTATAGCCCGCCTGCCTGTCTGGCAGTGCTTGCCGCAAGTCAGCAAGGTTCTCTTCTGAAAGTGGAACGGGGAACACAGCAAGCTGGTGGGTGCCGCGCGCGCACGCTGCCGACGCCCCCCCCCCCTGCCCGTGCTGCCGTGCTGTGCCTCCGCCGCACGCGCGCCAAAACACACGCACACACATACACAGGCACACACACACACACACGCGCGCACGCGTCGACGAGCACGTCGCGGAGGCCGGCACAGTCGTCCACGCCGAGCGGCACACACACACACACACACACACGCACGCGTGCACACACGCATCGCAGCTGGAGGCCAAGCCCGGCAACGCAGAGGAGATCGAGGGCAAGGGCTTCTGCCCGTGGCAGTTCCCCGACCTGCACGCGTCGTCGTGAGCGGCGGGTTTTACAGGTTTTACACATACGCCCGGATGACCCCGGGGCGTGAGTTAAGGCCTAGACCACACGTCTATGGGAGCTCTACTTGGAGAGCCCGCAAGGCCACGCAGCGCGCCAGCCCACCAGTGAGCGGCGGCGTGGCGCGTCGTTATACCATCCGCCGTCGCTGCTTGTGCGCGGCGGCGTCTCGTGGACTGTGCGTCAAGAGGAGGGTGGGGCGCGCTTGGTTGGCAGTTTGCGGCCGCTGAGCTGGCGCGCTGAGCTGGCACGCTTGGTCGGCAGTTGGTGGGCGCTGAGCTGGCACGCGCTGCGGCCGCGGCCGTCGAGTGGTTCCCACATCCGCGGCCGACGTGTACGCGTCGCGCGCTGCTGGACGGGCGGGCGCGCTGGGTGTCGAGGGGGGGGGCAGCTGGGTAGTAGCTGCTGCGGCGTCGTGTGTGCAGCGGCAGCGTGCGCGCCCATGGCGCACGGGGTTCTCCGTCGGTATGAGCGACCGGAGTGTGGTGATGCAGCCAGGGGGTGGGAGATGCATGGGATGTGGGGTCGTCCGGCGGTGCCGCACCAGGCCCCACCTGGTTATAGCCTCTGGGGTGGTGTGCGTGCAGCCGGGGGCGGACGAGGCGTGTTAAAACCTCGCAGCCGAGGCGTGTTTAAGAGTATAACCTGGCAACCCAGGCGTGTTATGAGTGGATGTCTGGATCTCGTGAGACTCGGGCTCGCGGTGTCCTCTTGGCAACTCCAACCTGGGATCGACCCTGCGTGACAAGGCGCACCCCCACCCCCCTTGAACTGCCCCGTCAACCGACGTGGTGGACCTCTTGAGCCTACGCCCCCCCCCCCAACACACACACACGCCCAATCTCTCCCACGCTGCGTGATGCAAAAGGGCGGGGAGCAAAAGGAGCACCCTTCAGCAAGCACGGCTGGGGGTGGACCGCGTGGCGGGAGGTACTCTCTGCCGCACACACACACACGCGTGCGCGCAACACCTGATGTATGTTGCAGCCGGGGACACCTGCACTAAAAAAGCGGGCGCAGCGTGCGGCACGAGGCGGCAAGCGCGCGCGTGGGACGAGCACCCCTGTGCAGCGTCCCTGTGTCTGCCTCGGCCTTTGCATGCGCCCGGAAACTGCTGATATCGTTTTTGAGTGTTAACCAAGTATATTCAGACATCTTGCGCAAGATGTCCGAACAGACTCGGTCAACACTCAAAACTCTGTCAACTGCCAGTGGTGGTCGTTGCAGCTGCTGAACCACACGCCACGCGACACGCTGTTTGGTGTGCACGCCTGCCAATGCCCAAGTGGAGCGCCAGGACGGAGGGGCAAACGCCATTCGATTACAGCACAGTGCGTGTGTTCCAGGAGATCAAGGGTTGTTTCAATCGCGTGTTTGAAGTCAACATCAGTTCCAAAGCTCCCGCAGGATCAATCAAAGCCGGAGACCTGTCCAAAGTCAGTCAGTCAGTCCAAGAGGTATGCCCGCCACGCGGTATCCGCGCGCATCGCTGTGAATCCAAGCTACGGGGGTGCTATGATCATGTTGAGTCGTGTGATTTCATGAAACAGCCTAACCAAGGAAACAATCACAAAAGCTTGACTCCTCCCTGGCAAGTAAGGCATGGTGGCAGAACTGGGTTCCATGTGTTGAGAGCCCACCGGCTTCAACAACAGATAGAAGGCCTGGCTTTGGGGGAGTGCATGGGTGGGGCAAAATAGCTCGGTGATCGGGTGATACCAGGGCTGTGTGCAGCGTGTCAAAACGGTGCAAAAAATGAACATGGCGTGGCACTCGTCTGGCGTCCAGATAATTTGGTAAACCTAGCGTCGGGGCGGCAGCCAGACCGTAGGTGTGGGTGGATGGGTGAGGTGTGGATGGGGGAGCTCAACGGGGGAAAGTTGCCCCAGCAAAAAAAAGTTTGAGCACTGGGTGCTAGACTTGTGCTAGACTTGGTACTTTTGCTCGCGCGCACTTCTAGTGTGTCAATTTTCAGATCATCAGTGAGCTCATCGCTCGACAGTAAGAAGGTAAGAAGTCGGTTGCAAAGCAGTCTCGAGACTGTCTCAAGACACAACTATTATAGTCCTTCGTGTCAATGAGGTTGTAAGCAACACAAAGATACGGCACAGGCGCGTGAAACATAAAAACTAGGGCTGTTATCAGCGGGCTCCAAGCTGCGAGCGCGAGCCCACATCGTGAGAGGCAGCAGACATTCGCCAAAGCCTGTCGTGTCAGCAGACGTTGCCCCGGATCGTTGTTATTCTCCTCATGTGAGGTGCTGAACACCAGTGGTGGCAAACCCTCCATCTCTCTCTCTCCCCCTCTCTCACAAGTGGTGGCGGACTCCTAGCCAGTACTGGCAGATGTACAGGTACAGTTAGAGGCACAGGATGGGCGAAGTCGAAATGGACACGGGAGGGAGGTCAGGGTCGAGCCACACGTCGCGCACTCAGTGCCGCCCCTCTCTGCACACGCATGCACGCCGCGCGGCGCCTGCCGCGGCCTGCGCCTCTGCAGCTCACGCGCCGCACGCCGAGGGGGGAGGCAGCGGGAGCGACGGGCGGTCGCAGTGCGCGCGTGCGACT
This sequence comes from Chlamydomonas sp. UWO 241, assembly GCA_016618255.1. Taxonomy (NCBI): domain Eukaryota; kingdom Viridiplantae; phylum Chlorophyta; class Chlorophyceae; order Chlamydomonadales; family Chlamydomonadaceae; genus Chlamydomonas; species Chlamydomonas priscui. The sequence continues at coordinate 131,905 of VFSX01000212.1, read as the reverse complement.
CCGCCGCCGCTGACGCCCACCGTCGCGCGCGCCCGCAGCAGCGACTGCAGCTCCCCGAGGCGGCTGCCGGTGTGGTGTGACGTCCCGCTGGTGCTGCCGCGCATGCGCGCGAGCACCGCGTCGTCGCCGCCCGCGTCGCTGTGCGCGGGCGCGCTCGCGCCGCGTGGCTCCGCTTCCGCGACCTGCGACCGGCGCGGCCGCGGTGGGGTGCCGCCGTGGGCGCGGTGCCCGTCGAGGTTGTGCTCCGAGGAGGAGTGCCGCACCACGTGCACCTTGCTGCCGTCATTGTTGATGTAATGCAGCGACCGACACGTGGCGAGGCGCGGGCCGACGATCGCGCGGTTGGCGCGCGACGAGGACGGGGACCCCGCGCTGTGCGTGTGTGGGAAGGGCGAGGGCGAGATGGGCGCGCCATGGCAGCCGCCCGTGGGGCGCGAAGTAATCGGGAGTGAGCCGCTACGGGTGCTCGTGGAGTTGTGGCGCTCCAGGCGCCGCGCGGACAGCTGCTCCCAGGTGCTCAGCAGGCTCGGCGACTGTCGCCGCGCCACGCCGGTGGGCTGCTGCAGCCCCATGACGCTGCCGCTCAGCTCGCTGCTGCACAGCTCGCTGCAGCTGTGAGCATGGGCTTCTGGGACCGACGCGTTGGTAGCCCCACCGCCACCCGACACGCCGCCCGAGGACCTCATCAAGAGCGATTGCTCAAACTGCGAGTACAGCTCGGCTTCGTGCCGCGCTGCGTCATGCCACGCGGCGTCGGTCGACGTCCCCGACTCGCTCCCGTGGCTCGTCAACGAGCCGTGTCTCGTGTCGTGCAGCCAGGGGCAGCCGGTGGCGCTCGAGCCACGGCCGTGCCACTTGGCGCTGGCGTGGCTGCGACTTACACGGGTCAGCTGGTGCAGCTGCGCGTGCGAGTCGGACGCGGGGAGCTGCGGCTGCGTCTGCTGGCGCTGCGGCTGCGGCTGCTGGCGCTGCGGGTGCCCCTGTAGTTGCTGATGCAGCGCCTGTGCGTGGGTAGGACGAGGGACAGGCAGGGGTCAGCGGTGTGCGTGCAGACGTGAGTGTCTGTGCAGTCAAGGTGGAGAGCTTCTCATCCTCCCTCGCTCTCACCTGCTGCTTGGAGAACAAGCTCTTCCAGAAGCGCCTCAATTTATTCAGGACGGGAGCGACGCTTGGCGCTGGATCGGCCTGCGGTGGAACGGTCCAAGAGGTGTACACATGTTCAAATTTCCGGAACCAGCATGTTGATGTCGTCGACTTCCGTTCTCCTCCGCCTCCACCCTCACCTGTAGCTGCATGTTCAAGGCGCGCGGCGCCTCGTCCACCTCATGGATGCCGCTGGGGGAGGTGTGCATCGTGCACGCCTCTGGGGCCTCCTGGTGGCCTCCAGGGGCGAAACGGCTTTGCCGGCTTCCTTTGCCCACGCATGGATGCCCCAGCATCCCCGCCACCTCCACGCCGTCCTCCATGCTGCCGACGTTTGTGGCTGCTGTGGTCTCTGCGTCTCTGTGCTGATAGTAGTGATAGTAGCTAGCTGGTGCTAGGAACCTCGACGTCGACGGTGCACTGTTAGTGCACTAATGGTGCACGAGCACTATACTTTGACACGAAGCGCAAGTGAGTGGGGGTGAGGATTCCAGAGGAATGTTCTAGTTGTTCGCTTCGAAGGTGTGGATTCCCCACACCCAGAGGTGAAACCCCCGCGGCCCCCGTGTATGTCCCATACTGCACGTATGACACGTGTTAAGCTCTCAGGTGTGTCTTTGTGGTGGTGGTGTATGTGGGGGAGCATATGAGAGGCTCGCCCCACTACTTGCCACATGACTTGCCACTGGTAATTAAATCAACGGATGTATGATGATGATGATGAGTTCGTTACAATCCACTTCTGGCGGTCACACGTGCGGTTCCAAAGCTCCAGTGGGACTTAGATGAAGCAGTCCTGAAGACCTGCCAACAGAAAAAGGGGGGGTGCCCCACGGCAACGCCATCCACACACGGCGGCGGGCGCCAAGCAAGCAGCACCACAGTGCAGGCTCCACACTCAACCCCTCCAGGAAACGGATGGCGGGCCCAAGGGATAAAAACATCAAGGGACCAAAAAGCCCACCCTCAACCCACCGGAAGCGGGGTCGTTGTGCACACCCGCCGCAGCACTCTGCTCAGCTACCACATCACAACCCGCCAGCGCACGCATGTGGCGCCACCTCCCCTCAAAAGAAACCATCCTCTCAGGGATCTAGGACGTCTTGTTCAGAGTGAGCCCGCCGTCCACTACTCCAACAAAGGGGTGGGTCGGGCCCACCACACCCGCCCACCCGATGTAGAATTAAAATTCACAGGGCAGGGGCAGGGGCACAAAGGGGGGCCTCCAGTGTGTGTTCGGGGAGGGTGGGGAGGCGCACTCCCACCACCCCTGCGCCGGCCCTGCTGCGTGAGTGAGTTTGAGTGAGTCAGTCAATCGGAGCGCCAGCTGCAAGGTATGGTTGTGGCTGCAAGCGACAACAATACCCCCCCCCCTCCAAGAGAGGGGGGATACCAGGGCCAAGCACCCCAAGCACGCGCGATGCTTCGTGCCGCGGCGCGCAAGCGCGCGCTGCTGCAGTTTGGCGCCGAGAGAGACCAAATCCGGCACCTCAAGAGAGGGGGGAGGCAAATGGCGTGCGTGTGAGAGTGTATCTTCCTCGACCCTGCACTAGGTGTGCATTGAGGTTGTGCATGGGACGAGCGCCCTGTAGCGACCCTGTGTCTGCCTCAGTCTGCATGCGCCCAGTTTTGGCCACGGTGGTTGATCGGGAACAGAGACTCCGCTGTCCCAGGAGCACACTGCTGCATCCACTCATACTGTCGTACACTCCTTGAACCGCTAGTCTCATATTGCTGGTTCAACCTCACTACTACTCACTGAGTGTCCTGTAGCTGCCCAGTAGCTGTCCTGCAGTCTACTAGCAGTTGGTTTCTGGCAGTGGTTTTGATTTGAAGAGTTCAGGGTCCAGGGTTCTGGGATTTCAAGAGCTCAGTGACATCGTGAGTGACATCATCGCGCGTCGCTCGTCGCTCATCAGTAAGAAGGTTGGAAGTCAGTGGCAAAGCAGTAAGTGTTGACGTAACTGTCGAGGTATCCGTGATTGTCATCATGCATGCACCGAGCGTCAGCTCGTAAGCAAAACACATAGATACGGTGCTGTGCTGGTGCGAAATGTCAAAGGTGGGCACAAGCCTCAGCACACACCAAGCATCAGGTCGCAAGACACAGATACAGTGCTGCGCTGACATAAAACCTTCAAGGGAAACTGGTAGGCTGGCGCGCTGCGTGGCCTTGCGGGCTCTCCTAGTAGAGCCCCCCTAGACGTGGAGTCTAGCTAGGCCTCAACTCATGCCCCAGGGTCCTCCGGGCGCGTACGTGTGAAACCTGGAAACCCCGTTCAAGGGAAAGGGGGTGTTGTCAGCGGGCTCAAACAGTGATTTCCTTTTCAGGATATTTAATTAATTATTCCACAGCCGGATTTTGCTTTGACCGTGTTGATCTCCCGTTGACCATTTGTCCTCAGACATAAGTCATCTGAAAGCTGCTGACGTGCTCTGTCTGCCGGGCTTGCCGGACTAACAATCCACTGAATGAGTCTAGCTGTGTTCAAGGTCAAAGTACAGCCGGAGTACAGCCAAATGGCTGCGGAGAGCCGAAAAGAAAATCACTGGGCTCAAACCTGCGATCATGGGGATCACATCACCAGAGGCAGAGGGCATCATGTCAGCACACCAAGACCAGGAATTATTATTTCCATCGTTTGAGGCGCTGCACACAAGTGGTGGCAACCAGTGTTTCCCCCGCAAGCCGTAAACCGCTCCGGGCCGGATTTTCCATTTCCCAGAAAACCACTCCACACTTGGTGGGACAGGGTGCAGAGCAGTGTGTTGGAAAGCTCTCGCCAAGCGCAGTTCAGCGGCGTGCGTTGAGTATACCCCCGCTATATATTGCTCCTGGTATCAGCGGTCAAAGTTGCTCGAGCCGGGAAAAAACGAATTACCAAAATCCTTCCCAGGGGTCACTGGGTGGCAACCCTCTCTCTCCCTCAGAGGCCACGCTTCCTCAACTGGGCGGTATGCCGCCAACGGCTTAACGAGCTGTTAAAATCAGTCACCCGCTAGCGCTGGGCGGCTAACCATCCTTTCCTCTTGTTAAGCGCTTTCCTTAACAATGATTCCATCGAAGTTGGAGTGTGGATAGAGAGCCTTGCTGTCAATGTCAAGGTTGAAGCGTTGGATTTGAAGATGAAAGGGAGTGGGCGAGAAGCAAGGCAGAGGGAAGCAAGGGGGCCCAGGAAACTGGGGCCACCCGGAGCCTAGTCAGCAGAGTGGCAGATGGGGCAGCGGTACTATGGAGAGCACGATGCACGATGGCGAGAATTGCGGCGAGCATGCACCCCCTCTCACAACGATCGGAACTCAAGCAGATTGCGGCTCCTAGTGGTTTACTGTGCCTGGATGAAAGAGAGAGACGGATGGCGAGAAATTGAGAAACATGGGAAGCGAGGCACATGCGGCTAGGCTTTGTGAGGAGGTTGCGGCGCAGGGGTTCCCTGCCCCAAGGCACAGATTATTAGATGGCGACGCGATCGATGCACCAGCCGTGCGGCATGGGGCGAGGCGAGGCCCCACCAGCGGGCGGGCACCATAATGGAGATGGCGGCTAAGAACGGGGAATGCGGCTACCGGGGATGAGGCTACGGGTTATGCATGCCAGGGGACGGCGGACAAGGCTAATGCGTCACGGCGCATGGGTAAAGAACGGGGAATGAGGCTACCGGAGCTGGCGGGCGCGGCGCGCACGGCGCGCGCGGCGCATGGGGGTTGCATGGCGGCGCTCTGCGCGTGCATGCATGGAGGAGATTGCTGGCGGGCATGGAGGAGCTTGCTTAAGGGCAAACAGGAGATTGCTCGCGGGCGTGGAGGAGATTGCAGGCGGGCATGGAAGCGGATGGCGAGAAATTGAGAAACATGGGAAGCGAGGCACATGCGGCTAGGCTTTGTGAGGAGGTTGTGGCGCAGGGGTTCCCTGCCCCAAGGCGCAGATTATAGATGGCGCAGCAATCAATACACTAGCCGTGCGGCATGGGGCGAGGCGAGGCCCCACCAGCAGGCGGGCACCATAATGGAGATGGCGGTTAAGAACGGGGAATGAGGCTACAGGGAGAGGATACGGGTTACAGATGCCAAAGGGGACGGCGGAACAAGGATCAGCCATAGGTGTCACGGGGAATGGCTAAAGAACGGGAATGCGGCGGGTGGTACGGGTGCTGGCGCGCATGGAGCGCGGCGCGGCGCATGGAGATCGCATGGCGGCGCCCATGCATGGACGAGATTGCTGGCGGGCATACAGGAGATTGCTGGCGGGCATGGAGGAGATTGCTGGCGGGCATACAGGAGATTGCTGGCGGGCGTGGAGGAGATTGCTGGCGGGCATGGAGGAGATTGCTGGAGCCAATGGCGGCGGCGGGACTAGTAGTAGAACACAGGCGCACACCAACAATGCGTTGCTGTCACTACCTGGGTGGTATAGGGTGGATCTGGGGGCCCAGTGTCCTGTCTAGGTCCAGTGCGTGCGCGCGTGTGGGGGTTTACCCTCACCCCTACCAGGTAGCCAGCCAGTTTCCCACTGAAACTGAGTTTAAGGTGTCGGGCGCTAGCGCCGACACCGGTCTTATACATCATTACTGGTGTCACACAGACTGTAATATCCATCATCAGTCAGCGGAATGGCTACTGACATGCTCAATGGCGATTGCCTAGGGCGGGGGCAAGGGAAGCAACGAGCGGTCGGCGGCGCCGCCCGCCACTGCGCGCGCCCGCAGTAACGCGTGCAGCTCCTCCAGGCGGCACCGCCCGGTCGTGGCACTCGCGGTGTCGTGGTGCAGCGAGCCGGCACCGTCATGGTGCTGCAACGCGCTGGCGCTGCGCCTGTGTGCGAGCGAAGGGCCGCCAGGTTCCGAGCTGTTTGTGTTGTTGTGCAGGCTTGCTCCGTGCAGCGGCTCCATCCCTATCGCGCCCTGCGACCGGCGCCACCGCGGTGGGGAGCCGCGCATCGAGGGCTCCCACAGCAGCAGTGAGCGGCACGCGGCGAGGCGCGGGCCGACGATCGCGCGGTTGGCGCGCGACGGGGAAGGGGACATCGTGCGCGGGTTTGCGAGACGGGCAAGGGCGAGGAGGGTGTGTCGTGGCGGCCTCCCGTAGGGCGCGGGCTCACCGGGAGGCTGCCCATGGAGCTGTGGTGCCCCACCATTGACAGGCGCGGGGTGGGCGGCTCGCTCCCGGAGACCGGGCCGCGACCAGGGGCGCGACCACAGGCGGCATCATCACCAGCAGCAGCCACAGAAAGCACGCCGCTGCTGCCCGTGACGCCCAGCCCGCTACAGCTGTGTGTGGACTCGTGGGACGCACGCTGGCGTAGCTCCAGGGCCACCACCACCCGGCACGCCGCCCGAGGGCCGCACTAAGACCGACTCCTCAAAGTGCACGTGAAGCTCGGCGTCGTCGGACCCGCAGAACGTCGTCGTGCCGACGTGCGCATGCAGATGCCGAGGACAGCTGGTGCTTGAGCTGTGCGCGCCGGTGCTGCTGGCGTGGCCGCGACTTGTCAGCTCTTGCAGGGCGTGGTGCAGCTGCTCGTGCGCGTCAATCGCGACCTGCTTTTGTAGCTGCGGCTGCTCCTGCTGGCGCTGTGGCTGTGGCTGCGGCTGATCCTGCTGGCACTTCGGCTGCACCTTCTGCGGCGCCTGTGGGGGCGGGGAGGAGGTGAGCGGTCGGTTTCACGGTGCGCCCAGTCATCTACCCTCCAAGGTAAGAGGGGAACTGGAGAGTTGCGTTGCGCCAACAGCCTCACCTGCTTCTTGGTTGAGAAAATCATCCTCCAGAAGCGCGTCATCGCGAGCGAGCGAGCGACGCTGGGCTTGGCGGTTGGCGGTCTAGCCTGAAAAATGCAAGGGTGAATCGGTGCACCGTTCCACGAAGTGCTTGCTCACGTTGGCTCTCCTCACCTGCACACAGATCGAGGCTTACGGCAGATCCTCCTCCTTCTCCTCTTGTATGCCGCTTGGGGTGTGCATCGTGCATGTATCCTGCATGGGCCCAAACCGGCTTTTTGCCGATGACGTATGCCACAGCATCCCCGCCACATCGCTGCCTTCCTCCATGCTGCTTGTAATGGAGAAGTCAGGGCGAAGGGCAACACTGGTGTCGCGGTGTTTGTTTACTAAAACTCTGTTTTTCCTCCGAGTGAGTGGCGTCGGATTTCTGTATTTGCATGAAGGTTGGTGGTCTCTGCTATGCCGAACGTACGCAAACACGTGTGTGCGTGTGTGTGTGGGGGGGGGGGCGTTTTGAAGTTTTACTGCAAAAGTGTGGACGTTAATCCTCTCACTCTCACGCTCACATTGCGGCCACTATATATTGATACTGGATGGATGCTCTGTTTTCAGCCCTGGGGGGGAGGAGGGGGGCACTAGCTAGCCACCTAGGAAGTAGTGCACGTGGTTGCTTGGCCCCAGCTGGCCATTTAAAAAGTTAACAGAGCAAGCAGCACCTACCGGGCAGCTCCGGCGGCACCGATCGTTTCGGATGCAAGGGGCCTAAAACCGGTGCGCCCAGCCTACATGCCCCCCGGATGGCGGGGCGGCGCGTGCGCGGCGTGCGGAAGGTGGGAAGGGGCGCATGCGGGCGCAGCTGCAGATCCCATGGAGGTGGAGGGACCGGCCGCAGCTGCGCATGAGCAGCAGACGCAGCAGGTCGAGGCACCAGCAGCAGCAGCACAGCCCTCTGAGCTCAGCGAACAGCACACCGTAGTAACTCCGGTCCTCATTAAGCCCTCACCTAGTCCTCACCAAGCCCTCACCAAGCTTAAGCTGCTCTGCTCCTGCCTCAAGGGCGCACATGATGGCGAGCGACAGAGGTGACGACAGCGCGGCCGTACATCGGTCACAGCACCACTGCTGACGATGCTGATGCTGCTGCTGCGCCCGGTGCTGCGGCTGCCGATGCTGCGCCTGCTGCTTCTGCTGTGCCTGCTGCTTCTCGCGCGCCTGCTCATGATGATGGCGATGCTGCTGCCACGGCAGCAGCAGAGATAAGCGCACCCGCAGCTCCCCCCTGCGCCCGCGCGCAGCCCGCACCACCTGCACCGCCCCACAGCCGTCCGCCCTGAGACTATCGACTCCGCGTACGCGTGGTGCGACGCCCTGCGCCCCCACGCCTTGCACACACACACACACACACACACACACACACACACACACACACACACACACGCACACGCACACACACACACACACACTTACAAAGGAATGTGGCAACCTTGGACCAGCAATCTGCCTGCTCTACCCCGCACACACACACACACACAGACACACACACACACACACACACACACACACACACATGCAGGTATGCGGCAACCTTGGACCAGCAATCTGCCTGCTCTACCTCGCGCGCGGCGATGCACTCACACATACACACCTGCGCCCTGCTCACGCACCTGGCGGATGCATACCCGGGCGGGCAACGTGCTGCAACGTGCAACGTGCTGCCCATCACACACGGTGAGTGGCGCCCGCGGCGACGCCCCACGGTGCCTGACTGCCTACCTGCGTGTCTGCTCTGCCTGCGTGCCTCCCTGCCTATCCATTACCCGCTTGCTAAGGCTTGATCGCATGACACCACTCGCGTGTCCCCCTGCAGGGGACTGTGTCGGCCGCGCTGTTGCGGTCTTCTTATTATCCACTAAACTCCACCGTCACGACTTCCAAACCTATGGACAAGAGGCCCTCTTTGTTTGCTAGCTTAGGGCTCGGACCAGTGATGTCCTTAGCGGCTGCGGGGGCAAATCGGGAAATTTGGAGGGAAACTGCGGGGGCGAATCGCGGGAATTTCGCTGCGGAAAGTGTGGAATCCGGCGATTTTCACACTTTTTCGCAAAAAATCGGCTCCTGCGAGGGCAAGTCTGCATGTCCCCTCCAATGCTGCGGGGGCAAACAGGACATTCTCGGTTTCCTTAAGAACACCACTGGCTCGGACGCTGCCACCAGTTGCGAGCTTCTCCAGGGGGGGTAGCAATCCCTCTCGGTTTGTGTCAACAGATCGGCTGTATTGTAGGAATTACACAGAGTGTGCGGGGGATACAAAGGGCACACCAAGGGGGGATGCAAGGGATTGGAGTGGCGCGTGCCGTGGGATGGGAGCGGGATAAAACCTCCCCCATATCACAAAGTTATTCTACGTATAGGAGGAGGCGGGGCAAATTAGCATAACCTGCTATTGGAGAGCTGGTCCTTGCTGCCTGGCAGCATCCCCCCTTCTGGACTTGTTTAAAAGCTGGGAAAGTGTGGGGGAAGCCGTGGCCCTGGGGGCGGGTCGGGCGGAGCGGCCCAGCCACCCCTGCTGATGGGTGCTCTTCACCACCCACCCTGAAAGAAGGGCTGTGACAGCCGGCCGAGGCTGAAGCAGCCGCGCATGCAGCAGCGTTTAGGGAGTGCGGGTGTGCAGTTGAGGTACAGGAGCAGCCACCCTTGCGCATGTCTAGCAAGGAGTTAGCACAGATGGTGCCGTATGTCAGGACCAGCCGGTGGCCTGACACCTCGAGATCCGACCTTGGTAAGAGGGTGGCGCGGGAACTCACACCCGCTCTCCTCCGATCCTGAGCCCAGTGGTTAACGTTTAGATGGGACAGGCCGAGCCAGGCCAGTCCCAGGTGCAGTAGCAGCTGCAGCAGCGCGGCAAGAAACCTCAGATAGGAGTGGAGGCGCTGAAGAGGCAGGGCGAGCAAGGAGGCCGCTTGGTGGCCCGGCGCTCTTGCCTGGGAGGCCTAGCCTAGGCCCGTCACATGGGCTTCCAGCACTTCCCAGCTGCTTGTTTCGCCGATGGACCACTTGGACCAGCCGGTTTTGGTGGCGCCGGCGAAGAAGGGGTACAGATGGCCTCTGATGATGACAAAGAGACCGCCCTTGTTGAATTCCGGCACCAGGAAGTACTCCCTGACTGCGTCGACTACAGCCTCTGCAGTGCAGCGCGCAGCAACCTCCTCGTGTTCCTCTCCCGAGATGTGACGGTAATACGTCATGACATTGTGCCGCATACCATCTGCGATCTCCTGCATGCGCTGCATGCCCGCCTCGTCCACTGGCGCGTTGATCGCAGCCAAGACGGCCTCCACGTGCAGGTGGATGGCGCTGTAGCGGCGCTGTGGGGTGAGGGCCGCCCACGCCTGACGGTCCCAGCAAGGGTCCCACAGCTCCTCTGGCAGGCTCTGCCCAGGGCAGTGCATACGCTGGGCGTGCTCCCAGCCGCAGCAGTGCTCCTTGAACGAGCGGCCGCACTCGAATGACAGGCCGCCGCACGGCTCGCAGCGCATCAGCGCCGGGGGCCGTGGCAGCTGGATGCTGGTGGGGCTCGGGCCGAACCAGGGGTTGCAAAAGGACGCACGGCGGAACAGGTCTACGACCTGCCCGGTGGCCTCATTGAAATCGCCACCTTTGCCCGGCCAGTGCATCGATGACATCGGATCCTGGGCCAGCACCAGGGCGGGCACGTGCGCGTGGGCCACGCGGTCGTGCGGATGCGGAAGGAGCAAGAAGGGGTCACGGTGCGGGCCGTGGATGCGCTGGGGAAAGCAGGGGGAGTGGCAGTCTCCGTGGCCGTCCTTGCCAAACGGGTGCTGCTGCTCAAAGCACTCAAGCAGGGGCTCCCACACGTGGTCTGCCGTTGCTGCTGCGTGCAGCTCCTTGCTGACCGCAGCCAGGCGCAGCAGATCCTCCGACTCCCACAGGGCGACACCCCACGTGCGCTCTGCTTCACCCCACTTGGTGGTGGTCTCCGCGCACGTGAGCGGGCTCGGGTGATAGAGCGCAGGAGGAGGAGCTCAGTCCCAGAGAACGTCAAAGGATGCGCATCGGGTGCCGGGGTGACAGTGGCTGGCATGGCGAGTGCTGCACGGGGCGTGAGTAGGCGTGTGTTGCATGGGGTCTGGCGGGCATAATGACGAGCATGCGTGTGCGCCTGTGCACCCGACAAGGCTGATGCAGATCTACGCATGCGGAACACACACACACACACACACACACACACCATGCGAGTGCCCCATGCGAGCGCGTGCTCGCGCCATGCATGCGTTTGCACAATTGCGTACGCCCCCTTGCCGTGTGCGCTGCTTCAAGAGAGATCAGCCTCACCGCCGCTCGAGCGATCTGCTTCCCCAGGCTGGCTGGGATCTGCTGCGCGTGCGTCACAGGCGTTTAGTAAACGCCGTTTACACGTGTTGGCGCCAAGCAGGTGGGGGGATCGTGCTGGCGACCAGGCTGAGAGTGGCCAGATCGCTTGTGGTATTTGTGAGAGGTTGCATGTGCGGATACACGGGTAACCAAACCAGCCGGCCCCCCAACTTTTCTCCCACACAAACAATGGTTTCGCTGAAACAACACGCGCCCCGCGACGCCACGCCACGCCTGCATCACCATGAAAACCCGCAGACCTGCCCGCTTTGTGGCAGATGCCGTCTACGCATCCTGCCACGCCGTGATCTCATCACCGGACCTCTGGCTCGTGCTGTGGCCCTCGCTGGACCGCGCCAGCAAGGTCGCATTACGGTGCGTGAGCAGGGCCATGCGCGGCCAGGTGGATGCGTCGATCAAGGTGGTGGCCAGCCCTGATTCTGGCTTCTCTCCCGACGCGCTCGGCACCGCTCTCGTGCGGTGGTCTGGGATGCACGACCTCACGCTGCTGGCTGTTAGTGATGCCGCCGACTTGGTCCCACTCGCAACGGCCTCGCTGGCTGGGCTGAAGAGCCTCACTGTGCGCGAGGTGGGGCCGCGCCGCGCATCGTGAACGCATGCTCCCATGCATGCATGCATGCATGCATGCTACGCACACGCCGATCCCTCGCATGCATGCAGCTCTCGCATCAAAGCAGGGCGTGAGACAGCTCCTTGCATCCTGACCCGTGTGCATGCAACCACAGGCCGACCCAGCTGGGGATTTGGACGTGCCGACGCTCGGCAGCAACGTGTCGGCAACGCTCCAACTGATCGACGTCAGCGGCTGCTCCACACTGAGCTCCATCGACTTTGTTCACAGCTGTGTGCAGCTCATCTGCCTGTGGATGCCCGGATGCGACAGCGTGTCTGATCTGTCGCCCCTCGCAGCCTGCAGCGAGACGCTCGAGGAGCTGTGGATGGCCGACAACGCGGCGGTTGTGAGTCTGGCTCCCCTGAAGGTCTGCCCCAGGCTCTGCAAGCTCGACCTCCGAGGCTGCCGCTATGCGCTCCGCAACCAGGTGAACGACTTGCAGCTGGCGTGCACCCAGCTGGTAGACCCGGCATCGGTCGCGCTCGAAGGCCTGGTGCACGAGCTGCAGCCCAGCATGCCGCCCGGAATGCAGGCGATGGCGGCGGGTGATCTGAGATCTATGACTCAAGTGGGAGGTCTTGAAGCTCAGGATGCCTTCGCCGCCAGTGCCATATCGGCTCTGGTAAAGCTGCTGGGGCCCGGATCAAGGGCAGATGTGCGGACGGCAGCGACATGGGCACTGCACAACCTGGCTGCTGATGCTAACAAGGACGCCATCACCGCCGCTGGCGCCATTCCGGCTCTGCTGCAGCTGCTTGGGCATCAATCCTCAGCATCCATGCAAGCGGCAGCAGCAGGGACCCTGCGCAACCTAGCTGCCAACCACGCTCAGAACCAGGCCGACATTGCCGCAGTTGGCGCCATCCCGCTCCTAGCGCAGCTGCTAGGGCCCGCGTCGTCAGCACACGTGCATGAGGCAGTGGCAGGTGCGCTGCGCAACCTGACTGAAAATATTGCAAACAGGGCCACTGTCTTCGCCTCTGGCGGCATTCCGGCTCTGGTGCAACTACTAGAGCATGACTCTGCGCCAGCCGCGCAGACAGCAGCAACAGATGCGCTGTACAATCTCGCAATCAACAATGAAGGTCACCGGGCAGCGATCGCCAACTCTGGTGCCATACCGGCCCTGGTCCAGCTTCTGGGGACCGATTCCCTGCCAAATGTGCAGGAGGGAGCCGCAGATGCACTGGGCAGTCTGGCTGTCAACCATGCTCAGCGCCAGGTCGCCATCGCCGACGCTGGTGGCGTGCCCGCTCTGTTGCGGCTGCTTGGGCCTGACTCGTCCGGTGACGTGCGGGAGGCAGCAGAGGGCGCGCTCCACATCCTCGGCTGCTTTGATGATTGACCAAGTGCAGTGAATGTGGCCGAGCACGACGATGACGGGCAGGGCATCGTTTACATCATGCGCGTCACTTGCTAGCTAGCTAGCTAGCGCCTACTTTTGACCACGGCAGCCTCAGGCCGCCCAGCTGGGCTGCAGCCCACCCCTGCTGCACCCGCTGCCTTCCTTGGCCCTGGCCTCTGGCCCCGGTTGCGGCGCATGTTGACCCACTTCCTGCGGGTGTCATGCACAAAATGTCGGGTCTCGCTCACGATGAGCCCCGGCATTCCCGCATGAGCCCCGCTAAAAGTAAGCAGTATATAAGTCAACATAACTTGTTGCGCACACTCAACCAAACTTGCACACACACACAACCGCCCCCCCCCCCCACGTCCCATCCACAAACACGCCCATGTTCTTTTTTGCTGCTTGCTTGTATGTGTTGTATGCAGGACACGAACCACCGCGCTGTAAAATGCACAGGCTGTCGTAAGCCACAGCTGTCGGTGCTGCTGGTGCGCAGCAGGTGCCAGCTGCCAGCTCTCGGCCTGTGCTTGCTTGTGTTGGCGAGACACAGTGCCGAGCTGTCGCACCGTGACGGTTGCAGCCGTCGAGCGCGCGGTCACCTCAGCGCGTGGACATAGTCGGTGTAGAAGCTGCGGGGCAGGTGGGCAGGGCAGGTGTCAGGCGCAGTGTCAGGCGTGGCTGCAGCCAACCAGCACCCCTCCCATGTACAAGCCCCCCTACGCCCCCTCCCCCCCCCTCCCAGTGCGACGGAGGGCGGGTGTTCCGTGCTGGTGGCCCGCCCCGCGTGGCAGACCCCCGAATCCCCACGCCCCGAGGGCGCGCACTGTACATTTTCGTAGCTGCGGCCACCGCCTCGCGTGCCTGCTTCCCCTTCGCCCCCCCCCCCCACACACACATAGCGCCCACGCAGTGCTGCGTGGCCTTGCGGGCTCTCTTAGTAGAGCCCCCCTAGACGTGTAGTCTAGGCCTTAACTTACGCCCCGGGGTCCTCCGCGTGCGAACGTGTAAAACCTGTAAAACCCGCCCACGCAGCTGCTGCACTCACAACTCCGTCCTCAGCCACGACAGCTTAGGGTTTTAACCTACCCTTACCCTAAAAAATACCTAAAACGTCGGTACTCACAACTTGGTCCTCAGCCATGACAGCTTGGTCGCGAGCAGCACGCCGAGCGCTGCCGCGACCAGCAGGCCGAGGCTGCCCCACCTGTTAGGGTTTGGGGGTTTAGGTTTCAGGAATCAGGGCTTGTAAGGGGTTTGGGGCGGGGTTGAGGGGGAGCGCGGGGGCAAAGGCGGTGGCAAGGGGGGGCACAGAGCACGCCGAGCGCTGCGGCGACCACCAGGCCGACGCTGCCCCACCTGGGCAGTGTGTGTGTGTGTGTGTGTGTGTGTGTGTGTGTGTGTGTGTGCGTGTGTGTGTGTGTGTGCATGCGCAGCAGCGCCAGCAGCAGTGAGCTTGTCGTGTGCGTGCGTGTGCATGCATTTCCCTCGTGCGTGTGGGGCAAGGGCGGTGGCAAGGGGGACAAGGTAGGGGGGGGGCACGGAGAGTGCGGGCGCCGAATGCGATCACCAGGCCTCCCCCACCTGGACGGGCCAAGCACGTGGGGGGGCGGGGGCGGGGGGAAGGCGCGGGGGCGGGCGAGGGGAGGGGGAGGGGGGGAGGTGGAGCTGAAAGGGGGAGGCGGAGGGGAGGGCTAGGAGGAGAGACTTTGAAGGCGTGCGGGGGAGGGAGGGGGGGGGGGAGGGGGCAGACGAGGGCTGGGAGGGAGGCGGAGAAGGGGCACGAGCCCCCGCAGCGAACCACAAAAGGCAGGCAGGCAGAGGGCACACGGACAAACAGGCAGGGCAGAGGGCACATTCCGCCCCACGCTGTCCGACACCCCAGGGTTTGAGGGTTTAAGGTTAAAGGTTTTAGGGGTTGAGATTTTAGGGTTGAGGGTTTTAGGGTTTCAGTTTTTTTAGGGCTTCACCCCAAGATCCGAACACCCACGTTGCAAGCGGCTTGCCGGCGACGCTCAGCTCCATTAGGAGCACACGCAGAGAACCACAAACAGGCAGGCAGGGCAGAGGGCACACGGACAAACAGGCAGGCAGGCAGAGGGCACACGGACAAACAGGCAGGCAGGGCAAAGGGCACACAGACAAACAGGCAGGCAGGCAGGCAGGCAGAGGGCGCACGGACAAACAGGCAGGCAGGCAGAGGGCACACGGACACACAGGCAGGGCAGAGGGCACATTCCGCCCCACGTTGTCAGATGCCCCAGGGTTTTGAGGGTGTAAGGTTTAGGGTTTTAGGGTTCAGGGTTTTAGTGTTTTAGTGTTTTCTTTTTTTTCTTTTTTTTAGGGCTTCACCCTAAGATCCGAAAACCCACGTTGCAAGCGGCTTGCCGGCGACGCCCATCGCCATCAACAGCACCGCTGCAGTGGCGGCGATGCCGTAGCCGACCACGCGGATGATCTCGATCTGCTTGATTCCCTGCGTGCGTGTGTGTGTGTGTGTGTGTGTGTGTGTGTGTGTGTGGAAGACGCGCTTATGCAGTGAACAATATCACCGTTATCAGACACTGAGTGTACGATACGGAATGTAATGTGTGTGTGTGTGTACGTGTGTCTCGGATATTCGAAAGACATCCCATGCCTGGGTACAGCGCTGCTGGTAGCACATGCATTGCTGGTGCATGCGGCTCCCGCTCAACCAACGTGCTTGCAGTTCTCGACGTGCTGCTGGTGCCTGCCTTTCAACCGAACCGTTCGAACCCTCTACGCCCTGAGGCCTACCCTACCAAAATCCCAACGTCTGATCCGCGCCATGGAATGCGATCATAACGCCTGAGACGGTCCGGGGTGCGCCTCAGGCGGTGGTGGGCGCCTGAGGCGGTCGGGGTGGCGCCTGAGGCGGTTTGGATAACGCCCGAGGCGACGCCTGGGGCGATCAGGGGTGCGCCTCAGGCGGCGCCTAAGGCGGTCGGAGCGCCTGAGGCGCCGCCTCATCTGCGCCATGGAATGGGAATGTGGTAGGGCTAACGCATAAAACCCCTGGCCTATTTAAATGACATATGAAGGCCGTCTACAACCGGGGGACACGCGGAGGGGGCGTCTCGGGGGGTCCCCAAAAGTGGCACCGATTATAAGCATGCTAGTGTGGGAAGGGCCGTTAGGCTTGAAGGGTTTCAGGGTAGTGGGTAGGGGGGGGGACTGTACAGAGGGTAGAGGCCTACGGGTCAGTGATCGACAGGTATCAGCAGCATACTGGGGGCTGCAAGCACTGCCAAGACATACTGGGGGCTGCAAGCACTGCCAAGACATACTGGGGGCTGCAAGCACTGCCAAGACGCACTGCCAAGACGTTTAAAGCCCTCTAATCCCTGCCAATGCACGTCTTGGCAGTGCTTGCAGCCCCCAGTATGCTGCTGATACCTGTCGATCACTGACCCGTAGGCCTCTACCCTCTGTACAGTTTCCTGTTTAATCGGAGATCTTTAGATCGTAGATGAGCAGGAAACTAGAGTTTCTGCTTATAGCTCAATTCACACTAAGGTGGAACTGAGGAGCCAGGTATAACCTGGCTCCCTTCCTTAGTACCTCATCCTGTTAATTCGTTACTAAGGAAGCTTAGCTTGTATTTGTTCGCTGTGACCTAGTCACAGCTGCAAGCACGCTACCTACTAATCTCCCCCCTACAACCCTTCAAGCCTAAAACCCTAAACCATAAAGCCCTTAAAGCACCCGTAAACACCAAACCCTGAAACCATTCATGCCAAAAACTCATTGAACACGAAGCATACAACCCTTCTCCACACACCTCATGGCAGTGCTTGCAGCTCTCGATGTGCTGCTGTGCCTGCTTGTTGCCCTACACCCTCTAAGCCTCAAGCCTAAAACCCTTCAAGCCTAAAAAACCCACAGCCCATCTCACGCACCTCTTGGGCAGTGCTTGCAGTTCTCGACGTGCTGCTGGTGCCTGCTGGTGCCCTCCGCCCTAACCCCTCAAACCCTGTATACCTCAAGCCTAAAACCCTTCGCCTGAAACCCTTGAAGGCGAGCCCACGCACCCCATGGCAGTGCCTGCAGTTCTCAACGTGCTGCTGGTGCCTGACTCAGGCTCAGTGAGCCCCCTCAGCCCGAACCCTGGAGCAATTTATGCCTTGAACCCCAAAACCTTAAAGCCTAAAAACCTCTGCCCCACGCACCTTGTGGCAGTGCTTGCAGTTCTTGACGTGCTACTGTGCCTGCTCGTTTCCCTACACCCTCTATGCCTCAAGCCTAAAACCCTTCAAGCCTAAAACCCCCACAGCCCTTCCCACGCACCTCTTGGACAGTGCTTGCAGTTCTTGACGTGCTGCTTGTGTCCGAGCACCCCTTAACCCCAAACCCTGGAGCAATGTACATGCCTAAAACCCCCCAAAATATTAAAACCTGAAACGCTCTGCCCCACGCACCCCTTGGCAGTGCTTGCAGTTCTTGACGTGCTGCTGGTGCATGCTCGTTTTCCTCAACCCTCAAACCCTAGAACCCTCAAGCCAAAAACCTTTGAAGCCCGAGCCCCTTGGCGCCCTGCCCACGCACATCTTGGCAGTGCTTGCAGCTCTTGACGTGCTGGTGGTGTCGGTCGAGCACCTGAGTGGGGCGTGTGTGTGTGTGTGTGTGTTTGTGTGCGTGTGTTGTACGTGCGTGCGTGTGTGTGTGTGTGTGTGTATGTGTGCATGCGCATGCATACATGCGTGCATGTGCATGAGTGCATGTGCCTGAGCGTGCATGCATTGGTGCATGCGTGTGTGTGTGTGTGTGCTGTGTGTGTGTGCATGCGCACGTGTGTGTTGCATTGTGTTATGCTGTGTGTGTGGATGCGTGTGTGTGCGTGCGTGTTCATGCATGTGTGTGTGTTTGTGTGCGTGTGTGTGCATGCATGTGTGTGTGTGTGTGTGTGTATGTGCATGCATGCATGTGTGTGTGTGTGCGCTTGTGTGTGTGTGTGTGTGCGTGTGTGCTCGTGTGTGTTGTGTGTGCGGTTGCAGAACGGACGGTGCTGCGCGATCGATGGATCAGTGTGTTTCACACAACGGGGTGGCAGAGGCGTGGCACGCTTGCACGTGCACTTGTCGTGACTGCTATGTAAACAGCCTAGCCATGCTGCCATCGCATGCACACACTGGAACGCTCAAAAACACACACACACACACACACACACATGAACACTTACAGATCACCACACACACACACACAGTTACAGTTACAGTTACATCGGCTTTCCAGCAAAGACTACCTGTAGTCCTAGTACCACCGCCTAGACCCAAGTCCAGTTCTGGCCCTAACAATTACTTGTGAGGGGCGGTAGCCACCAGCCGGCTGCCTGCCAACGTGTAGTCCCAGAGCAAAAAGGAGAGCTATTGTGCGACGCCTCCAAAATAGGTCCTAACTGCTTCTAGGGGATAGGGGGTCACACACACACACACACATGAACAACCCCAGGTTGTGGCACGAGATGGCCGACTTCCTTGTCGCCTGAATTGAGACGCGCACCGCGTGCACGGCAATCACGATGGCACATGGCAGGCTAGCGGTCATATTTTGACAGCTGCCAGCCTCTTTCCTAGGGTCGAATGCGCCACCAAAGACGTCCGATGGACTGTAAAATCGAACACACACACAGATATGCACAGAGAGTGACACGCATGCACACACACATGCAGAAAGAGAGACACACACACACACATACCTGCTCCCTGGGCATCTGCAGCGGCATCTCAGCCATGGTCTTCACGAGCGTCGGCACGGTGCCGCCAAACTTGTCGAGCCAGCGGCGGATCTGTGTGTGTGTGTGTGTGTGTGTGTTTGCGTGTGTGGGGGGGGGAGCAGCGGCACAGCACACAAATTTGTCGAGTCAGCTGCGGATCTGTGTGTGTGTGTGTGTGTGTGTGTTTTTTAGTGTGCGCCGGCGGATCTATGGGGTTGAGGAGCATTGTGTGTGCGTGTGTGTGTGTGTGTGTATGTGTGTGTGTGTGTGTGCGTGTGTATGTGTGTGTGTTTCAGTGTGTGCCGGCGTATCTATGGGGTTGGGGAGCGTTGTGTGTGTGTGTGTGTGTATGTGTGTGTGTGTTTCATTGTGTGCCGGCATATCTATGGAGTTGGGGAGCGTTTTGTGTGTGTGTGTGTGTACGTGTGTGTGTGTGTGTGTGTGTGTCAGCACGATGCCACCAAACTTCTCGAGCCAGCGGCGGATCTGTGTGTTTGTGTGTGTGCGCGCTTGAGCGTGTGTGTGTGTGTGTGTGTGTGTGTGTGTGTGTGTGTGTGTGTGTATGTGTCTGTGTATGGCACTTGAACAACCCCAAACCCTTAATGAGGGTTGACCCGCATCTACCTGCACCACGCCCACGTCTGATGCTGCCGGCATGTAGTAGTCGTGCTGCCAGCGGTTGCCGCCCTTGAGCAACTCACGCTCCTGTGTGCGTGTGCGTGTGTGTGTGTGTGTGCGCGCGTGTGCGTGTGTGTGTGTGTTTGCGCGTGTGTGTGTGTGAGTGTGTGCTGGAGCAGCTTGCGCTCCTGTGGCCGGGTGTGGTGAGGTGGGGTGTGGGTGTGGGGGGTGAGGAAGGTGCGCGGCACAAATGCGCGGCACGAATGATGCAAACATGACACCAAAACAGGGCGTTTGGGGGCAGTTTCGCAGCCCCACACTGCCTCCAACCCTCTCCCCCATGCTGCATGCAGCCGAGCAGTACAGCCCTTGTTATTAGCTTCCTGGCACACTTCGAATCATCGGAATACATGCAGTGTCGAGGGAGTTGCAGCATGAAATGCCTTGTACTAGCGACACGGTGTGGGCACAGCCTACCCCCCCACCGTGCCCTCAAATGATCGTGGCATGCACCGTAACCACACTGTGCCATAGCGCCTGATAAGTCCGAAAACGCCCCCCCAAGGCAGTGCAAAGGCGAAAGTAAGTCGGAAAACCCGCCGCAAAGGTAAAAACCCCTCCAGACTTCGAACCCGGGTCAGGACACTCTACAGGCCCCGCAAGGGCCGCGCAAAGGCAAAATAAATTCGAAGTTCCTGCAAAAGCGTAATTTTTTTAAATAAATAGGCTTCAGCGGAACCCCGCAAATGCACAGTGTGGCTCCGGTATATACCCACCGACACGTGCAGGAAGTACGTATCCCGGTCGATGATCTCGCTGCGGTTGGGCGCGTGGTTCTCACACCAAGTAGGTTATTAGACTGACCATCTTTTGGACACGACGTTTGCAGCCCCTCGCCTGCCTCTCGCCCCACACCGACGCGTACTTACGATTTGGGGATGTAGGCTTCAGGCCACCCACCGACACGTGCAGGAAGTAGGTGTCGCCGTCGATGATCTCATTGCCAGGAGTTCCCCTCCCCCCCCCCCCCCTCACCAACCAGTGATTCCCCTGCGAGCCGTATACCGCTCCAAGCCGGATTTCCCATCTCCCAGAAAACCACCCCACACTTAGTGGGAGAGGGCGTGGAGCGGTGCGTTGGAAAGCTCGTGCCGAGAGCAGCACAACGGGATGCGTTGCATGAATAACCGCTGTGTATTGTGCCTGGTATGAGCGGTCAAAGTTACTGGAGCCGGAAAAAAACTTATTACTAAAATCCTTCCCAGGGACCACTGCAACCCTGTCCCCCTCTTTCAGCTCTTAACCCCGAAACCTGAGCCCTAAACCCTGCCTAAACCCAAGTTGAAAAAAAACGACACGTGGAGGAAGTAGGTGTCCCTCATCGATGATGTCGCTGCGGTTGAGCGCGTGTGTCCACAAACCCTGAACCCCAACTACCAACACCTAACATGGCAAACAGCTGTCCACAAGACACCTGAACGCACCGACGCGTGCGATTGAGCCCACTCTTGATCCTCAACACATGCGGTTTTAAAACTCGTCAGCTCTCAAGAACAGCTGGAAATGGGGTGTATTACAACCTTTCACCACCCACCGACACGTGCAGGAAGTAGGTGTCGCCGTCGACGATCTCGTTGCTATGATTTTCCCTCCCCCCCCTCCTCGCCAACCCTGTCCCTCTCTGTTGAGCTCCAAACCCCAAAACCTGAGCCCTACTAAACCCTAGTAAAACAAAACTGTTAAGCTGTTAAGCTGTTAAGCTGTCTGTTAAGCTGTCTGTTAAGCCGTCTGTTAAGCTGTCTAAGCTGTCTATTAAGCTGTCTGTTAAACTGTCTAAGCTGTCTGTTAAGCTCCAAACCCCAAAACCCGAGCCCTACTATGCCCTAGTAAAAAAAAAACCCACCGACACGTGGAGGAAGTAGGTGTCGCCGTCGATGATCTCGTTGCGGTTGAGCGCGTGGTCGAGCGCCGCAAGCTTCTTGGACAGGAAGGCAATGACCTGTGCGTGTGGTCAATGATACAGTCTGTCGGATGCCTCTGATGGCATATCAGCCTTGTTGTGTGTGTGGGGTGTGCGTGTGGTAGGGTGGTGGGGTGGTGGGGTTGAGTGTGTGTGTGTGCGGTTGAGGGCGTGGTCGAGCGCCGCAAGCTTCTTGGACAGGAAGACAATGACCTGCGAGTGTGTGTGTGTGTGCGTGGGGGGAGAGAGAGTGTGTGTGTGTGTGAGTGTGTGTGAGTGTGTGCGCGTGTTGTGTGTGCGTGTGTGTGTGTGTGTGTGTGTGTGTGTGTGTGTGTTAGATTATACAGTCCGTCGGATGCCTT
>VFSX01000212.1:57500-105000 GCA_016618255.1 Chlamydomonas sp. UWO 241 | reverse complement strand
CCTAGTCCAAGCCCTAGTCCAAGCCCAAGGGGGGGGGGCGGCAAGGCCTTTGCTGCCAGGTCAAACTAAAAGCCCTAACCCCAGACCTCTCAGCGACAAGCAGCCCACCCTGAGACTGCCTCGAGTCCACACTTGCGCAGGTCACACTTGAGCCCACACACTGTCCCAGCCCTGTCCCAGCCCTGTCCCAGCCGTAGTCCCAGCGACCACCACCCGACCCAGAGATTGCCTCGAGTCCACACTTCCGCAGGAGATTCAAACAGGTAAAGCCCTGTTCAAGCCCTAGTCCCACACACTGATCAGTAGCCTCTGCTGCCGCTACGGTGGAGGTCTAGGAGACACGATCCCGCAGGCCTGTGATCCCCGGCCAGTCCCCACGGGGAGGAGTCAGATCTGGGGGCCGAGTGCCCTGTCTAGGTCCAGCCCCGCCCCACCACCAGTAGCCAGCATCCCGTCTGTAGCGCTCGGGCGCTTAACGCCGAGCAAGGTCGAATACGCTGCCTGCAGGTGCGTCACATACGAATATCAAATATATCATATGTCCCAGTGATCCGTACCTGACTCGGCGATTGCCTCGAGTCCGCACGACGGCCACACCCACAGCACGCCGTGCTCCACCTGTGTGTGTGTGTGTGTGTGTGTGCATGTGTGTGTGTGTGCGTGTGTGTGTGTGCGATTGCCACACCCACAGCACGCCGTGCTCCACCTGAGTGTGTGTGTGTGTGTGTGTGCATGTGTGTGTGTGTGTGTGTGTGTGTGTGTGTGTGTGCATGTTGTGTGTGTGTGTGACTGTGTGAGCGAGGATAGGTGTGTGCGGGTGGGTGTGCGGGTATCAGCATATGTGCCCCCCCCCCCCCCCGCGCGCCTTGGTGGGTAAGGCTTTCGCGGACAAGCATGCATTGCTGGTGCATGCTGACACCCTAAAACCCAAACCCTCTGACTATTACCCCCACCCCCACCCCCGCCACACACACACACACACACACACACACACACACACACACACACAGCATCGCCTTGGTGGCTTTCGCGGACGAGCAAGTTAACCCAGAGTTATCCCCAAGTTGTCCCCAAGTTAACCTCAAACCCTTGCCCACGAAACCCTAAGCATGAAGGAAAACTTGCCTTTGTGGGGTACGCCTTCACAGACGAGCACGCGTTGTCGCACGCTTGCGCCAGGGTGCCCGGAGCAGCAGCAGGGTCGTTGGCAATCTGCCGTGTGTGTGTGTGTGTGCGTGTGTGTGTGTGCTTGCAGCGCATCACCCGCTCCATCACCCGCTCCATGTCCCTTGAGCAGCTCTCCCCCTCCGGCCCCGGGGTGGGGCAGGAGTAGGCAGGCCCCACCCCACCGACGGGCAGGACGTCTAGCCAACGTCCCTGCACCATCCGTCCCCCCGGCTACCAATCGCCCCCACCTCCTTCACCCACGCCACGAGCTCATCGCGGCCACCTACAACTGCTGCACCCTCTGGGGTGCAGCAGATGGCTCACGCTTCAACCCCATGGCACACACCCTTGCTCTCGCCAAACACCTCGCACACCTCCGCATCGACATATGCGGCCTCCAAGAGGTGCGGCACCCCGGCTCCGGTAGCCAGCCGCTCGAAGAGAATGGCTACCACTTCATCTGGTCCGGTGGGACCAAACACACCCACGGCGTCGGCGCCCTCCTCAGCCCTGACACCGCCAAGCTCCTCCTCAAAGAGGGCGGCTACGCCGCACTCAGCGACCGCATCCTCGTCCTACGCTTCCGCCCCGCCGGCGCCCCTCCCGTCACCGCAGTCATCGCTTACGCCCCCACAGACGCCGCGGATGACGCAGTCGCCAAGGACGCGTTCTACGAACAACTCCACCGCGACGTGCTCTCCCAAACCCCCTCAAACCACTTCCTTTTGGTCCTAGGCGACTTCAACGCCAAGATCACAGCGGCATCCCCCGACGCCCACCCGTCGGTGGGTCCGTACGCCTGCCCCCCCCTCCACCGCCCCTCCTCCTTCTTCCCTCCCTACTCCCCCCTTGCCGGGTTCCACCACAAACCTGGCATCAGCGACAACGGCCACCGGCTTCTCGACCTGTGTGCCGCCCACAATCTTGCCGTCACCTACACCTTCTTCCCCCATCCCCCTTCGAGCGTATTTTCCTGGTACAGCAACACCCAAAAGGATTGCAACATCCCAGACTACATCCTCGTCCGCCGCCCTCACCTGGGCTCCGTGCAAGACGTGCGAGCACGATGCCCCAAGACCCGGGGACTTGACACCATCGCCCGCTCTGACCACGCCCTTGTCACCGCGCGCATCCTCTTCCGCTTCTCCAGAGCCTGGAACATCACCCACTCCCGCCGTCCTCCTCCGCCCTCCCGCTATTTCACCGACCTGCTCCGAGACCCTGACACGCGGCTCCACTTCGCGGCAGCAGTCGAGGAGGCCCTCGCCACCCTCCCCCCTTCCCCGACCCCCCCCACCCTGGACCAGATGACGAGCCACCTCACCGCGGCCATCCACTCAGCGGCCAGATCCACCCTTGGCCCCCGCCCACGCGAGGTCCCCATCCACTTCTACCTCCCCCCCGAGACTCTCAAACTCGCCCACGACCTTCAGTCCATGCGTTCCGACAGTGCACTGACTGGCAACCGTGACGCCCCCAAGGAGGCGCGCATGACTGCCCAGCTCAAGTCCGCCATCGCACGCGCCACCAACAAGCACTGGGACGGTGTCGCTCAACGCGTGCAACACGATTTTGACGACAACAACCCCCACTCCGCCCACCGCATGCTGTCCAAACTCGTCGACCGCCCCCCTTCCGCCGCCCTCCCTGCCCTCCGTGTCGGCGACCACCTGTGCTTTGGAGCTCAGGCGGTGGCAGACGCGTTTGGAGAATATTTCCGTGTCCTCCACACTCCACTCCGCTCGGAGGTCGACGAAGCCACCCTCGTCTCCCACCTCATCTTCACACCCACCACCCCCGCACCGCCCCCGTCTCCCTCCCCCTCCTCCTCCTACACTACCCCCGCTCCGCCTCCGTCCCCCTCCTCCCCTCCCTCCCCGTCCCCCTCCCCTCCCCTCCCGTCCCCTCCCCCTCCCCTCCCTCCCCCTCCCCGTCCCTTCCCCATCCCCCCTCTCCTCCTCCCCCCTTGCCTCCCCTCCCTCTCTGAGCGAGGTGGTCTCCGCGATCAAATCCCTCAGGAACTCTGCCCCCGGCTCTGACGACATCACCTCCCCCCTCCTCAAACACGGCGGCACCGCAACCGCAACCGCCCTCCACCAGATCATCCTTACCTGTTGGAACACCACCTCCATCCCCGCCGCGTGGAACCAAGCAGACATCTGCCCCCTCTACAAGGGCGCATCCTCGGGCCCACCCACGCGCAGCAAGTCCTACCGCGGCATCTCCCTCCTGCCCGTCGCTGGCAAGGTCTACACTCACATCCTCCTCAACCGCCTCAAGCTCCAGCTGGAGCCCACCCTCCACACTTCCCAGTTTGGCTTCCGTCCGGGCCGTGGCACCTCCGATGCCATCTTCACCCTACGACGCCTCCAAGAGGAGTCACACCGCGCCCACGCCCCCCTCCATGTAGCTTCCGTCGACCTGTCCAAGGCGTTCGACAGTGTCAACCACGCCGCCCTTTGGAAAACCCTCCTCCACCGCGGCGCGCACCCTGCCCTCCTTGCACGCATCGAAAGTCTCTACTCTGGTGCCACCGCCAGAGCCCGAGTCAACGGTGCATACTCCGCCCCTTTCCCTCTCAAAGCTGGCGTCCAGCAAGGCTGCCCCCTCTCCCCCCTCCTCTTCAATGTCTACATCGACACAGTTGTCCGGTCCCTGATTGCCCAGCTCCCCAACGCTGGCATTCAAATTGGCTACATGATCGACGGAAAACTGTACACCCCTGAGTCCCGCAAGGACTTTTTGACCACCATCCTCCCCCTCCTTCTCTACGCCGACGACATCGCCCTGCTCGCCCCCTCCGAGGACGACCTCCGCACCATGCTCACCCTCCTCGACCGCATCTGTTCAGACCTGGCCCTTGCGATCAACTACGACAAAACCGTGGCACAATCCCTCGGGCCACCCTTCTGCCCACACCGTCCCCTCCGCCCCTATCACCATCCCCTCCAACTCCTCATCTACCCCCCACCTGGTCCACTCCACCTCCAAGTTCAAATACCTGGGAAGTATTCTGTCCTCCCCCGCCGCCCCTTCTGATGACGCTCCCAACACGTCTGATTCCGACATCCTCGACTCAGAGATCTCACGCCGGATCGGAAGTGCCTGGTACGCCTTCAACCGTCTCACTCCCCGGTTCTGGAACTCCAACTCAATCTCTCCCACTACCAAGATCCACCTCTACAACGCCTTTGTGATCTCTGCCCTACTGTATGGCTGCCAGACATGGACGTTGAACAAGGCCCACATCCACCGACTTGAAGTAACCCACAACCGCTTCCTCCGCCTCATCAAGGGCATCCCTCCTCACACCACAGAGCACACCTCCACCACCACGATGCATGCCTCCCCCCCTTGTACGTTCCCCATCATCGACACGATCAACAAGCACCGTGCTACGTTCATCGGCTCCCTCATCCGCCGCCTCCCACCTCCCCCGTCCCCCCGCCCCTACATCTCCACACACCCGCCCGTCCCTTCTCCCCCCCCACTCCCTCCCGACATCATATACCCCCCACTGCCGCCCTTTTCGCGTACCGCCGACCGGACATGACTTCGCTCTATGCCGGCGGCGCCATCACATCCTACCGGCTCAGCGCCGGCGACTTTTTCGCCCACTCCGTCAAGTTCCGTTCCTCCGCAAACACCCACTTTTCCAACTTCAAACGCGACATCTCCAAGCACCCCGAGTTCATGGACCTCTTGTCCAAGCGAGTCACACCCGAGTGGATCCTCTTAGCGAGATTTCCACAACTGTGGAGGTCAATCTGCCGAGACCTAGTTTAAACTCAGTCGAAGCGGAGTGACGAACACAGCCGCCAGTGACCCGCATTTGCCCCTTTCCCCACTGCTTTTTGAATGAGGTTATTCACCCTCTTGTTGGCGCACGGTTGGTCACCCGCCTCCAAATGGAATCTCCTCAATGATGACCAGAAACAGCCTATCTAGGTCTGCCGTGCAGAGTTCTCTGTAACGATATCTCTCTCTCTCTCCCTGTGTGCTTGTGCCAGGGTCCCGGGAGCAGCAGCAGGGTCGTTGGCGATCTGCCGTGTGTGTGAGTGTGCTTGTGCCAGGGTCCTGAGAGCAGCAGCAGGGTCGTTGGCAATCTGCTGTGTATGTGTGTGTGTGAGTGCATGTGTGTGTGTGCGTGTGTGCGTGTGTGTGTATGTGTGTGTGTGTGTGTGTGCGTGCGTATGTCACATAAGTTGTGTGCATGTGTGCTTGTGTGTGTGTGTGTGTGTGTGTGTGTGTGTGTGCTTATGTGTGCACGCGTGTGTGTGTGTGTGTGGATGTGTGTGTGTGTGTGTGTGTGTGTGCCAGGGTCCCAGTCATGGTAGCTGCACTTCACACCTTAACCCTTAACCCTAAACCCTTTGGCCAGTTTCTCCTCCCTCTTCTCTCTCCCTCTCTCTCTCTCCTCTTTCTTCTCTCTCTCCTTTGTTCAGTCGCTCCTCCCTCTTCTCTCCCGACCCCGCTCCTCTCTCCTCTCCCTCTTTATTCTCACCCTCTCTTCTCCCTCTCCTGTCTCCCTCTCTCTTTTCCTTTCTTTTCTCATTCTCTATTCCCTCTTCTTTCTCCATCCCTCTCACTTCTCTCTCTCTGCTTAACCCACTTTATTCTCCATCCCTATCTCTTCTCTCGCTCTACACAACCCGGCACACAACACACCCACCTGGAGGATGTTCCGCAGCTTGCTTGTGTGCTTTCAGTGTTATGGATGGTGGATCAGTGCACTGGTCTCTAGGACTCCCCTAGCACTGGGTCCATCTGGACCAGGTCTGGACCAGCTCTGGACCAGCTCTGGACCCCGAACCAGTAACTTAGAGGACCAGCTCTGGACCAGCTCTGGACCAGCTCTGGATCTCTCCTCTCCTCTCCTTGCCTCGCCTCTCCTCTCTCCTCTCCTCTCCAACTCTCCTCTCTTTCATCTCCCCCTCCCTCCCTCTCTCTCATCCCTCCCTCTCCCTCTCTCCTCTCTCTACCTGCGGGATGCTCTGTAGCTTGCCCCTCTCGTCAAACGTCCAACCGTGATAGCTGCACTGCACTGTCCACACACGCACACAGCACACACACACACGCACACGCACACACACGCACACACACACACACACACGCACACGCACACATGCACACACACACGCACGCACACGCACGAAGTAAACACACACTGCGCCACTGCTCCCCGCCGAACCTGGGGAATGTCCTGAAGCTTGCCCGTCACACGTCCAACCGTGGTAGCTGCAATGTCCACACACACACACACACACACACACAAACACACACAGCACACACACACGCACGCACACGCAGGCACACACACACGCATGCACACGCACAAAGTAAACACACACTGCGCCACTGCTCCCCGCCGGACCTGGGGGATGCTCTGTAGCTTGCCCCTCCCGTCAAACGTCCAACCGTGGTAGCTGCAATGTCCACACACACGCACACACAGCACACAGCACACACACACACACACACGCACACGCAGGCACACACACACGCACGCACACGCAC
Organism: Chlamydomonas sp. UWO 241; assembly: GCA_016618255.1. NCBI lineage: Eukaryota > Viridiplantae > Chlorophyta > Chlorophyceae > Chlamydomonadales > Chlamydomonadaceae > Chlamydomonas > Chlamydomonas priscui. Next base: position 98,316 of record VFSX01000212.1, on the reverse strand, counting down.
ACAGTAAACACACACTGCGCCACTGCCCACTGCTCTCCGCCGGACCTGATGGATGCTCTGTAGCTTGCCCCTCCCGTCAAACGTCCAACCGTGGTAGCTGCAATGTCCACACACACACAGCACACAGCACACAGCACACACACACAGCACACACACACACGCACACACACACACGCACGCACGCACGTGCACAGAGTACACACACACTGCGCCACTGCTCCCCGCCGAACCTGGGGGATGTTCTGAAGCTTGCCCTTGCCGTCAAACGTCCAACCGTGGTAGCTGCACGCCAGCTTGCCGTCGGGCGTGATGCGCCCCTCACTCAGCGGGGCCAGCCTATGTGGGTTAAGAGTTAAGCATTGGGGCTCATTTAAACCAATTGAAACCGATTTAAAATATTGAAAAAGAAATGAGGGCGGCAGCTGCACGCCAGCTTTGTGTCGGACGGGATGCGCCCCTCGCTCATAAAATACTCGTAAAAATGAGGATGGTAGCTGCACCAGCTCCCATCAGACGAGACGCGCCCCTCGCTTAGCGGGGGCAGCCTGTGTGGGCTTAGTGTAAAGGATTGAGGCTCATTTACAACGATTTAAATCAATTTAAAATACTAAAAAATAAATGAGGGTGGCAGCTGCACGCCAGCTTCGCATTGGACGTGACGCGCCCCTCGCTCAGCGGGGCCAGCCCGTGAGTTTGGGGATTGGAATTCAGGTTTAAGGTTAAGGGTTCAGGTAAAGGTTTAAGGGTAGGGTTAAGGGTTCAGGTTTACGGTCGAGGGTTTAGGGTTCAGTGGTAGCTGCGCGCTAGCTACTGCCAAAACAGAGGCATCGGACCTAAATTCTGGCTTCCTAGCTATAAGAGAACGGAGACGAAGCCACATCTGGCTCTCTAACCCAGAGCATAGCTTAGGGTCAAGGCATGGACGTGTCACAAACCATACCCTGAGCCAAGCCTCTGACTTGGAGAACTTGGGATTTTTGCTCCTAGTGAGTGAAAGGGTGTGGAATCCCTAGGCGTCTGGAGCGCATGGGTGCGTCGGGGGCAGGTTAGAGCGCGCCTGGGCGCCGACTCGGGTGTGAATACACCCCCCCATGACGCACTCTTCAGCCAAAAGTGCGGGCGTGCGACCCCCCCCCCCCCCCGTCCCCCTGCTTCCAGACATATGGATAAGTGGTCCCTGGGAAGGATTCTAGTAATAAGTTGTTTCCCCGCTCAAGCAACTTTGACCGCTCACACCAGGCACAGTACATAGCGGGTGTCCACGCAACGCGTGCCGCTGCGCTGCTCTCGGCGAGAGCTTCCCAACGCACCTCTCCACGCTCTCACCCACCAAGAGTGGGGTGTTGTTCTGGGAAATGGGACATCTGGCCCCGAGCGGTATACGGCTTGCAGGGGGATCACAGGTATGAACCTCCCAAACGCCAAGCACTGGAGGGAGAGGGCAAACAACAACAGGCAGGAGGGATATTCATAATAACCCCCAGCAGGGGTGGCTGGGCCGCTCCGCCCGACACGCCCCCAGGGCCATGGGTTCCCCACATTTTCCCAGCTCAAGTCCAGAAGGGGGGGCACCGGACGCACAGCCAAGCAGCAGGGAGAAGCTCGCCAACAGCAGCATGTGCTTATTTGCCCCTGTGCTAATTTGACCCGCCTCCTCCTACCAGGGAGCCAGCCAGCTTCAGTTCAGGTGTCGGGCGCCTTCCCAAGAGCTTCACCAAACCTGGGCGCTGTTTCTTAACTTTGTCGTCGTCGAAAGCGTGGCACGACGGGAGCGCCGAGACCCCGAGTAAGAACTCAAGGCCCCAAAAGGACGTGAGCCGCGCTGGGGAGGTGCACTGGACCGGCGGTCTTGCGCACGCCGCCCTTTCCTTCAGATTGCCTCACGATTCGACGCTACACGGTTCGTCCCGGCATTCCACACAATGTTTTACTTCGTTCTGAAGCCAGCGAGGCGCCCCCCCCCCCTGTTGAATCGAACGGCACAGGTCTACTACACAGTGGTCCCTGGGAAGGATTTTAGTGATGATGATGGATCTTACAGTCTGTGTGACACCAGTAATGATGTATAAGACCGGTGTCGGCGCTAGCGCCCGACACCTTAAACTCAGTTTCAGTGGGAAACTGGCTGGCTACCTGGTAGGGGTGAGGGTAAACCCCCACACGCGCGCACGCACTGGACCTAGACAGGACACTGGGCCCCCAGATCCACCCTATACCACCCAGGTAGTGACAGCAACGCATTGTTGGTGTGCGCCTGTGTTCTACTACTAGTCCCGCCGCCGCCATTGGCTCCAGCAATCTCCTCCATGCCCGCCAGCAATCTCCTCCACGCCCGCCAGCAATCTCCTGTATGCCCGCCAGCAATCTCCTCCATGCCCGCCAGCAATCTCCTGTATGCCCGCCAGCAATCTCGTCCATGCATGGGCGCCGCCATGCGATCTCCATGCGCCGCGCCGCGCTCCATGCGCGCCAGCACCCGTACCACCCGCCTCATTCCCGTTCTTTAGCCATTCCCCGTGACACCTATGGCTGATCCTTGTTCCGCCGTCCCCTTTGGCATCTGTAACCCGTATCCTCTCCCTGTAGCCTCATTCCCCGTTCTTAACCGCCATCTCCATTATGGTGCCCGCCCGCTGGTGGGGCCTCGCCTCGCCCCATGCCGCACGGCTAGTGTATTGATTGCTGCGCCATCTATAATCTGCGCCTTGGGGCAGGGAACCCCTGCGCCACAACCTCCTCACAAAGCCTAGCCGCATGTGCCTCGCTTCCCATGTTTCTCAATTTCTCGCCATCCGCTTCCATGCTGCCGCCTGCAATCTCCTCCACGCCCGCGAGCAATCTCCTCCATGCCCGCCAGCAATCTCCTCCATGCATGCACGCGCAGAGCGCCGCCATGCAACCCCCATGCGCCGCGCGCGCCGTGCGCGCGCCGCGCCCGCCAGCTCCCGTAGCCTCATTCCCCGTTCTTTACCCATGCGCCGTGACGCATTAGCCTTGTCCGCCGTCCTCTGGCATGCATAACCCGTAGCCTCATCCCCAGTAGCCGCATTCCCCGTTCTTAGCCGCCATCTCCATTATGGTGCCCGCCCGCTGGTGGGGCCTCGCCTCGCCCCATGCCGCACGGCTGGTGCATCGATCGCGTCGCCATCTAATAATCTGCGCCTTGGGGCAGGGAACCCCTGCGCCGCAACCTCCTCACAAAGCCTAGCCGCATGTGCCTCGCTTCCCATGTTTCTCAATTTCTCGCCATCCGTCTCTCTCTTCCATCCAGGCACAGTAAACCATTAGGAGCCGCAATCTGCTTGAGTTCCGATCGTTGTGAGAGGGGGTGCATGCTCGCCGCAATTCTCGCCATCGTGCATCGTGCTCTCCATCGTACCGCTGCCCCATCTGCCACATAGCCTCGCCCCATCAGGACCAGTTCATCAGTAGCGCTGTGCGTCACAGCCGCTCAGGGTAAATTTCCAGATTTTCAGCCGCCCAGTACCAAGCGCAGTTGTCCCGGTTGTCCGCCATCGAGCGGCGCCAGGGCGGGAGCCCCTGGCGAAGAGCTTATGAACTTAACAGGTGGGAGGACCAGTGGGTGGACCAGTAGATATACAACTTATATGGATATACAACTTATATGGATATACAACTTAGTAATTTGTTTTTTGCCGGCTCCAGCAACTTTGACCGCTCATACCAGGCACAATACACAGTGGGTATTCATGCAACGCATGCCGTCGGGCTGCTCTCGGCAAGAGCTTTCCAATGCACTGCTCCACGCCCTCTCCCACCAAGTGTGTGGTGGTTTTCTGGGAAATGGGAAATCCGGCTCGGAGCGGTATACGGCTCGCAGGGGAATCACTGCTACTACACACGGTTCTGGGAGCCAGCCAGAGGCACGCACGCCCATGTCCACACGCGACAAGCACTGAGGCGGTAACTCAACACCGCCCACACCCCACGCCCCACGCCCCACGCCCCACGCCCCACACCCCACGCCCCAAGTCCCACGCCCCACCACGCCCCACGCCCCACCCCACCCCCCATGCCCCACCCCCCACACCACACCAGTGCTTCTTCAATTGATTTCACTTGATTAATTCTAAAAGCCCGGCCAGGACCAAAGCCGGCAAAAAATCGCAAAAACGACAGAAAAAACAATTAATTATTTCCGCCCAGAAACCACCGTAGGCTATTAACCGCCCAATCGAAGAAGCACTGCCCCACACCCCACACCTGTGGCTGCAGCGGTCCTCCATGCAGTTCCAGTTGCCCTGGCCGTCGCCCCACACCTACGGGGGGGCACACGCATTGTGTGTTTGCACCGTGTCGGCCACGGCTTTCGACGTTTGGAGCCGGAGTTGGGAGCCATGGTGCCGGATGTTCAGTGAAATGCGACAGTGAGGGCTCCAGAACAGTTAAGTTTGGGGCCATGGAGCAGGGTTTTCAGTCAAATTGCTCCATGTGCAATGATGGCTCCAGAACCGTTAAAAATCGTGAGGAAATTACTGGAGTTTGGACGCGGCTTCCAGCTGGCTCCAGTGGTTTCCGGTTTTTTTTTTTTTTACTGGAGCCATTTGACTGAAAATCCGGCTGCATGGCTCCCGAATCCGGCCCCACACGCCGACAAAGAAATCACTGGCGGGCTCCCACCGCCTTTGTCGGCAAATGCGGTGAGTGCGCAGGGAGTTGCTATCAATGAAACCAACGAGGGATGCTCCTGCTGCTGGTGCTGGTGCTGCTGGTGCTGCTGGCGCTGGCGCTGGTGATGGCGGTGTGTGTGTGGGGCGGGAGGGTGCTTGGTGTTTGGTGGTGGTGCTTGGTGCTTGGCGGTGCTGGTGCTGGTGGCGGTCCTTGGTGCTTGGCGGGGCTGGTGCTGGTGCTGGTTTGTCCCCCCTCAATTTTACATGCTCGCTTCCCAAAAATGCGGCGTGGCGGGCGGGGCGACGGGCGTGCCTTACCACGAGCTCCAGCCCGAGCAGCGGTATGTTGACCGGGCGCGCCGCGTCGAGCGACTCAATCGGTATCATGGGGTACCACTGCTTGAACCTGGCGGTGCGTGGCGTGGCATGTGGTGTGGCGTGTGGTGTGCTGTGTGTGTGTGTGTGCTAGGTTGTGCGTGTGTGTGTGTGTGTGTGTGTGTGTGTGTGTGCGGGGGGGGGCATGCGTGCGTGTATGTGTGTCGGGGGGGGGGGGGCTGGCCGCGAGCACGCCACCCACCACTTGTACGTCTTGCCCTCATCCTGCTGCTGCTCCTCCTCAGTCTGCTTCACGGGCGCGGCCGTCGTGACCTCTGCGGGCCACACAGGAAGATCCAGGGCAGGGCCAACTGATTACACGCATGGGCGCACTCTGTTTGCCTCTCCATGCAGACGTGCACTGTGCTGCCTTGCATGCATGCACAGGAGCCGAGGCTCGGGAACGTGGCAGCGCATTGTGCGGCACGCATGTGTGCCACTCGTGTGTGCCTCACCTTGCTCGGTAGCCACGCGCAACGGGTGTGGCCGATGCGTGCGCGGCAGTCCATGAGAGTGAGGCTGCGCCAGCCAACGCGCACCCAAGCTCCTGCACGCAAACACCAAGGGGGAGGGTCAGCCAGCCCGAGAGATCGCACCTTACTGTGAGGGGAGGGGGGGCCCACCTAGGGAGCTGAGCCCTTGCCGAGAAGACGCCAGTACCTCGCAGGCGGGGCTGCTGAGCGCCCGCTCGCGACTGGGAACGCTGTAGCAAGTTCATGGCGTCAGGCGCTGCTTGAAATGGCTTTGTATTTGAGGGATTCCCCAGGGGGCAGTGTGAAGTGTGGCACAGGAGATCGCGTGGCTGGAAAGTCGCTGCTTGGCATCGCTGCAGCCATGCGACGTACTGTTTATGTAAGCGAACGCGCTAGCGCGTTCAGGGCGCCTCTAGGGTGTGGGGGGGGGATGTATCAAGTCTGAAAACTGTGTACCGTTCGGGGCCGGAGCAGGGCCTGAGTCTCCGCCAGTAAGCAAGTATTGTTTTGGACGCAACGCTGGAAACGGTTAAACCTCGCAAAAATCGAGTTTGGGCGGGAAATCGATCTAACTTGGACGAACGTTTTCTAACCCCCCCCCCTCCCCCCCCGGCCCAGGCCCCGTACGACAACTTAAACTTTGTATAACTCAATGTTTCACCATGTTTAAGCCTTTTTAACTTGAACTTGTCGCACTTGTTGCACTTGCTGTTTATCTTTGTAAAACTTTTTTATTCGACACATCCGTTCGACACGGGGGTATGTGCGTTGCATTCCTCTCGTCAATAGGGGTCCAAATCCAACCACAGATCCCACACACAGTTTTTACAGCCTTTACATGTACGCGCCCAGGACCCCGGGGCGTGGGTAAAGGCCTAGACTAAAAGTCTAGGAGGGCTTTACTAGGAGAACCCGCAAGGCCACGCAGCGCGCCAGCCTACCATGCATGGGGTCTAGGCCACCATGCGTCCCGTCGATCGCCATGCATGCCATGCATGCATGGGCCGCCGGAACAAATCCCGCAGCGGTCGTGTGTGGCACCGAGCCCGTTGTTGCTGGCCGAGGGCGTGCCAGTTTTGGTACCTGAAGTCCGCTCCACAGCGGCTGGTACTTGTGGTCCACTCCACGTCGGAGTTCCCACACACATCCAATGCATGTGGGACCCCATCACATGTATGATGGGGTCCACACCGGGCGGTTGGTGTGGATCACAGGTTCACACACCCAGGATGCTGTGCAGACCTCCGCTTGGGCTGAGAAAGAACGCGCTGGATTCGTCTTACAACAGGGATGTCAAATCCATGGTCATTCATGTGGTTCATTAGTTGGGAGGGTGTGGAAGGAGCATTTGGGCGTGGGGAACTGCACCGGGGCATGTTGACCTGAGGCCAGTTTCAGTAGGATTGGGTTGCACAGCCTCCCAAAGCCTCCCACCAAGTCTCACTTTCAGCAGATAAGACCAGGGTGTATGTGTGAGTGTGGAGGGGAGGGGGGGTCAGGCCCGATTGGAAAATAAGTCGGCGTAACAGTAATAGTGACATCGGCTTTCCAGCGAAGACTATAATCTAGTCCTAATACCACCGCGTGGGGAACTGTGGGGCTGCACCGGGGCGTGTTGACCTGAGGCCAGTTTCAGTAGGATTGGGTTGCACAGCCTCCCAAAGCTTCCCACCAAGTCTCACTTTCAGCAGATAAGACCAGGGTGTATGTGTGTGGGGGGCGTCAGGCCCGATTGGAAAATAAGTCAACGTAACAGTAACAGTGACATCGGCTTTCCAACGAAGACTACAATCTAGTCCTAATACCACCGCCTGGACCCAAGTCCAGTTCTGACCCTAACAATCACTTGTGAGGGCGGTAGCCACCAGCCGGCTGCCTGCCAATGCGTAGTTCTAGAGCAAAAAAGGACAGCTATTATGCGACGCCTCCAAAATAGATCCCAACTGCTTCCAGGGGATAGGGGATCAGGTGGCGCTTGCCCATCTACTTGACCACCAAGATAAAGGGGCCGAGGAGAAGGCGGACGCTCTCCACCCTATCCTGAGCACGCACAAATGCCGTGTCCAAAGAAGTCTTCCGATCAGAACGAGTGCCACCAATTTCGCCTAGCTGCTGGGTCAGTAGCTTGAGAAAATAGTGTTGGGAGGAGGCAGGAGGCAGGCCTTGCTGCCAAGCCACATCCATTGTGCAGTCAAAGTTGTACGAGGGAGACGAGAAGCCGGCAGCGCATCACATGGCCTAGCCACTGTATCGATCGCTTTGCCACAAGGCTCACAATTGGTTCAGCGTCGCACGCCTGCCGAATATAAGTCAATCGATGCCGGTCGAGCAGGCCCAAGCCCAGAATGCGACGAAGGCACAGTCCGAGTGTCAGTGTCCCGTCTGGTTTTACCTTTGATACTTACTTTAACAACGCAACGCAAGCAGCACCGACATTGACGGCGGCGACCGCGAGCCAGACGGCGGCGACAGCGAGCCAGACGGCGAGTCAAGGCCGAGGCCGGACGGCGAGTCGTTCTCGTCGTCTCCAGACCTGCGCCGCTGCGTCGTGTGGCGCTGGTGCTGGTGCTGGTTCGGCGCGTGCAGGGACAGCAGCGCATCGACCGACGGGTGGCCCACTATCTGCGCGTGCGCTGCCGGCAGCATGCAGCTAGACCCGCCACCAGCTGCGCCGTCGCCCCTCAGCTGCGTCGCCGTCATCAGAGTGCCGATGCCGAGCGCGAGCAGGTGCTGCAGCACCTCGCTGCTGCCCGGCGACGCCTGGAGCGTGCGCAGGATGCTGCTGGTGCTGCGGCCGCGCATCGCGGCGTCGAAGACCGCGGCCAGGCTCGCGGCCGCCTTACTCTGCGCCGGTGCACCCGCTCGAGCTGGTGCGGCCGTCTCCGCTGGTGCATCCGCCGGCGCTGGTGTGGCAGCCTGCGCTGCTGCGGTCGCCGGCGCTGGTACGTCCGCCTGCTGCTGTTGCACCTGCGCTTGCATCGCGAGCCGCTGCAACATCGCGTGCTCATGCAGCAGCCGCGCGAGGTCGGGCGACGGGCCCAAGCTGCCACCAAGGTCCTCGCTCTTCGCTCGCATGGCGCCAGCGCCCGTGCGTCTGCTGCCGGCCGTCCCCAGCTTGGACATTGGCTGGTTGGCGTGGATCGGCATCGAGATCGGAGGCGAGGAGCCGGCGACCATTGCCGACGACGCCGGTGGGTAAGTCCACGACGCGAGCTGCGACGCGGAGAGCGACTCGTGCAGCGGCGGCGCGGCCTGCGCCTGCTGAGGGAGCATGCCCATGCCGAGGGTGACCGGCGGCGGTGAGCTCGCGACCATGGCCCCGCTGGATGCCGGCAGGGGCGGCCGCTGGCTGGCGGCGCCGCCGACAAACTGCTCGCCCAGCTTCTTCACGACGGCGTCGCCGCCGTGCGCTGCGATCACATCGGCCGCCTCAGCTGCTGTCATGTGCGGCCACAGCTGGAACGGGGCCCCGCACGCGACGAGCGCCGTCGACGACGGCGGCGCCGGCACTCGCCCGGTCGCGTAAATGAGCATGCCGCTGCTGTCGGGGTCATCGGCCAGCAGCGAGTGGTGCTGCGGGTGGTGCTCGTACGGCGGCATCTGCGGCACGCCGGCCATGCGGAGGAGCGACTCGCGCTGCCGCGGCTCGTCCTGCTGCAGCGGCGCGTCCTGCTGCGAGTCGTACGCGTCTTGCTGCGAGTCGTTCGCGTCTTGCTTCGATTGTTGTGCTGTCGCCGCTGAATCCAATCGCGCCGCCTCGTCCTCCGCCTCGGCCGCGCGCTTTTTAAGCGAAGAGTTCCACCGGTTCTTGACAGAGTTGTCGGTGCGCCTGGGCAGCATCGCGGCGATTGCGGTCCAGCGGTTGCCCAGCCTCTTCTGCTGCTTGAGGATGACGGCGTCCTCCTCTGGCGTGAAGTTGCCCGTGATCAAGTCGCCGCACAGCTGGTTGAGCCACCTGCGCGCGGGCGCACATGGGCGGCGGGCACAGGTCATCAGCAGTGCTTCTTCAATTGATTCAAATCCATTCATTCGTACAGCCCGGCCACCGGCGGCCGCAGGCTGCGCCCCCGGAAAACACGTGGGGGGGGGGAAGGCGGTTAACCCCAGGGTGGGGAAGGCGGTTAACCCCAGGCAAGCCCTCATAAAACAATTAATTGTTTCCGCGCAGGAAACGCCATAGGCGGTCAACCACCCAATTGAGGCAGCCCTGGTGATCAGACCCTCGTCATGCGACAGGCACCCGCTCGGGGGTGCGCCGATGATTGCGGCACGCCACTGAGTACTCGCGCATACGCACGCGAGCAACTGCATCCACTCACACACACATCCCTACCACATTCCCAACGCCTGACGCGGCGCCTCAGGCGGCACATTTATTTGCGCAGATCAGGCTGCGCCGTAGGCGCACCGACCGCCACAGGCGTCGCCTCAGGCGCACCCCTGGTCGCCTCAGGCAAGACCCCTGTGACTCATAGGTTCGGACAGGTGACGAGAAGGCCCCCAACTTTTGGAGGCCGACCGCGCGGCGTACAGTAGTGAAACTTCAAGATTGTCTACGAAACATTATTTGTGAGCTGCTGACCGCCGGGCTAGATCGTACGCCTCGCGGTCAACCGACTTTCAGAGGCGCCCGTTTGGGGGGTTTAGGCACCTCTGGTGACGTCCAGACCGCTCTCAGACGCTCCTTCGTCAAAAACTTACAACCTAGAATGTTTACCTTGAGGTGGCATGCGTCAGTGGGGGCGGGGGTGCGTCCCAGGGGGCGCAGTTTGATCGTAAAATTGGGTCTGAAATCAGGTGCCCCAAAACCATGGAAAAACACACCAAAACGCGATCTGCGGCACGTCGTCACCTTCTCCGGCCCCCAACTCAAGCGCATCGCTAATGTATATGTTTGTCCCAGCTCATGACACTCAGTTTTGGGACACTTCAGCGACGCCATTTCTAGTGGGGCTCACTGGGGCAAGGGAGTTCGGGTCGTCCAAATCAGCCCCTCGCGGCCATCCGCGCATGCGATCGACCTATTTATATATCATGGGACTCAAATGAGTCCGCGCGGCGTGCCGGGGCGCCCTGTGTGGCGTGTTCTGTGTGCGGCCTTGCATGGCACACTCGAACACCGCCTCCATGGCCGCCTGGTGCAGCCTGGAGCCGTGCACCACCCCATATGGACGCCACATGGCATGCGCAACAGGTCTGCCACGCCTGGGTGCATGCGGCGGGATCCATGCGGTGATGCTGCTGCAAACAGGTGGTCCAGTATTTTGCACTCTCGCCCTCGCCCTGTACCACCCAGGCAGCCTCCCCTCCCACCCCAACGCGGCGCACAGCTATCAGACACATATGGCCGCGCTTTGTGACGCGCGGCGACAGTGGGCGGCCCCTATGAGCTGCGCCAGGGTTGTGCACAGCCTCCTTACCACACACTTTCCAGTCCCCACTCGCCCCCGCTGCACGCACAGCATCGCCGATACACTCAAAACGACGCTAGAGTCATTAGGGACGTGCCTGGTGCGTTTTTGTCTCGACACCTAAGGCTTCAGTGTCCGAACCCTGGAGTCACAGGGGTCCCCCTCAGACGCCGCCTTAGGCGTCATCCTGACCGCCTCTGGCGTCATGACCGCATTCACTTGCGCGGATCAGACGATGGGGCTGTGGTAGGGCACGTGAGCAACTGCGTCCGCGTGCACACGCACACGAGCCCCAGGGCTCTGCGCGATCGCATGCGCGACCGACCCCCTCACCTCAGGCGGCACGCCTTGCTGGTACGCCCGGTGATTTGGGCCGCGATCCTGGTCCATGGATCTTTGCCCTTGGCTGGCACTAGCAGTCTCAGGAGATTGTCCTCCTGCGGGGGCGGGCGGGTGCATGGGTCAGGTCACGTCAAGTGAGGGCGGGCGGGTGCATGGGTTAGGTCGCGCAGAGTGGGGGCAGTGCAGCCCTACGACATCCCCAATGCGCTGAGGCGACGCCTCAGGTGGCGCCTTCACTTGCGCGGACCAGGCGGCGCCTCGGGCGCTCCGAGACCGCCACAGGCACTCCCCCGACCGCCTCAGGCGCCACCTCGACCGCCTTCGGCGCCCACCACCGCGTGAGGCGCACCCTCGACCGCATGAGGCGTTATGACCGCCTTCACTTGCGCGCCTCAGGAGTTGGGATTGTGGAAGGGAGGGCGCGGGGCAAAGGGGGGGGGAGTCCACCGTCAGTGTGACTGAACCCCAAAAACAATGCTCCCCAACTTTGGCTCACGCCCCTACCTAGGGCCCCCGCCCCGGCTCCCGCGCGCGCATTTCGATTGTAATAATCCACCTGAGATCCCCTGCATCGGTGGGGCAGTGGGAGAGGCCCAGAGCGTGGGGCGGGGACCTGCCTGTCGACGAAAAAACAGCATATGACATCGTGCTGCTTTAGGCGCGGGTCGGGCACGCCAGAGCGGCGATCTAAAGAGAGGTCAAACCCAACTTAAACCCAGGTTTAAACCTTTATAAATATAACCTTTATTAAAAGCCATGACAGGTTAAAGTCGAATTCACTAGGTTGAACTCAGGTTAAACTAGATGGAAAGGTTAAACCTAGGTTTGTATTGGATTCAACTCAGGTTGAACTCAACTGCACGGCGGCAATCTGGCGCCGTCTTGTCACCTCCTGCCAACGCCCAGTCCAGTGGTGTCATGAGCTCCCCCGCAGGCAAACTGAGAAATTTGAGGGAAACTGCGAGGGCGAATTGCGGGAATTTCGCTCCGAAAAGTGTGAAATCTGACGATTTTCACACTTTCCCGCAGAAAAAATGCCGCCTGGGGCTGCAATTTGGCATGTTCCCTCCTGTGTTGTGGGGGCAAACAAGAATTTCTTGGTTTCCTTAATGACACCACTGGCCCAGTCCCATCAACGAAACAGTGCCCTGGGCCTCTCCCTGCGTGCACACCCTGCCAGCATGACACGTATATTCTATGTAATTGATTTGGTACCTGACAGCTGCCATCAGGCACATCTAGACTGGGCCGCACGGGCACGCCACGCATGGGCATGCGCCACGCGCGCAGCAGCATCCCTGCAAGTTGCCCATGCACAGCGCCCGCGCGCCACTGTACTTATGCATGCCCACCCCCCGTCCACGCACGCCTTCACACATGCACGTGTAAGCTTTTGGCTGCAACAGCAGATCCGCGCCGCATGGTGCATGGTGTTTGCATGGGCCATGCAGCAGTGGCTGGTCCTCTACCAGGCTTAGTAGACTTTGATGTAAAGCATAGGTCTGGGATGTGCAGCACAAGCGCAACCCTTCACGTTTTGTGATTTTGAGTTTCTCGATTTTTTTGTTTTTCGGTGGTGTTTTTTCGTTTTCCAAAACCCAATCTGCCTGGTCTTGAAAAGGGCGCCTTTTTAGGCTGCGTTTTACGTCAATTAATCCGTCCGTAACAAAAACTGGATTGCCTTGGGATCGCCGCCACGTCACCAGATAATTTTCATCCTCGGCCACCATCCCCTCGCCTCACCACCATTCCCACCACCTCCCCTCCCCTCCGCCTCACCTCTGTTGTCCATGGCACGTACTGGCCGCGCGCAGGGTGGCTCGCCATGCCCTCGCCGCCTGCCCCGTCCCCCGCCTCCCCCTCACTGTCGCTCTCGTGCTTGGCTTTCTTGGAGGCTCGAACCTGGCGCTGGCTCTGGCGCGGGTGCGAATGGTTGCGCAATTGCGAGGAATGGCTCTCATAGCCCTCACGCCCTCTCTCGCTGCCGCTCGAGCACGGCTCCTCGTCACTGCGCACCATCGCCATCATATTGGAGGGTGGCCTGGGCGAGCGTGGTCTGGGCGTGAGAACGTAGGCAGCCCTTGTGCGACAAACTTGTTCTCGACCGAATGGCCTGCCGCTGCGTGGCGGCGGTGTCCCCAAGCCGTGCAATAATTCACGTGTGGGGCTTCAACTGGGGCGCGCGGGGTGTGGGGCGTGTTAGGTTCGGTAGGGTTGGGGCACGGGGTTTGGGCAGGGTTTGGGGTAAACAGTAACAGTAACACGAGGTTTCCAGCTAAGCAGGCTACTCTTCTACTAGAGACACCCGCCGATACTCCAGCACACTTAAGTACTAGAGCACCGCCGGCTCCCGGCCGATAGACTACCGCTCCCGCCGGCTAGACTACCCCAAACAGCGGTCTCTGAGAGACATGTCTGGCAAGGAGCATATAGGAGAGGACCTTCCTCAGGGTCACAGTAGTGGCCTTGTGGCCAGTCAAGCCGGCAGAGCCGACTGGCGCTGACTGGAACGGTCCCCGCCTGGCAGTGCATGGCTGTCCAGCTCTCGTTTGCATGGGGCTCAGCCGGCGCCCCATGCCTCATGCATGGCCAGGTCCCACCCTCCAGGGGTGCATGGACGAAAGAGTTGTCATGGAGGCTGCCTGAAGACCTTCCAACGCCAGTCACCGGCAGACGAGCGACCCCGAGGATGAGCGCGGTGACGAACGCTGCGATTGGTGAAGCGGATTTACTCTGTGTTGCCTCGGCGGTCGCCACCGCTGAAGCCGTGATGGTAGCCCGCCTCCACGGGCAGCCATCTTGACCAATGTCCAGCATGCATTGACGGGCGCCAGCTCCTCCGCTCGTCGATCAACTCGTCGAGATCGGTGCCGCATGGCGTCCTGCATGGGGGGAGGATAAGGGCCGTCTCCCAGCACGGGCCGCGGCAGCGCCGCGGCTACTCGCCAAGCCATGGCAGCGCCGGGCAAGCCGCTCTTGTAGTGTTCCACCGAGGGGCAGTCTAGCAGGAGCCGGGCCAGTCGTATTTTACCCCGCTCGTCAGCGGCACGGAGATCCTCGTCACCAGCAGCGCCGCATTGCTGGGTCCAGGGCTCGGCGACGAGAACGCGCCTCCGTTAATCGAGGGTTTGGGGTTTTGATAAATAATCTTGTATTTATGTCTATCTACTACTACTCACTCAGTAACAAAGCTTACGACTCCTCCGGGGCGTGCACGCAGCTGGGGCTGCGATCGTAGCGCGGCGTCATGATTCGCTAGGCTGTCCCAAAAAATAGCCAGTTGCCTGCAGGTTGCCTGAGGTTGCCTGCCTTTAAGTCACTGCATCTCTGGGGGCGCAGGTGCATCTGGGACAGAGCTGTAGGGGTGGGTGATTCGACGCGGCCTGCAGCAGGCGCACTCAAAACTCCCTGCTGTGGCTCTTGCAATTCTCTTCAATTGAAGGTAGCAGAAGCCCACACAGGCGGTCAATGCAGATGGTTAGTTCTTTACTGCGCTGGAGCGCGTTAAGGGCCCCTTGTTTTGAGGGCCTCTGGTTGTGGGCGGACGCCAGAGTATGGATCCGATGCGTTGCCTCGACCGTGTCCGCAGAGAGCCCCCTAAAAAGCGCGCAAGCGCAATTGTCACATACCTCACAACGTGCTGAACCTCACGAAAAGACCAGTACAACCATCCGTCACCACAAACATCACGCAACAGCGACTGCGAACGACTGCCACATAACACACACCGCCAGGCGGCGCGGTGCCGCCGCCCAAGGCCCTGACCCACCACAACCAGAAACTCCGCCCCTGTAGCACCGCCGCCCGCATTGCCCTGGTCAGCCATCCTCGTCGTCTCTTCCCACGCTTGCACCCTTCTTCTAGCTACGAGCGCCTGCACCCTTCTAGCTTTGAGCGCCTGCACCCTTCTGGTGTACAGGTTTACAGGACGCTCCCTCAGGGCGCGGTGTTGAGGAGGGCCGACCAAACAGACTAGGGACATCTGTCCAACTAGTTGCTGTAGGTCAAGGCCACCATGCATGGGGTCTGGGCCACCATGCGTCCCGCCGATCGCCATGCATACCATGCATGCGACGTGAGTGCACCCTTCTTCTAGCTACGAGCGCGTCTCATCCGCCTTGGCCGCCGCTTGTGCCGCCATCCGCTTGCGCATCTCCTCGCTCGGCATCTCGACCTCTGGCGCCCAGTTCCCCAGTTGCGAGAAGTCCTGCGGGGTATGCCAGGCGGGCAGAGGAGGGCGCGTCAGGTGTCAGTGTGGCGCGCGGGTGGCGCGTCAGGCAGTGTTTCCGTCAGCCAACCCGCAACCCGACAAAGTGCACTTTCGGGTTGAGATTGGCCGATTCGGACTGGCGCGTCGAGTTGAGATTGCGCGAAGTCCGACCCGAAAAGTGTGAAAAACGGAATTTTAAAAAGTGTTAAATAACACTTTTCCGCCAAAATTCGCCTCCTTCGAGTTGAGATTGGCGAATGAGCGTGAGGCCCAGGTTGAGCCATCGTTTTTCCAAGTTTTTAACGGAACCACTGGCGTCAGGTGCCCTACCACAATCCCATCTCAACTCTCGAGGCGCGCAAGTGAAGGCGGTCCACTAAGATTCTTAGCGCCCGGGGCGGTCAGGGGTGCACCTCAGGCGTTGGCGGGCGCCTGAGGTGGGCGGGGTGGCGGCTGAGGCGGTCGGGGGTTACGCCCGAGGCGGCCGGGAGTTACGCCCGAGGCGGCCGGGGGTGCGCCTCAGGCGGTCTCAGAGCGCCACAGGCGTCGGAAATGTGGTGGGGTAGGAGCAGCGTGGGCGGCTGGCAGGCTGCACTGCCGGGCGGCGAATGGCGACAGGCAGCAGCGGCAGTGGTACAAGCTGCGTGCCGAGCAGGGCGCAGCACAGCAGCACAGCAGCACAGCACCAAAATCAGTGGTTCCGCTAGGGATGTTGGGGAAATGATGGCTCAACTCGGGTCTCACGGCTCACTCTCCAATCTCAACCCGACGACGGCGTTTTTTTAGGAAGGGGTGTGAATCAAATTTTACACTTTTGGGGTCGCGCAATCTCAAATTCGCGCAATCTCAACCCGACGCAACCCACACCAAATCGGACAATCTCAGCCCGAAAGTGCACCTTGTCGGATTGCGGGTTGGCTAACGGAAACGCTGACCCAAGGGCTGATCACTACGCATCCGTGGCCGCAAACAGATGACGCAAGGGCGTCATGCGGACGTGATGCGCGTCGGCCAAAACATGCGCCCGCCCGCCCTTCCACCCCCGCACCCCCGGCTTCCCACCCAGATCCCTCACCCTGCGTGAGATCCGCCCGTCGCCGTCCGCGTCCACCAGCTTTGCCAGGAACTCTGCTGCTCCGATCCCTGTCCCCGTCCATCCATCTCCCCTCCCCCCTTTTCGTTCCCACCCAGCTCACTGACCCACCCTGACCCACCCTGCGTGAGATCCGCCCGTCGCCGTCCGCGTCCACCAGCTTTGCCAGGAACTCTGCTGCTCCGATCCCTGTCCCCTTCCATCCATCTCCCCTTCCCCCTTTTCGTTCCCACCCAGCTCACTGACCCACCCTGCGTGAGATCCGCCCGTCGCCGTCCGCGTCCACCAGCTTTGCCAGGAACTCTGCTGCTCCGATCCCTGTCCCCTTCCATCCATCTCCCCTCCCCCCTTTTCGTTCCCACCCAGCTCACTGACCCACCCTGCGTGAGATCCGCCCGTCGCCGTCCGCGTCCACCAGCTTTGCCAGGAACTCTGCTGCTTCGATCCCTGTCCTCTTCCATCCATCGCCATGCGGGATGTACCCGGCTTCCTCAGCACGATAAGAAGTATGAATCCCCGGCGCGATTAGTATGTATCGCTCACCCTGGAAGGGCTCTCCTAGTAGAGCCCAGTGATTCCCCTGTGAGCCGTATACCGCTCCGGGCCGGATTTTCCATTTCTCAGAAAACACAAACCACGCTCTGTGGGAGAGGGCGTGGAGGGATGCGTTGGAAAGGTATCGCCAAGAGCAGCACAACGGCACACGTTGCGTGAACGCCCGCTATGATTTGCGCCTGGTATGAGCGGACAAAGTTGCTGGAGCCAGGAAATAAATAACTACTAAAATCCTTCCCAGGGGACACTGGTAGAGCCCCCCCTAGACGTGTAGCCTGGGCCTTAACTCACGCCCCGGGGTCCTCCGGGCGCGCACATGTCAAACCTGTAAAACCCTCACCCTGAATGAGATCCGCCCATCGCCGTCCGCGTCCACCAGCTTTGCCAGGAACTCGGCGTCGGCGTCGTCGATGCCGTCGACGCCCGGCATCTGGAGCAGTAGCTTCTGCAGGTCAGACATCTCGACGTACCTGTTTTTTTTGCGGTGTGTCGTGGGTCGGGGTGGGTGGGTCAAGCGTGTCTTGCGGGGAGGGGGGGCATCGCGCGGCATCTGGAGCTGAAGCTTCTTGAGGTCAGACATCTCGACGTACCTGTTGTGCGGTGGGTGATGGGACGGGCGTGGGTTGAGCGTGTGCCGAGGTTTGGCCAAAAGTGGGTGCCGAGGGTGTATGCATCGGGGGCGTGGGGGGGGGGCATCGCACGGCAGCATCTGGAGCAGCAGCCTCTGGAGATCAGACATCTCGACGTACCTATTTTGCGGTGTGTCGTGTGTCGGGGTGGGTGGGTCAAGTGTGTGTTGCCAAGTAAGGCGGCATGTCATAGTCAGCGCTGAACCACCAGCCCGCCCCCCCCCCACCAGCAGCCAGCCGCCCGTCTGTAGCAGTGCACTGGGGCGCTACACGCCGAGCAAGGCCGAACTCGCTGCATGCAGGTGCGTCACACACGACCGTCAACACCCCTCGTCAGCCCAGTGATCCTTGGGAAGGATTGAGCACAGTAACACAGTAACACAGTAACACAGTAACACGGGGTTTCCAGCTAAGCAGGCTACTCTTCTACTAGAGACACCCGCCGATACTCCAGCACACTTAAGTACTAGAGCACCGCCGGCTCCCGGCCGATAGACTACCGCTCCCGCCGGCTAGACTACCCCAAACAGCGGTCTCTGGGAGACAGGTCTGGCAAGGAGCATATAGGAGAGGACCTTCCTCAGGGTCACAGTAGTGGCCTTGTGGCCAGTCAAGCCGGCAGAGGCGACTGGCGCTGACTGGAACGGTCCCCGCCTGGCAGTGCATGGCTGTCCAGCTCTCGTTTGCATGGGGCTCAGCCGGCGCCCCATGCCTCATGCATGGCCAGGTCCCACCCTCCAGGGGTGCATGGACGACAGAGTTGTCATGGAGGCTGCCTGAAGACCTTCCAACGCCAGTCACCGGCAGACGAGCGACCCCGAGGATGAGCGCGGTGACGAACGCTGCGATTGGTGAAGCGGATTTACTCTGTGTTGCCTCGGCGGTCGCCACCTCTGAAGCCGTGATGGTAGCCCGCCTCCACGGGCAGCCATCTTGACCAATGTCCAGCATGCATTGACGGGCGCCAGCTCCTCCGCTCGTCGATCAACTCGTCGAGATCGGTGCCGCATTGCGTCCTGCATGGGGGGAGGATAAGGGCAGTCTCCCAGCACGGGCCGCGGCAGCGCCGCGGCTACTCGCCCAGCCCTGGCAGCTCCGGGCAAGTCGCTCTTGTAGTGTTCCACCGAGGGGCAGTCTAGCAGGAGCCGGGCCAGTCGTATTTTACCCCGCTCGTCAGCGGCACGGAGATCCTCGTCACCAGCAGCGCCGCATTGCTGGGTCCAGGGCTCGGCGACAAGAACGCGCCTCCGTTAATCGAGCCCCAAGGATTGAGCAATGAATTATTATTCCGCTTTTTCCCGGCACAATTTTTTCCCCCGAGCGGAAAAGCGGAAAAGCGGAATAGCCTACAACTGGCCTAGGAGCCCCTACAACGCAATTAATAAATAAAAATCTGCTCAGATTCCGCTCCGAGCGGTATATACTGCCATAGCAAGGATCACTGCGTCAGCCGCGCCCACGCACCCTGTGCCGTTCGGGTCGATGATCTTGAATGCCTCCCAGTTTGGGTCAGTGAACGCAGAGTCCTGCGGGCAGGGAGGGTGTGGATGTGTGGGTGTGCGTGTGGGTGTGTGGAGGTGGAGGTGTGTGTGTGTGTGTGTGCGTGTCCACTCTGTGGGCGCCCCACTCTGTGGGCGCCCGCGCAGTCATCGCCGCCGCCTACGTCGACCCCCCTTCACCCATGCCGCCGCCGATTCTCGCCGCCTCTCCTCCTCCGTACGCCCCCTGTTGTCGGGCTGCCAATTCAGCAGCCAGTGGACGCATGCATCCAGGAACTCAGTCCATCCGCACTCTCTCGCACGCCCTCCACATGGCAAAAAACACGTGACGCCCTACCGCACAGATTTCCCTCCCCCCGCAGCTCTGCAGCTTCAGACAACGGAGCCCAGGTATCTCAGTGCCATCACCTCGACCGCCATGCGGCCCGAGCCAGCGCTCAGCGCTCAGCGCTTGAGCTACCGAGTTCCTCCAGCCGCCACCGTCCGCCCACCGCCCACTGCCCAGTCGTTCATTCGACCCCACGCCCCACCTCAAGAGACCCACCGCTTATCCCACTGCCGCCCCGTCGACCTCCATACACCCACATGCTCGTCACATGGAGTTGCCCCTCCCCATGCGCCCCATGCGCGCACATGCACCCCATGCACCCCCCCCCATGCTACCAGCGCCTATGTATGCGCCATGTGGCCGGGCCACAGTGTGGCTCCCTCCTCTCTCCCCTCTCCTCCCTCCCTTCTCCTGTCTTCCACCCCTCCATCCCCGCTGCACCCCACCCCATCTTGTGCCCCTCGCCCCTCCCTAACCCTCCCCGCGCCTCCCCCTCTCCCTCCGACTACCCTCCCGCTGCCTCCCTCCCACGGCCTCCCACTTGCACGACTACCGCTGTTCGGACACGACTTCGCTCTATGCCGGCGGCGCCATCACTTTCTTCTGGCTGACGCCGATGACTTTTGCGCCCACTCCGTCACGTTCCACGCCCTCCGCAAACATCCATCTCTTCAACTTCACACGCGACATCCCCGAGCGCCCCGAGTTCGCCGAGCGAGTCACCACCGAGTGGATCATTTAGCATGATTTCCACAACTGTGGAAGTCCTTCTGCCGACACTTAGTTTAAACTCAGTCGAGGCGGATTGACGAACACAGCCGTCAATGACCCGCCACTGCCCCTTACCCCCACTGCTTTACGAATGAGGTTGTTCACCCTCTTGCTGGCGCACGGTTGGTCTCCCGCCTTCAAACGGATCTCCTCAATTGATGACTAGAAACAGCCTATCTAGGTCTGCCGTGCAGAGTTCTCTGTAACGATATCTCTCTCTCTCTCTCTCTGTGTGGAGGGCAGCCCCGGGAGGTGGATGTGCGTGTGGGTGTGTGGAGGGCAGCTGTGTGCGGGCAGGGAGGGTGTGTGGATGTGTAGATGTGCGGGTGTGCGTGTGGGTGTGTGGAGGGCGGCCCCGGGAGGTCGTCGTCGTCGTCGAAAGCGTGACACAACGGGGGGCGCCTCAACCCAGAGTAAAAACACAAGACCCCAAAAGGCGAAAGCCAACGAGGTGCCCCGCTGTGTGCGGGCAGGGAGGGTGTGTGGGTGTGTGGATGTGTGGGTGTACGTGTGGGTGTGTGGAGGGCAGCCCCGGGGGAGGGCAGCTGTGTGCAGGCAGGGAGGGTGTGTGGTTGTGTGTGTATATGTGTGTGGAGAGCCGCTCCGGGAGAGCAGCTGTGTGCGGGCAGAGAGGGCAGCATGTGTGTGTGTGTAGGGGTGTGAGCGGGCAGAGAGTGAAGTGTGTGTGCGTGTGTGTGCGGGCAGAGAGGGCGCACACCGACTCCGACGCAAAATCACGCAATCCCGCATTTCTGAAGCGTTTCTGCTGTTTGGAATCGCAAAGTGATTCTGGCGAATGCTGGTGGAGGTTCAGTGTGGGTCGGAACTTTGGAATGGCGATTTCATCTGATGGCCAGGACCCTGCGCGCATGCTGTGGTGTTCTGCATGCATCAATGCATCATGGTACTTTCAATCAGTGTCCACATTGTGGTGTTGCATGCGCCGTCCCGCCATGCGTTGCATGCATGCATGCCCGCGGCACGCACATGAGCTGTTGCGAGCTGTTTATCTTCTGGATGAGTATTTGCTGCTGTCCCCCAACCAAGCTTGCGTGAGACCGTATTACAGCAACAAAGTACTGCGGACAGCGGGTGTGCGGGGGCGCAGCCCCCAGGAAAAATGGGCAAGCCGATGAGTCCATGAGGCCCTCTCCTGGCAAGCCGATGAGTCAGGGAGGCCCTCTCCTGGAAAACCGATGAGCGGCATGCCCCCGGGTACACCCCTGACACACACACACACACACACACACACACACACACACACACACACACACACACACACACACACACGCACGCACGCACACGCACAAACACCGGCGTCTGCGTGTGAAACAGCAGATCCCTGAGCTTGTCTATCGACAGGCTCCCCACACACGTTCACACACCCCACACACAGGCACACCCACACCCCTACACCCACCCACACCCACCCACACCCACCCACCCACACACGCACACACACACCGGCGTTTGCGTGTGGAATAGCAGCTCCCTGAGCTTGTCAATTGACAGGATCCCCATCCCCCACACACACGTACACACACACACACACACACACACAACAACACAGACACACACGGCATCTGCGTGTGAAACAGCAGCTCCCTGAGCTTGTCAATCGACAGGGTCCCCGTCCCCCCCCCATACATACACACACACACACACTATTGCTCTCTCTCACACACACACACACGGCATGAGCGTGTGGAACAGCAGCTCATTGAGCTTGTCAATCGACAGGTTCCCAGTCCCCCCCACACACGTACACACACACACACACACACACACTCACACACACACACACACACACCGACGTCTGCGTGTGGAACAGCAGCTCCCTGAGCTTGTCAATCAACAGGTTGCCAGGCCCCCCACACACACGTACACACACACACACACGCACATAAACACACACACACACGCACACACACACACACCGGCGTCTGCGTGTGGAACAGCAGCTCCCTGAGCTTGTCAATCGACAGGTTGCCAGTCCCCACGAGCGCCTTGACCTCTCGAGCACTGAGCTGTGGGAAGAACAGGCGCAGCGAGTCGAGCGCCGCCGATTTGGTCAGCACACCGTGGCCTGTGTGTGTGTGTGTGTGTGTTTGTGCGTGCATGCGTTTGTGTGTGTGTGGGTGCATGCGTGTGTGTGTGTGTGTGATGCGCATGTGTGTGTGTGTGTGAGCACCTGCGTGCATGTGTGCGTGTACCACCCCACTAAGTGTGTGCGCGCGCGTGTGTGTGTTTGTGTGTGTGTGTGTGTGTGTGTGTGTGAGTGTGTGTGTTCGCAAATGTTTGTATGCACATCGTGATGCACATCATCATGGTGCCCCTGAGCTCAGGGGTTCGCACACCCACTGCGTCAGTGCCCGCATGGTGCATGAGTGCATGATGCCTGCTAGCACATCACAGCTCACCTTCAGGCGAGATGACCCCCCACGCTGTGTACAGGTCTTCTTCCGTCATCACGGTGGGCCGCTGCGGGGTAGAGGCACAGAGGGTTGAGGAAGCTTGGCCTCTGCAACATCTGGCACACACACATGCAGGCGTGCTTCCAGGGTTTCTCCCTCCCCCCCCCGCGCATGCACACATCGCGCTCACCACCGAAGGTCTGGTGCTGCCCGCCCCCGACATGCTGGCAGCTCCTGCAGGCCTGTGTTGCTGTGACTGAAACGAAGCACCAGTTGAGGTTTGTTCCTGCTCCTGGCAAACTGAGGCGCTGTGAGGTATAGGTGAGTCACTGACCTGAGTAGCTGGTAGTGTTCAGGGCTGGTGTTGCTTCCAGGGCGTGATGCCGAAAGTGTGAAGTGTGAAAAGCTACATAAAAATGGCTGGAGCTCTTCCTCTGTGTACCCGTGTGTACCTGTGTGGCGACATCATGGACGCTATGGAAACCCAGGCCATTGTTCTGGCAGGGGGCATCGACAAGCAGGACTTTTTCCCGCTGTGCTGTGCAGGGGGCACTCCCAAGGCGCTCGTGTCGCTGGGCAACGTGCCGTTGCTCCACTACCCTCTGCGCACGCTGGCGCAGGCGGGGTTCAAGCATGCGTTCGTGGTGAGGGGAGGGTGCATGGCATGCATGGACACTGCGGCTGCGTGCGCCCCCGCAGATGACCCTACGCGACCACTTATGCGCGCGCATGCTTGCGGATCGTGACTTGTTCCGATGCGCACCGACACAGGTCGTGAGCGGTGAGGACGCTGCGGCGTCCATCAGGGACTGGATCAGCACCGAGTACGCAGCAAAAGGGACCAACCTGAAGTGCGAGGTAAGGCCGATCGCTCCATGCATTGATCGCATGCATGGTGACGAGCTGCGGCGGTGATGGGGGGCTGTGTCTGCACACGCGCCGTCCTACCCCGCATGGGGGCGCATGGCGGCGGGGTATGTGCTGCGCGTTGAGTGGGGGTGGTGATCTGGAAAAGAGGGTTTCGAGACGGGGGTAGTAGTGCCTGCCCGCCGTGCACGGGCCGCCGTGCCCCGCCCCGCACACGCACGCGCGCCGCGCACCCACTTCGCCTATGCTATGTGGGCCACGCGCACGACAGGTCGTGGCCGTGCCCGAGGGCTGCGGCACCGCCGACGCGCTGCGCGCAGTCGCGCACCGCATCGCCTCGCACTCGTTCGTCGTGCTGCCGGGCGACCTGGTCACCGACGTGGCGGTCGCGGCGCTTGTCGCGAGCCATCAGATGCAGGGCGCGCTGGCGTCGGTCACGCTCGTGCCGCGCAAGATCAGCCCGGCGTCAGAGACCAAGCCTGGCAAGGTCCCCCGCGGCGTCGACTACGTCGGTATGGACCCGTCGCGCGAGCGCCTGCTGTACTACGCTGCAAGGTGCTGGGCTTACACACACACACATGCACACACGCACACACATATACACACGCATGCACGCACACGCGTGCGTACATTCTATTGGACACACACACACACACACACACACACATCGACATGGACCCGTCGCGCGAGCGGCTGCTGCACTACGCTGCCAGGTGCTGGGCTCACACACACACGCACGCGCACACGCGGGTGCACACATTCTGTTAGACACACACACACACACACACAAACATCAGCATGGACCCGTCACGCGAGCGGCTGCTATACTACGCTGCCAGGTGCTGGGCTCACACACACACATGCACACACACACACACATGCATGCACGCACGCACGCATGCGGGTGCACACATTCTGTTGGACACGCACACACACACACACACACACACACATCGGCATGGACCCGTCGCACGAGCGGCTGCTGCAACACACACACACGCACACACACACACATACACACACGCACACACGCCACAGCCGCGAGTCCCTCCGCGACCTCAAGCTCCCGATGTCGCTCATCCGTCAGCACGGCGCGATGGCGATCTGCTCAAACCTCACCGACGCGCACCTCTACGTCTTCTCGCGGCAGGTCCTGTCGATCCTCGAGGGCCAGCGCACGCTGACAAGCCTGTCTCAGGTAGGAGTGATTTTGCTTTCAGGAATTTCAGTTGGTTGTCTAGGGCCATTTGACTGAGAATCCGGCTCCATGGCTCCCAAATCCGGCTCCAAACGCCGAAAACAAAAACACTGGGTAGGAGGAATGTACAAGGGCCAGCGCACGCTGACGAGCCTGTCTCAGGTCGGAGGCGTGATTTTACTTTCAGTTTATTTTATCGATCTTCTAAAACGAGGATGTCCCGGGGACTGGGGGAAATCTCTTGTGCTTTGGGGGGGGGGGGCGATCTGGCGGTGTGAGCTGCACGGAAAACTTTGATGGAACGTTACAGTTGTTGTCACAGGTTTGCCTTTGATGCATCGTGCGTGTGCGTACATGCGTGTGTGTGCGTGAGTGAGCGTGTGTGTCGACAGCAACAGACTGTTGCCAACAGTATCTGTGTGTTTGCGTGTGTGTGTGCGGCGTGTGTTGTTTGCATGTGTGTGTGCTTGTGCGACGTATGGCGTGTGTTGTGTGCGCGTGTGTGTGCGGTATGCGGCGTGTGTTGTGTGTGTGTGTGTGTTCTTGCGTGTCGTGCATGTTCATGTGTGTGTGTGTTTTTGTGTGCGGCTTGCGTGCATGTATTCAGTGCGTGTGTGTACCTGTGTGTGCATGTGTGTGCGTGAGCGAGCGTGTGTGTCGTGCGGCGTGTGTTGTGTGTGTGTGCGTGTGTGCGTGTTCTTGCGTGTCTTTCGTGTGTGGGTGTGTGCGCGCCGTACGTGCGTGTCCTGAGTGGGGGGCACGCCCCCAAGGCTACATGCTGTCGTGTGCAGCGCACTCCATGCCCCAGCCGCCTGGCATCCATACATGCATATGTCGCATGCGTGCATGGGGGGCGCATGGGCCCGCCATGCACGCACGCGCACATCGCCCTGCCCCCTCCAGCGTGTGCAGCTGGGGGGCTGTGAAAGGTGCCTGGCTCAGTGAGGCATTGCATCTTCGGGCAGCAGCAGCAGCTGTGGGTGATTTGAGCAGACGGATAAGAAAACTCCCCTGGGCAGCAGCAGCCAGTGTGTATGTGGTCGGCACTGGCTTCTGTGGCAGCGGCCAGCAGAGCCCGGCGACGCGCAAGGATGTCGGGGATGGAGCCTCCGCCATGTTTTGTAAGGTGTGGTTCGGCTGCGGGCGAGCGGGCGTACGCGGTGACAGCCGGCCGCGGGCGGACGGGCGTACGCCACCCTGCCGTCCCGTGCCATGGCGAGCGGAAGCTGTCACCCATTTGGGTCACTCCTCCCTCCTCGGCCGCCTGGGGGCCCCCCCTGCCCGCCGCTGTGGCACATCGCATGTGTGCCATGCTGCACTACCCCGTACGCCCCGCCGCGGGGGCTGCACGTCCCCCTAGCGCCCGGTGTTTCCGCGTCACTCTTCCGACGGAAGCTGCGCCCCCCAAAAACGGAAGGTGGGCGCTAATCCGTCTTACTAAGCCCCGGGTAACCATTTGCCTGGCCATTTGACTGAAAATCCGGCTCCATGGCTTTCGAATCCGGCTGGCTGAAATCCGGCTCCAAACGCCGAGACAAAAACACTGGGTAGGAGGGCCAGCGCACGCTGACGAGGCTGTCTCAGGTAAGGAGGCAGTACAGAGGATTTTTTTATTTTTTTAAATGTAAAAAACAAAGCGCTGTGGACCACGCTCGATTAACGGAGGCGCGTTCTCGTCGCCGAGCCCTGGACCCAGCAATGCGGCGCTGCTGGTGACGAGGATCTCCGTGCCGCTGACGAGCGGGGTAAAATACGACTGGCCTGGCTCCTGCTAGACTGCCCCTCGGTGGAACACTTCAGGAGCGGCTTACCCGGTGCTGCCATGGCTTGGCGCGTAGCCGCGGCGCTGCCGCGGCCCGTGCTGGGAGACGGCCCTTATCCTCCCCCCATGCAGGACGCCATGCGGCACCGATCTCGACGAGTTGATCGACGAGCGGAGGAGCTGGCGCCCGTCAATGCATGCTGGACATTGGTCAAGATGGCTGCCCGTGGAGGCGGGCTACCATCACGGCTTCAGCGGTGGCGACCGCCGAGGCAACACAGAGTATATCCGCTTCACCAATCGCAGCGTTCGTCACCGCGCTCATCCTCGGGGTCGCTCGTCTGCCGGTGACTGGCGTTGGAAGGTCTTCAGGCAGCCTCCATGACAACTCTGTCGTCCATGCCCCCTGGAGGGTGGGACCTGGCCATGCATGAGGCATGGGGCGCCGGCTGAGCCCCATGCAAACGAGAGCTGGACAGCCATGCACTGCCAGGCGGGGACCGTTCCAGTCAGCGCCAGTCGGCTCTGCCGGCTTGACTGGCCACAAGGCCACTACTGTGACCCTGAGGAAGGTCCTCTCCTATATGCTCCTTGCCAGACATGTCTCTCAGAGACCGCTGTTTGGGGTAGTCTAGCCGGCGGAAGCGGTAGTCTATTGGCCGGGAGCCGGCGGTTCTCTAGTACACTCAAGTGGACTGGAGTATCGGCGGGTGATCTCTAGTAGAAGAGTAGCCGCTTAGCTGGAAACCCCGTGTTACTTGTTACTTGTGGACCACGCACTGCCAAGCCGCAACAACCCTGCTCGCAATACCCCTACCCGCAACAACCCAACACCCCCACACCCGCAACACCCTCGCGCCCCTGCGCAGGACGTCCTCCCGCACCCTTCATTCAGTAGCAGCTGAAGCTGCAGGGCCGCAACACCCCTGCCAGCAACAACCCTGCCCGCAACAACCGCAACACCCTCACACCCCTGCGCAGGAAGTCCTCCCGCACCCTTCACTCAGCAGCAGCTGAAGCTGCAGGGCCGCAACACCCCTACCCGCAACACCCCTGCCCGCAACAACCCAACACCCCCACACTAGCAACACCCTTACACCCCCGCCCGCAACACCCCTGCCCGCAAC
Organism: Chlamydomonas sp. UWO 241; assembly: GCA_016618255.1. Taxonomy (NCBI): domain Eukaryota; kingdom Viridiplantae; phylum Chlorophyta; class Chlorophyceae; order Chlamydomonadales; family Chlamydomonadaceae; genus Chlamydomonas; species Chlamydomonas priscui. The sequence continues at coordinate 70,631 of VFSX01000212.1, read as the reverse complement.
AACCCAACACCCCCACACTAGCAACACCCTTACACCCCTGCCCGCAACAACCCAACACCCCCACGCCCGCAACAACCCCACACTGGCAACACCCTTACACCCCTGCCCGCAACACCCCTGCCCGCAACAAACCAACACCCCCACGCCCGCAACACCCCCACACTAGCAACACCCTTGCACCCCTGCCCGCAACACGCCTGCCCGCAACAACCCAACACCCCCGCGCCCGCAACAACCCAACACCCGCAACACCCTCACACCCCTGCGTAGGACTAACTCAGCAGCAGCTGAAGCTGCAGGGCCGCAACACCCCTGCCCGCAACACCCCCGCCCACAACACCCCTGCCCGCAACAACCCAACACCCCCACACTAGCAACACCCTTACACCCCCGCCCGCAACAACCCTGCCCGCAACAACCCAACACCCCCACACTAGCAACACCCTTACACCCCCGCCCACAACACCCCTGCCCGCAACAACCCAACAACCCCACACTAGCAACACCCTGACAACCCTGCCCGCAACACCCCTGCCCGCAACAACCCAACACCCCCATGCCCGCAACACCCCCACACTAGCAACACCCTTACACCCCGCCCGCAACACCCCTGCCCGCAACAACCCAACACCCCCGCACCCGCAACAACTCAACACCCGCAACACCCTCACACCCCTGCGTAGGACTAACTCAGCAGCAGCTGAAGCTGCGGCCGCAACACCCCTGCCCGCAACACCCCCGCTCACAACACCCCTGCCCGCAACAACCCAACACCCCCACACTAGCAACACCCTTACACACCCGCCCGCAACACCCCTGCCCGCAACACCCCAACACCCCCGCGCCCGCAACAACCCCACACCCGCAACACCCTCACACCCTTGCGCAGGACTCACTCAGCAGCAGCTGAAGCTGCGGCCGCAACACCCCTGCCCGCAACACCCCTGCCCGCAACAACACTGCCCGCAATAACCCTGCCCGCAACAACCCTGCCCGCAGCAACCCAACACCCCCACACTAGCAACACCCTCACACCCCTGCGCAGTACTCACTCAGCAGCAGCTGATGCTGCGGCCCTGAAGCCCTTATTAGGGTAGAACTACCCTCAAACAGAACCCCAATTGATACCCTTTTGACCGAGCTGAACGCACCCGAAACGCGAGAGTGACCGTTCCCTGCAACACCCCGCTGCTATGCAGGACGTTCTCCCGTACCTCACTCAGCAGCAGCTGAAGCTGCGGCCGCAGCGCACCGCGATCCTGCGTGCGTCGTCAGGGTTCTTCAACGACGAGGTGTGTGTGTGTGTGTGTGTGTGTGTTCGATTTTACAGTCTTGTTGGACGCCTTTGATGGCGTATTAGACTTGTGCTTGCGCACTCAATCCCTGAGGCAGGCAGATAGCACCCGCACTAGTCCACTCAGTGGATACACATTGACTGTGTCCATCCCACTAGCTCTAGTACATCTGGTCGCGCCATGCGTCTCAGTTCGGGCAGCCAGCCTGGCCACCCTCCTCCTCCTCCGTTCATCATGTGGCGCACACCCGACATGCCGCCAGCCTCCATACATGGCGCTTGCGCTGCGAGGGCGCTTGCTGCCAGTGCACCTCCGTCGTCATGTGTCTCATGCAAGTAAGATTCGCCCTGCATGGAGAGACCCTCCATGCAGGTCACTGAAGTGCCCCGCGATTCGTGCCATAGCTTCCGTAGGCCGAAGCCGTCGCCGCAGCCGATGTAAGTAGCCGTGGCCGATGCAGATGCAGATGCCCTGAGGGCGGACGTGAAGCCTATGCGATGTGAGTGCAGATGCAGGATGTCCCTAGCCGTAGCCGAAGCCTTAGCCGATGTCAATCAATAGCCGATGCCCATAGCCGGTGCCCTGGCTGGAGCGTAGCTGCAGCCTCTGCCCGGTGCCGGTGCCCGTGGCTGCATGGGGGTACCGACTCCTGCCAGCAGCCCGCCCTCCGTCCCCGCATGCCTCGCAGTTGCCTGCCGTTTGACGCCGTGCCTCAAACAGCCACTAGCGCTCTGGATCAGGGCAAATCGGCGACATAGCCGATTTTCCAAAAAAACAGAGTCGCTCACGCTGCAGCAGCACCCTGTCAGCCCAGTTGGTCCGCCATTGGCGGCGTCGGGGCGGGAGCCCCCCACGATTTTGACACCACTTGAAGTTTTAGGGGTGTGTGTGTGTGTGTGTGTGTGTGTATTTGTGTGTGTCACACCCTGCTATGTGTGTGTCGTGCAATCTGGTGTGATCAGACATATGTGCGCGCACGGCAGTGTCTCCGTTAGCCACCCCACACCACGCAGAGTTGCATTTGCGGGGTGAGATTCGCCGTTTCGGGCCGGCGCTGCAGGGTGAGATTGCACGAATTTCGACACGGAAACTGTGGAAATCGGCATTTTCACACTTATCGCCAAACAGAGAGAGAGACACACACACACGCAGGGCGACTCCTTCTCATCTAAACACCCACCGCGCGCACGTTGCGCAGCAGGTCATGCACGCGAGCAGCAGCAGCAGCGACGGCATGCTGCCCATCGTTGGCCCTTTGTTTGGGTGTCTAGGAGAGAGAGAGACACACACACACACACGCAGGGCAACTCCTTCTCATCAAAACACCCACCGCGCGCACACTGTGCAGCAGGTGATGCACGCGAGCAGCAGCAGCAGCGAAAACATGCTGCCCCGCGAGCCGTCCGTGGCGCGCCCGCTGCCAGGGGACCGCTACATGGACCTGTCACACTGGTGGGTGGTGCCCCTTACATACCGTCCGGGCGGGTAGCCTTGACGTATAATTATCTTTTTTGCCCCCGCGAAGCTAAGAAACTAATAGAAATCGTCGAAAATCGCGATTTGGGCGTCAAAACGACTGAAAACGACGAAAAACGACCCCCGCTATCGCATTAAACAACTATAGTTTCGACCCCCACCCCCCCGCGAAGGCAAACAATATGGACGGTATATGCATGAGGGGCACACGCACACACACACACACATACGCACACACACACACGCGCGCGCAGCGCGATCGCCGGCTCGGGCGCCCCCGCCAACACGACAAACGATAGGCTCTTGCGCTTCAACGTTGCGTCTTTCCACATTCTCGTTTTCTACTTTTACCCAGACCCTGATCTCCTTGCCCCCCCCTCGTCGCGAGCAGCGAGACCGCCGGCTCGGGCGCCCCCTGCCAACACGACCAACGATGGGCTCATGCGCGTGAACCTTGCGCCTGGGCCCATTCGTGTTTTCTTTGTTTTTTAAACCTTGCCCTAATCGTGACCTCCCCCCCCCCCCCGCTCGCGAGCAGTGAGACCGCCGGCTCGGGCGCCCCCGCCGACACGACCAACTCTGGCCTCATGCGCGTGAACGTCGTCGACCCTGGCTGCAACTACTGCGCGCGCGTCGTCGACGTGCAAGCGTACGGGGACGTGTCGAGGGAGGTTGCTGACCCAGCGACGGCGCTGCACCTGACGGGGCATAGGCCGAGCAGGTGGGGTGGTTGTTGGTGGTTGCTTGGTAGTTGTTGGTGCGCTGTGTTTGTGTACGGGGGCGTGTGTGTCGAGGGAGGTTGGTTGCTGACTCAGCGGCTCACTGCACCTGACGGGGCACAGGCCGAGCAGGTGGTTGTTGGTGGTTGGTGGTTGGTGGTGCGCTGTGTTTGTGTACGTGGGGGCGTGTGTGTCCAGGGAGGTTGCTGACCCAGCGACGACGCTGCACCTGACGGGGCACAGGCCGAGCAGGTGGTTGTTGGTTGTTGGTGGTTGATGGTTGTTGGTGCGCTGTGTTTGAGTTCACGGGGGCGTGTGTGTCGAGGGAGGTGGGTTGCTGACTCAGCGGCTGCGCTGCACCTGTCGGGGCACAGGCCCAGCAGGTGAGGGTGCTGCTCGTGGTTGGTTGGTGGTTGGTGTTGGTTGTTGGTGCGCTGTGTTGGTGTACGTGGGGGCGTGTGTGTCGAGGGAGGTTGGTTGCTGACTCAGCAGCTGCGCTGCACCTGACGGGGCACAGGCCGAGCAGGTGGTTGTTGGTGGTTGGTGGTTGTTGGTGCGCTGTGTTTGTGTGCACCGGGACGAGAGTGTCGAGAGAGGTTGCTGACCCAGCGACGGCGCTGCACCTGTCGGGGCACAGGCCGAGCAGGTGGTGGTTGGTGGTTGTTAGTGGTGCGCTGTGTCTGTGTACACGAGTGCGTGTGTGTCGAGGGAGGTTGGTTGCTGACTCAGCGGCTGCGCTGTACCTGACGGGGCACAGGCCGAGCAAGTGAGGTGGTGGTTGTTGGTTGATTGGTGGCTGGTGGCTGGTGGCTGGTGGTTGGTGGTTGGTGGTGCGCTGTGTTTGTGTACATGGGGGCGTGTGTGTCGAGGAAGGTTGGTTGCTGACTCAGCGGCTGTGCTGCACCTGACGGGGCACAGGCCGAGCAGGTGAGGTGGTGGTTGGTGGTTGGAAGTGCGCTGTGTTTTGTTCGGGGGCGTGTGTGTCGAGGGAGGTTGGTTGCTGACTCAGCAAAGGCGCTGCACCTGATGGAAGTTGCTGACTCATCATCCCCCCAACTGCCGCCTACCCTAACTAATTAACCTAGGAGGTACTGCAACGTGGTCGCTGCTAGCGGTGACGAAGATGAATGTTGCAGCTGCGCACACACGCGTGCACACACACACACACACACACATGCACACACACACACACACAGGTACGACAACGTTGTTGCAGCGAGCGCCATGCTCGGCACCAAGACGACCGTCGCAGCTGCACACACACACACACACACACTCACACGCACACACACACACACAGGTACGACAACGTTGTTGCAGCGAGCGCCATGCTCGGCACCAAGACGACCGTCGCAGCTGCACACACACACACACACACACAGGTACGACAACGTTGTTGCAGCGAGCGCCGTGCTCGGCACCAAGACGACCGTCGCGGCAGCGTGCATTGTTGGAGAGGGGTGCACGCTCGGAGACAAGAGCAGCATAAAGCGCAGCGTGCTCGGGCGCGACGTGACGCTGGGCGCAAATGTCAAGGTGTGTGTGGGTGTGGGTGTGAGGGTGTGTGTGGGTGTGTGCGTGTGAGACGAGCAGCATAAAGCGCAGCATGCTCGGGCGCGACGCCACGTTGGGCGCTTATGTGAAGGTGCGTGTGGGTGTGTGAATGTCAAGGGCTGCTTGTGGGTGCGTGTGCGTGTGGGTGCGCATGCTCGGAGACAAGACCAGCGTAAAGCGCAGCGTGCTCGGGCGCAACGTGACGCTGTGCGCAAATGTCAAGGGTGTGTGTGTGTGTGTGGGTGCGTGTGGGCGGGTGGGTGGGTGGGTAGGTGGGTGGGTTGGTGGGTGCGTCTGCGTCTGCGTGTGTGCGTGCGTGCGTGCGACGAGCAGCATATCGAGCGTGCAGCGTGCTCGGGCGCGACGTGACGCTGGGCGCAAGCGTCAAGGTGTGAGTGTGTGTGTGCGTGCGTCTACGTGTGCGTGTGCGTGCGTGTGTGTGACAAAGAGCAGCAGAAAGCGCAGCGTGCTCGAGCGCGACGTCACGCTGTGCGCAAATGTCGAGGTGAGTTTGTTACTCGCGGTACGCTGTAGATGCTGACACTCACACACACACACTCTCTCACACACGCAAACATGCACACACGCATATATACGCACACACACACGCGCGCGCTCACACGCCTGCCCCCCACCCCACCCCCACCCAGGTCATCAACTCTGTGCTCATGGACGGCAGCTCCGTCGGCGACGGCTGCACCATCCAGAACTCGATCCTGTGCGAGGGCGTTGTGCTCAGGGAGAAGGCGTCGCTCAAGGACTGCCAGGTGGGTGGGCGCGGCGAGCTCGCGTCTGCAGGGCCCACCACTTGCCTGGGTTCGCCTCCATGCACATCGGATTGGCGTAGTTTGTCCATGGCATATTTGGCTCATGGCGTGTTGGCCCATGCCCCACATGCCCAGCTGCCCATCCCAAGACGTCTCGAGATGGATTGGCGGGTTGGCGTCGCTTGGGCCCCACTTGCCCCACAGTTACCCACTCGCCCATCCCCAACACACTGCCTCACGTTGCCCCCCGCGCAGATCGGAGCGGGGTATGTGGTCGCGGGTGGCGTGGAGTACAAGGGCGAGGTGCTCGCAAAGGGCGCAAAGTAGGTCGGCTAGTAGGCGCGCAAGGGGCGCCAGTGATGTTATGCAGAGACGTCAGCCGCCCGGCGTCGCTGTCTGAGAGTCCCCCCGTGTGCCTGCCTGTCTTTCGCGCGCGCGGAGAGAAGAGAACGGCAGACAGCTCGTACTACTTGTCGCTCTCGGCATATGGTCGTTGCTGCTGCTGCGCTGGAGTGTGCGCGCATGTACTACCGCATCTCCCCCTGGAATACGTGCAGTCAACTGCTTCACACTTTGGTTCAAAGTGTTTCGAGACTCTCCTAGTGCATTGCGGCATTGCATTCCGACAACATGTCGCCCATGTACGCGAGAGCCCCCCACCTTGTGGGACAGTGTCGCGTTGGTACGTACGTACCTAGTCACGCGTTGGTCGCAGGCTCCTTGGCGCGCTCTGGTATCGCCCCCAGCCATCACACCCACGTCGCGACCAGCTCGATGGTGGCATTGTCTCCCCTAGGGACTGTGGGAGCGCATCAGAGTCTGGTGCTCGGACATCGGCGGCGCGGCGCACTGATTGTGCCATATGCCGTCTCGGCTGTGCTTTCCACCTCCACCTCCTCGGGCTCCGGCTTCCTGGGTCCTGAGGTCGTGTCGGCAGTGGTAGCAGGACTCACAGCCTACCACCTGGCCGTGTTCGCGATGGTGAGCATGGTGCAGGCGACACGCCATGCGTGATGCATGGCGCGCCATGCGCCATGCGCCATGCGCCCGTGATCTCCAGGGCTGCCGCAGGGCGCGTGTGCCCTGTCCCTGTTGGTCCCTGTTGGTCCCTGTTGGTCACCGAACCTGCAAGGCAACACCACCGCCACACACACACACACACCACCACCACACCACCACCACCACCTCTGCCGCACACACACGCACGCACACACACACACACACACACACGTACACACACACGCACGCCCACGGTCGCACGCACGCACACATATACACACGCACGCCTGCTGCTGGGCCATCCCCATCACCCCTCCACCGCCGCGCAGATGATCGCCGCAGTGGGGCTGCTCGCGCAACCAGTGCGAACGTTCATGCGCTCGCGCTGGCCATACCTGCCGCTAGCTCTTGGATACGGATTGCTGCTTGCAAACTCGTGGTCACCAGACACGTTCAGCATCCTGCTTCCGGGGAGGTAAGAGGCGCACACACGTGTGTGCCACGCACACGCTCACACAAAGCACACACACACGCACACATACACACACACATGCACACGCACACATGCACCCACGCACACACACACACATGCAAGCACGCACACACACACGCACACATGCACACACACACACACACACACACACACGCCAACTCGTGGTCGCCAGACACGTTCAGCATCCTGCTGCCGGGGAGGTGGGGCGCACACGCACAAGCATCCATCCATCCAAAGCGTTACGCCGGCGGGGGGCATGTACCGGCAATGCCTGTACTAGTACTAGCACACACTCACAGAGATATACGTGGGCTTGCACACATACACATACACACACACACACACACTGAGAGAAAGAGAGACACACAGAGAAAGAGAGAAAAATGTTACAGTTCCCACCGCTCAGGCAGCCTAGATTACAGCTCTTGACAGCGCTAAAGCACCCCCCTGGCAACACACGCACACACACACACACACACACACACACACACGTGCCCAACGCAGCCTCGCGGACGGCCTCAAGGGTGGCTTCAACCCTCAGGTGTGTACGTGCGCGGGTGTCTCCTGGGGGCAGTTAGGATATATGTTGGGCGTGTCCTGTAGTAGGGTGGCGAGCGCCACTTGATCCCCTATCCCCTGGAAGCAGTTGGGTTGTATTTTGGCTTTCCAGCAAAGACTACCTTCTAGTCCTAGTACCACCGCCTGGACCCAAGTCCAGTTCTAGCCCTAAAAATTACTTGTGAGGGGCGGTAGGCACCAGCCGGCTGCCTGCCAACGTGCAGTCCCAGAGTAAAAAGGAGAGCTATTGTGCGACGCCTCCAAAATAGGTCCTAACTGCTTCCAGGGGGTAGGGAAGCAGTTGGGATGTATTTTGGAGGCGTCGCATACTAGCTCTCCCTTTTGCTCTAGGGCTGCGCATTGGCAGGCAGCCGGCTGGTGCCTACCGCCCCTCACAAGTATTTTTTAGGGCTAGAACTGGACTTGGGTCTCGACGGTGGTACTAGGACTAGAACGTAGTCTACGCTGGACAGCCGATGTCACTGTTACTGTGTGCGTGGGGGGTGGTCGATATCACAGTCCGTCGGGCGCCTCATCTTGGCGCATTAGACCTGTGCTTGCCAGGGTCTGGGTCTGGGTCTGGGTCTGGGTTTGGGTCTGGGTCTGGGTCTGGGTCTGGGTCGACCCCCTGGAACTGAGGCACGTGAGTCTGCTCAGGAGATAGGGGGAATGGGGAGGGGCTGGGGCTTTGAACTCTACCCCTCTTTCATGTTTTCTGGGGGGGGGGGGGGGAGGGGGGGACTCTGTGTTGCACCCCTGTTTTTTTTTTTCTGGGGGGGGCGAGGCAGGAGGAGGGACTCTGTGGTGTACCACACTTGTGTCTTTTCTGGGAGGGGGGGGGGGGAGAGGCATATGCGCCCCTTCCACCACCTGCAGTCGAGCGCTACCGCAGCTCCTCTCGCAGCTCTCCCCCCACACTTCTCCTCGCATCCCCACAACACCCCTTGACCCGCGCAGTGATCCCCCCCCCCCCAGGCACCCAGACACTCTACCCTCGCACCCCACCCACCGCCCCTTTCCGCAACCCGCAGTCGCCACCGCAGCTCTTCTCGCAGCTCTCCTCGCAGTTCTTCTCGCACCCTACACCCCTCGACCCGCAGTTCTTCCCGCGCCTCGACGGCGTAATGACGCTCTTCTCGCGCCCGCTCACGTCGGCGTCGTGGCTGGTCCACGTGTGGGCGATCAACCTGTTCGCCGGGCGGCACGTGTTCCTCGACGGCGACCGCGCTGGTGCGTGCGGGGGGCTGCGCATGCGCATGCACACGCACACACGCATACGCACGCGCACGCATGCACGCATGCTCACGTCCGCGTCGCGGCTGGTCCACGTGTGGGCGATCAACCTGTTCGCCGGGCGGCACGTGTTCCTCGACGGCGACCGCGTGGGTGGGTGTGCGGGGGACTGCATGCACGCGCATGCATACAGACACACGCATGCGCACGCACACCTATGCACGCATGCACGCACGGCTGCGTGCCTCGTCCACGTATGGGCGATCAACCGGTTTGCCGGGCAGCACGTGCTCCTCGACGGCGACCGCGCTGGTGCGTGCGGGGGGCTGCACAAACACGCATGCACAAGCACACATGCATACACACGCACACGCATGCACGCATGCACGCATGCACACATGCACACACGGCGTCCTGGCTCGTCCACGTGTGGGCGATCAACCTGTTTGCTGGGCGGCACGTGTTCCTCGACGGTGACCGCGCGGGTGCGTGTGCGGGGGGCTGCACAAACACGCATGCACACTCCGATTCGTGGCTCGTCCACGTATGGGCGATCAACCTGTTTGCCGGGCGGCACGTGTTCCTCAACGGCGACCGTGCGGGTGGGTGTGCGGAAGACTGCACAAACACGCACGCACGCACATGCGCACGCATGCACGCATGCACACACGGCTGCGTGCCTCGTCCACGTGTGGGCAATCAACCTGTTCGCCGGGCGGCAAGTTTTTCTTGACGGCGACCGTCGTCGTCGTTTGCATAACACAACGGGAGCACCTTTCTTGACGGCGACCGCGGGTGGGTGCGCGGGGGACCGCACACTTCTTGCACAGCACATATGCTTAAGGGTCGGCAATGTAACATCCCGGCCAAGAGTTATAACGTTATTATAACGTTACTGCGATTTTTACTCTGCGCTCGCTGAGCGCGGCACATGCCGAGTACAAACAATGCATGGCTGTGGCATTTGTCGACTATTCTAAAGCTTACGATTGCATAAACCGTGCGGCACTGTGGAGAGTCCTTAGATTATATAGTGTTCATCCGCACATTATTAATCTGTTGGAGGATCTTCACACCAACACCGCAGCTGCCGTGCGGCTGGCTGGGAAAATCGGGCACGAAATCCCCGTGTCGTCTGGTGTGCGACAGGGGTGCGTCATTGCTCCTGTGTTGTCCTGTTTTTGTTTTTATTGACCACATAGTGAAAAAGGCGCTAGACATGATGCCAGAGGGGCTGGCGTGTCAGTCGTGACCCGAGCCGGCGGCTCTGTGTTGTCGTCGTCGGTTGAGCGCATAGTAATGCTGATGTATGCCGACGATTTATGTTTGTTCTCGCATGACCCAGCTCAGTTGGCGCTTACGTTGAAATCCTTGACAAAGTGTCCTCTAGCTTTGGCATGCAAATCAACGCCGCCAAGACAGAAGTGATGATTTTGCCAGCAGATTTTGACGGGGATCTGCCCACGTTTGCGCTGATTGGTGGTGAAGTGAAGACCGTCTCTGCATTTAAGTATCTAGTGAGTTGGATAACCCAGAGTGGTGGTGTGGAAAAGGAGATCGGTGTGCGAGTCGGTCGCGCGCTGGGCGTGTTTGCGTCTTTTGATAAGATTTGGGCCAGCAAGAAGATGCAAGTGCAGTCTAAGATCCGGGTTTACAACACTTTCGTGCTGCCCCACTTTCTGTACGGCTGCGAAACATGGGCCCCTACTAAATCACAACTGACTCGATTGGAGGTTGCCCACTCTTAACTGCCTTCGTCGCATTCTGGGTGTGCGCCTGGTCGACCGGCACAGATTAACTTATATTCGGCAGGCGTGCGACACTGAGCCAATTGAGAGCCTTGTGGCAAAGCGATCAATGCAGTGGCTAGGCCATGTGATGCGCATGCCGGCTTCTCGTCTTCCTCGTACAACTTTTGACTGCACAATGGATGTGGCTCGGCAGCAAGGCCGGCCTCCAGCCTCCTCCCGACACTATTTTCTTAAGCTACTGATTCAGCAGCTAGGCGAAACTAGTGGCACTCGTTCTGATTGGAAGACTTTTTCGGACACGGCGTTTGAGCGTGCTCAGGATAGGGTCGGGTGGAGAGCCGTGGTGTACGGTCCGGCTGCCACTCAGGCGCCGGCCCCTCCACCACGGCGGTCAAGTAGATTGGCAAGCGCCACTTGACCCCCTATCCCCTAGAAGCAGTTAGGACCTATTTTGGAGGCGTCGCACAATAGCTCTCCTTTTTGCTCTGGGACTACACGTTGGGTCTAGGCGGTGGTACTAGGACTAGATGTAGTCTTTGCTGGAAAGCCGATGTAACTGTAACTGTAACTATAACGTTACTAATAACATTTCTAACAATTATAACGTTATAATGCCTGTTGTAATAAAAAAAACTCACAAATCGTAATGGTTTCGCGTGAAACTTTCACAGTAGGTCGCTGTGGTGATGGGGAGCGTGCTCCGGTGTCCATTAATTTTTTGACTTTTTTTTGCTGAGTTTTCGGCCCGATCCAGTTTACATTTCACGCGGTACGTGTAACGCGGAACACGCGGCGCAGTGTCAACACCCTCCTACGTTCCTCCGCCACGCGCGGCACTGTCTACGCACCATCTACACCACCCCCTCCTCCCCCTCCTCCCCCTCCTCCTCCTCTGCGTGCGAGTCCTCCGCCCCCTCCTCCAACAGCTCGAGAGAGCGCTTGCGCTTGGAGGGCACGCGCCCCGCGCCGCTGCCCCCCACCGCCGCCGCGACCCCCGCGCCGCTGCTGCCCCCTGCCCCCATGTCCCCCGCGCCGCTGCCCCCGGCCGCCGCCGCTGCCGCAGCAGCAGCAGCCGCTGCCTTTGTGGGGCGGCCCCGCAGCCGGCCGCCGTCGCAGCCCTCCCACCCCTCCCGGCACCCGGGGGCCGGCCACGGCCGCGGCTGCGGCCCCCGGCCCCCCTGCCGCGCGTGCCCCTGCCCCCGATGCCCCCGGGGGGGGCGGCCGGCCGCGTCGAGGTCAGCGTCTGTCAGCAACTCCCACTCGCTGCGGCGCTGTCGGGCGCCTCCCCGAGCTCGTCCTCGACGCCGGCCTCCATCTCGAGCGCCTTCTGGCGGAAGACCCAGCTGAGCTCCTCGTCGTGCAGCAGCATGAACTTGTCAGTCAGGTTGAATGCCAGGTCGAACGCTGAAACTGACCGCTCCAACCGGCCTTGCCCTTCGCTACTTGCGCCCTGAGCAGCCCGAGCACTTCAGCGGGCAGCTTCTTCTCATTTCGATATCCCTGCTTGCCATCGGCATCTAGCGGCATGGTGCCTGTGGTCTGACGGCAGGAACCTCCCATGCACACCTCCCCATTCACACCCCAAACCAGCACACCGCAGAGCAACACAAACAAGTGTCTTGAGTGCCAGCATGTTATCTTAAATTATTGGTCTTACCAGAGAGCTCAACCCCATTGGAATCCATGCAGAATTCAGTAAGTTGAACCCGCGTCCCAAATTTGTAACATGTCGCCGGCGAATTAAAACGTTATTATAACGTTTTGTTATTATTGTTGTGTTATATTATTCCGACCCCTACCCATGCTGGCAGATGGCAGCTAGGGGTCTAATTTTGACAGCTGCCACTCTCTTTCCTGGGGTCTAGTGCGCCATCAAAGGCGTCCGACAAACGGTTAAAATCGACCACCTACAAACACAAACACACACACACACAACCAGCCAACCAACCAAGTCTTACATGACGCCGTCCGCATGCAACGGCAATGCCTGTACTACGCACAGCAGTAACCCCCGGCAATTGTGACGAAGTCTGACCCGTGCCCACACACACACACGCACCCACACGTACACGCAGGCGTGCCGGCAGCGCACTCGCTCATAGTGGCGGCGGTGCTCGGCCCGCTCGGGCTGCTTGTGCATGAGGTAAGGGTGCGGGCGGGCGGGGAGTGGGGCGCGCACACACACATGCACACGCAGTAGGAGGGCACACACACACACACACACTCAGTAGGAGGGCACACACACACCACGCAGTAGGGCGATCCAGCCAAAATCAACATCGGTGG
>VFSX01000212.1:42500-55000 GCA_016618255.1 Chlamydomonas sp. UWO 241 | reverse complement strand
TGTGAGAACACATCAACAACAGCAATCAATCGACGAAACATTGATTCCCGAGGAGAGAAGAGACGAATTGAGATTGTCGGCAGCAGAAGATGAAAGGACTACAGTGCGCACAGCCCGAGACCGCTGCGCGCAACGCCGAGCGGCGCGCACAGCCGGCACGCGTTCATCGCGGGGTCGAGCACCTGTGTTGTGTGCGTGCGTGTGTGTGTGCGTGTGTCTGTGGAAGGTACCTGTGTGCGTGTGTGTGTTGTGAGCGTGAGCGTGTGCGTGTGTGTGTGGAAGGAACCTGTGTGTGTGAGAGAGCGTGTGTGAGCGTGCACAAGTGCACAGCCGGCACACGTTCATCGCGGGGTCGAGCACCTGTGTTGTGTGCGTGCGTGTGTATGTGCGTGTCTGTGGAAGGTACCTGTGTGTGTGCGTGTGTTGTGAGCGTGAGCGTGTGCGTGTGTGTGTGCAAGGAACCTGTGTAGAGAGCGTGTGTGCGTACACAAGTGCACAAGTGCACAGCCGGCACACGTTCATAGCGGGGTCCAGCACCTGTGTTGTGTACGTGCGTGTGCGTGTGCGTGTGCGTGTGCGTGTGCGTGTGCGTATGCGTGTGTGTGGGTGTGGGTGTGCATGTGCGTGTGCGTGTGTGCGTGTGTGTGTGTGTGTGTGTGTGTGTGTGTGGAAGGTTCCTGTCTGTGTGTGAGAGTGTGTGTGCGTGCACGAGTGCACGGCCGGCACGCGTTCATCGCGGGGTCAAGCACCTGTGTTGACAGGGGCAGTGTCGCAGTAGGCGTTCTGTATGGCCTCTAGATCCCTCACCAAACCCACGCGTCCAATGACATGTGTTGTGTACGGTTTGTGTGCAGTTTGTAGGGTTAAACCTAGGCTAAACCTAGCCTCACCTTCCCCCCCCCCCCAATCGGCCCACGCTCCCTCCTACCTCTACGAGGTCGTGCACGCCGCTCGCGCCGTTGGCCTGCCCGCCGACCACGTACAGCTTGCCTGGAGGGAGGGTGTGGGGTGTGTGGGGAGCAGTGATTTTGTCTTCGCCGTTTGGGGCCATTTGTGGTGATTTGGCCCCCCCAACATCAAGTCGACGGTCCACATTTGGGGCCATGGGGGGCCATTGAGAAAGTGTGTGGCACAATGTGGGGCGGTGTGGGGCTTTGGAGCCACCTCCGCACTGGTCAGCGCTAAGTCAGTGGTCAAGGCGGTCAACGGTTCGTTGGTCCGCACGCCGACTGCCCCCCCCCCCCCCAAAAAAACAAAAAACGAAACAAGATCACTGGTGGGGAGTGTGTGGGGTGTGAACTCGGGCACGTGCGAAACCCATAAAACTAAGCCCTGAACATTGCCTGAACATCCTCGACCCTCAGCCCTAAAAATCTAAAACCTCAAACCCCGGACGCTGTTACTACACATAGTGGACTTGTGCCGCAAGCATGCACACGCACACACACACGCACACGCGTACACACACGCGCACAAATACATTCCATTCCATTCCAGATCGTTGCAAAGATAACGGCGATATCGTTCCAGAGGTCGGCAAAAGGGCGTCTGTCAATAGCGGGAGACCACTCGTCGCTATGAACAACTTGGGTTGCCACTCTGGCCAACCGTGCGTCCCTAGGATAAGCTCTTCGCCAGGGGCTCCCGCCCTGGCGCCGCTCGATGGCGGACAACCGGGACAACTGCGCTTGGTACTGGGCGGCTGAAAATCTGGAAATTTACCCTGAGCGGCTGTGACGCACAGCGCTACTGATGAACTGGTCCTGATGGGGCGAGGCTATGTGGCAGATGGGGCAGCGGTACGATGGAGAGCACGATGCACGATGGTGAGAATTGCGGCGAGCATGCACCCCCTCTCACAACGATCGGAACTCAAGCAGATTGCGGCTCCTAATGGTTTACTGTGCCTGGATGGAAGAGAGAGACGGATGGCGAGAAATTGAGAAACATGGGAAGCGAGGCACATGCGGCTAGGCTTTGTGAGGAGGTTGCGGCGCAGGGGTTCCCTGCCCCAAGGCGCAGATTATTAGATGGCGACGCGATCGATGCACCAGCCGTGCGGCATGGGGCGAGGCGAGGCCCCACCAGCGGGCGGGCACCATAATGGAGATGGCGGCTAAGAACGGGGAAATGCGGCTACCGGGGATGAGGCTACGGGTTATGCATGCCAGGGACGGCGGACAAGGCTAATGCGTCACGGCGCATGGGTAAAGAACGGGGAATGAGGCTACGGGAGCTGGCGGGCGCGGCGCGCGCGCGCGCGCGGCGCATGGGGGTTGCATGGCGGCGCTCTGCGCGTGCATGCATGGAGGAGATTGCTGGCGGGCATGGAGGAGATTGCTCGCGGGCGTGGAGGAGATTGCAGGCGGGCATGGAAGCGGATGGCGAGAAATTGAGAAACATGGGAAGCGAGGCACATGCGGCTAGGCTTTGTGAGGAGGTTGTGGCGCAGGGGTTCCCTGCCCCAAGGCGCAGATTATAGATGGCGCAGCAATCAATACACTAGCCGTGCGGCATGGGGCGAGGCGAGGCCCCACCAGCGGGCGGGCACCATAATGGAGATGGCGGTTAAGAACGGGGAATGAGGCTACAGGGAGAGGATACGGGTTACAGATGCCAAAGGGGACGGCGGAACAAGGATCAGCCATTGGTGTCACGGGGAATGGCTAAAGAACGGGAATGAGGCGGGTGGTACGGGTGCTGGCGCGCATGGAGCGCGGCGCGGCGCATGGAGATCGCATGGCGGCGCCCATGCATGGACGAGATTGCTGGCGGGCATACAGGAGATTGCTGGCGGGCATGGAGGAGATTGCTGGCGGGCATACAGGAGATTGCTGGCGGGCGTGGAGGAGATTGCTGGCGGGCATGGAGGAGATTGCTGGAGCCAATGGCGGCGGCGGGACTAGTAGTAGAACACAGGCGCACACCAACAATGCGTTGCTGTCACTACCTGGGTGGTATAGGGTGGATCTGGGGGCCCAGTGTCCTGTCTAGGTCCAGTGCGTGCGCGCGTGTGGGGGTTTACCCTCACCCCTACCAGGTAGCCAGCCAGTTTCCCACTGAAACTGAGTTTAAGGTGTCGGGCGCTAGCGCCGACACCGGTCTTATACATCATTACTGGTGTCACACAGACTGTAAGATCCATCATCATCATCATCATCATCATGAGGGGATATAATGCCACTCTGCTGCGGGGGGGCTGCCTCTGAGGCACTGCATCTAAGTACGCTGTGTTGTACGCTGACTAAACTGACTGTGATCACTCTCACTCTCTCTGAGGCTGTGTGGTGGTCGCAACCTCTATCCCGCCTTAATCAGATCGCCGCATATGGACTCCCACAGCTGTGGAAATCTCGCTAGGGTGAGCCATCCGGGTGGGACTCGGTTGTCGAGGATGCGCGTGAGCTCTGGGTACGCGGCGTACTTGGCTCGCTCTCGTTTGAACTGGTCAAAGCGATTCTTGACGGCGTCTCGAAACCGTTGGGATGTGAAAATGTCACCTGCATTTTGCCGGTACGACGTGATGGCCCCTCCCGCGTGGAGGCCATCCGCGTCCGGTCGACGGCACATGAAAAGTGCGGCGGTGGCTGGGAAGATGGGGTGTGGAGGGTGAAGGGGCTGGGGAGGGGGAGGGGAGGGGAAGATGGCGGGGCTGGGGTGGGGAGTGTGGAGGGGCTGAGGAGATGGAGAGGGGGGGAGGTGGCGGATGAGGGGACCGATGAACGCAGCTCGATGTTTGTTGATAGTGTCGATGATGGGCGCTGTGGGTGGGTCCTTGGCGTGCATCTCGATGGTGGAGGTGTGAGGGGAGGAAGGGGAAAGGTTGTGGGGGATCCGCTTAGGCGGCGTAGGAATCGGTTGTGAGTAACCTCGAGGCGGTGGATGTGGGCTTTGTTCAGTGTCCATGTTTGGCATCCATAAAGGAGTGCGGAAACAACATAGGCATTGTACAGACGGATCTTAGTAGAGTCAGAGATGACTTCAGGGGGGGCGTCCCAGAACCGTAGGGTAAGGCGTTTGTAGGCAAACCAGGCAGAGCCAACGCGGCGTGAGATCTCGGCATTGAGTATCCCGGCGTCTGAGTGGGAGACAGGGTGTGCATCGGAGGGGCAGGGGGCTGCGGGTGTGGAATAAATACTGTCGAGGTATTTGAACTTGTCTGTGGGGTGGACGAGGTGGGGGTTAGAGGAGGAAGTGGAAGGGATGGAGATCGGTGCTGGGGTGTCGGTGTGGGCAGACGGGTGACCCAGGGTTTGGTGCACGGTCTTGGCGTAGTTGATCTCGAGTGCGAGGTCGGAGCAGATCTGGTCGAGGCGGGCGAGCATGTCTTTGAGGGCATCGATGTCGAGTGCCATCAGAGCTATGTCGTCCGCGTAGAGGAGGGGGAGTAGGGTAGAGTCGAAACCGTGGCGTGGGAGGGGTGTGTGGAGAGTGCAGTTCACCACGTAGCCGATTTGGATGCCTGCGTTGGGGAGCTGGGCTATCAGGGATCGGATGACGGTGTCGATGAAGATGTCGAAGAGGAGGGGGGAGAGGGGGCAGCCTTGCTTGACTCCAGCTTCGAGGGGAAAGGAGGCAGAGTAGGCGCCGCCTACACGGACTCTGGCGGTGGCACCAGAGTAGAGGCTCTCGAGGCGGGAGAGAAGGTCGGGGTGTACGCCTCGACGGAGGAGGGTGTGCCAGAGGGCGGTGTGGTTGACTCGGTCAAAAGCCTTGGAGAGGTCGACGTAAGTCACGTGAAGAGGGGCTTGGGCGCGGTTAGAGTCCTCTTGGAGGCGGCGTAGGGTAAAGATGGGGGCGGTGGTGCCTCGGCCGGGCCGGAAGCCGAATTGGTAGGTGGAGAGGTAGTCATCCAGGTGTCGTCCGAGGCGGGTGAGGAGGACGTGGGTGTAGACTTTGCCCGGGACGGGAAGGAGGGAGATGCCGCGGTAGGATTTGACGGCTGTGGTCGGGCCGGATGATGCGCCCTTGTAGAGGGGGCAGATGTCCGCCTGCTTCCACGCGGTAGGGATGGTTCTGGTGTTCCGACACGAGATGATGAGACGGTGGAGGGCTTTGGTGACAATGTCGCCGCCGTGCTTCATGAGCGGGGCGGTGATGTTGTCGTAACCGGGGGCGGAGTTTTTGAGGGTTTTGATCGCGGTCTCCACCTCGCCCCGTGAGGGTGGAGGCATCAACGGCGGGGGAGGAGGGGAGGGGGCATGGGCCAGGTGTGAGTCCAGCGTGGCAAGGCAAGGCGCACAAATACACACACACACACACACTTATGCACACACACACGCACAAACACACACACACACACACGCACGCACGCACACACGACTTGCCGGCAAGCGCACACACAGCGTGCGACGAGCGCGGAGCGTGCACAAACACGTGCCCCCCGCCACACACACTCATTCAGACACACACACACACACACACACAAACACGCATGCGCCCACCCACCCACCACACACACAGGGTACACACAGTGGGATTGCCTGTGAGCGCGCACAGGCACACGCTCACACACACATACGCACACACACACACGCACACACACACGCACACATGCACGCACACACACACACACACACACGCACACACACACACACACACACACACATGACTTGCCTGCGAGCGCGCAGACAGCGTGCGACGAGCGCGGCGCACACATTGTCGCGACTGTTGACCACTTGCCCTCGCGGGGGTCCATCGCCTGTGTGTGTGTATGTGTCAGACACACACTGTGTGCGTGTGCGTGCGTGCATGAGTGCCAAGTACGCAGCCCCCCCCCCCTGCCCACCCCCTGTGTGTTTGAGTGTGTGTGCGTGTGTGTGTGTGTGTGCGCGCGCACGCGAGTGTGAGCGTGTGTGCGTGTGTGTGTGTGTGTGTGCGTGTGTGCGAACGCACACACCTCAATCGACGCCAGCTTGTTGCGAGCCTCGTCGACACCCCCGACAACGAAGAGCCGGTTGGCAATCACGCCCGCTGCCGTGTACTTTCGCTCGGAGCCCATCAGAGCAGAGAGGGTGAGCCAGCGCTCGGCGCATGTGTCGAAGACCTGAGGGGTAGTGTGTGTGCGAGTGTGTGTGTGTGTGTGTGTGTGATGTGGTGAGGGGAACTTTCGTTCGGAGCCCATCAGAGCGGACAGAGTGAGCCAGCGCTCGGCGCAGGTGTCGACCACCTGAGGGGCAGCGTGCGTGTGTGTGTGTGTGTGCGTATTGTGTGTGCGTGTGTGCGTGTGTGTGTGTGTGTGTGTGTATGATGGGGTGGGGTGGGCTTTCACTCCGAGCCCATCAGAGCGGAAAGAGTGAGCCAGCGCTCGGCGCATGTGTCGAGCACCTGAGGGGCACATGTGTGTGTGTGTGTGTGCATATGTGTGTGTGTGTGTATGATGGGGTGGGGAGGGCTTTCACTCCGAGCCCATCAGAGCAGAAAGAGTGAGCCAGCGCTCGGCGCATGTGTCGAACACCTGAGGGGCACATGTGTGTGTGTGTGTGATGGGGTGGGGTGGGCTTTCACTCCAAGCCCGTCAGAGCGGAAAGAGTGAGCCAGCGCTCGGCGCATGTGTCGAACACCTGAGGGGCACATGTGTGTGTGTGTGCATGTGTGTGTGTGTGTATGTGTGTGTGATGGGGTGGGGTGGGCTTTCACTCTGAGCCCATCAGAGCGGAAAGAGTGAGCCAGCGCTCGGCGCATGTGTAAAACACCTGAGGGGCAGCATGTGTGTGTGTGTGTGTGTGTGTGTGCATGTGTGTGTGTGTGTGTGTGTGTGATGTGGTGGGTACTTTCGCTCGGAGCCCATCAGAGCGGAGAGAGTGAGCCAGCGCTCGGCGCATGTGTCAAACACCTGAGGGGCAGTGTGCGCGTGTGTGTGTGTGTGTGTGTGTTTGTGTGCGTGCATGTGTGTGTGTGCAAGTGTGTGTGTGTGTGTGTGTGCGTTGGGGGGTGGGTGAGAGTGAGAGTGAGAGTGAGTGAGAGTGAGTGAGAGTGAGAGTGAGAGCGAGAGTGAGTGAGAGTGAGAGTGTAACCCAACCACCAACACAACCCCCCTCGACGGAGCGCCGAGTCGCCTTTGCTTTCTGCCCCCCCCCCCCCCCCGGATCACACCCCCCACCCCCCACGCGCGCACCACAACCAACCACCACAACCACCACAACCACCACAACCACCACAACCACCACAACCACAACCAACCCACCTCAACGGTGCGCTGAGTCGCCTTTGCCTTCTGCCCCACCCCACCCCACCCCACCCGATCGCATACACCCACCCACCGCGCGCGCACCACAACCACCACAACCACCACCACAACCACCACAACCAACCACGACCGCCACTACAACCACCACCACAACCACCACAACCAACCCACCTCGACGGTGCGCTGAGTCGCCTTTGCCGTCTGTCCACCGATCGCATACACCCATCCCCCAAGTGCAGCAGCAGTGAGCGCTGACCGCGGCAGGCCCATATCCGGCATGCCATGCCAGACCTGCATGTGTGTGTGTGTGTGTTTGTGTGTGTGCGTGTGAGCGCTCGGCGCACGTATCAAACACCTGAGGGGCGGTGTGTGTGTTTGTGGTCGATTTTACAGTCCGTCAGACGCCTTTGATGGCGCATTAGACCCTAGGAAAGAGGCCGGCAGCTGTCAAAATTAGACCCCTAGCATGCCATCTGCCATCATGATTGCTGTGCACGCGGTGTGTGTGTGCATGTGAGTGTGTGTTTGTCACACCCTGCTATGTGTGTGTGTGTGTGTGTGTCACACCCTGCTGTGTGTGTGTGTGTGTGTGTGTGTGTGATCATGTGTGTGCAGGCCCAAAAGTATCCGACATGCCCGCCAGACCTGCATAATTGCTTGTGTGTGAGTGAGCGTGTGTGTGTGCTTGCCGAGCGAGGCAGCTCCCCCCCCCTTACGTACCACACATGGGCCAGGCTGGTACACTTGAACCCTAAACCCTAAACCCTGAACCATAAACCCCTTACGTACCGCGCATGGGCCAGGCTGGTACACCTCCACGCTGGAAAGCACGCGCTGCACGGCGTGCACCTGCGTGTGTGTGGGGGGGGGGATGTGTGTGTGTGTGTGTGGTTGTGGGTGCGTGCGCGTGTTGCCTCCACGCTGGACAGCCCGCGCTGTACGGCGTGCACCTGCGTTTGGGTGTGTGTTGAGAGTGTCTGAGTGTGCTTGTGTGTGTGTGTGTGTGTGCATGTGTGTGCATGTGCATGCGTGTGTGTGTGTGTGTGTGTGTGTGTGTGTGTGTGTGTGTGTTGCCTCCACGCTGGATAGCCCGCGCTGTACGGTGTGCACCTGTGTGCATGTGTGTGTGTGTGTGTCTGTGTGTGTGCATGTGTGTGTGTGAGTGTGTGTGTGTGTGTGTTGTCTCCACGCTGGATCAACGCTGTGAACAGCCGCCCAGCTCAAAGAGACACCAGAAACAAAGAGTGACCCGCCTGTGACCGGCCGCCCAGCACAAAGGGTAATCCACCTATGACCGGGGTGCGTCATTGCTCCTGTGTTGTTCAATGTTTTTATTGACCACATAGTGAAAAAGGCGCTAGACATGATGCCAGAGGGGGCTGGCGTGTCAGTCGTGACCCGAGCCGGCGGCTCTGTGTTGTCGTCGTCGGTTGAGCGCATAGTAATGCTGATGTATGCCGACGATTTATGTTTGTTCTCGCATGACCCAGCTCAGTTGGCGCTTATGCTGAAAATCCTTGACAAAGTGTCCTCTAGCTTTGGCATGCAAATCAACGCCGCCAAGACAGAAGTGATGATTTTGCCAGCAGATTTTGACGCGGATCTGCCCACGTTTGCGCTGACTGGTGGTGAAGTGAAGACCGTCTCTGCATTTAAGTATCTAGGGAGTTGGATAACCCAGAGTGGTGGTGTGGAAAAGGAGATCGGTGTGCGTGTCGGTCGCGCGCTGGGCGTGTTTGCGTCTTTTGATAAGATTTGGGCCAGCAAGAAGATGCAAGTGCAGTCTAAGATGCGGGTTTACAACACTTTCGTGCTGCCCCACTTTCTGTACGGCTGCGAAACATGGGCCCCTACTAAAACACAACTGACTCGATTGGAGGTTGCCCACTCTAACTGCCTTCGTCGCATTCTGGGTGTGCGCCTGGTCGACCGGCACAGATTAACTTATATTCGGCAGGCGTGCGACACTGAGCCAATTGAGAGCCTTGTGGCAAAGCGATCAATGCAGTGGCTAGGCCATGTGATGCGCATCGTCTTCCTCGTACGACTTTTGACTGCACAATGGATGTGGCTCGGCAGCAAGGCCGGCCTCCAGCCTCCTCCCGACACTATTTTCTTAAGCTACTGATTCAGCAGCTAGGCGAAACTAGTGGCACTCGTTCTGATTGGAAGACTTTTTCGGACACGGCGTTTGAGCGTGCTCAGGATAGGGTCGGGTGGAGAGCCGTGGTGTACGGTCCGGCTGCCCCTCAGGCGCCGGCCCCTCCACCACGGCGGTCAAGTAGATTGGCAAGCGCCACTTGACCCCCTATCCCCTAGAAGCGGTTAGGACCTATTTTGGAGGCGTCGCACAATAGCTCTCCTTTATGCTCTGGGACTACACGTTGGCAGGCAGCCGGCTGGTGGCTACCGCTGCCCATCAATCACGAGTTTAAATATCTGGGCATGCTTTTTGGGAGCCGTCGGGCAATAGGCGCGGGGCTGGAGCAGAGGCAGGGGGCGGGCCAGCGTGCACGCTTCGCCCTAGCGCGCAGATACGATGCCATGGGCCTCCACAACGTGGGAGTAAAGGCGCACCTGTTCAACGCACTGGTGCGACCTGTAATTAACTACGGGTGCGAGATCTGGGGCCCAGGGTTGATGGCGGGGGCGGGCATGGGGGTACAGGGGATCTTCTCGGGGGCAGCCGACAAGTGGGGGGTGGCTGGAGGGGACGGGGGCCCCTCCAAGGCGGCGCGCCGCAAGTGGCGCGCCATGGAAGCCCTGCACTTGCAATCTGTGCGCGAGGCCCTCCGTATTCGCAGGTGTGGGCAACAGCTATCGCTGCTGGCGACGGAGGTGGGCTGGCGACCGCTGTCGACCGACTGGCTGCGGCAGGCGGCGCGCTTCTGGGCGAAAGCGCTACGGCGGCCGGATGGCGATCTGCTGAAGGCGGCAATGCGGGAGAGCTGGGAGCTAGCGGCGGGTGGCGTGCGAGAGAGCTGGGTGGCACAGCTGAGCGAGTGCCTCAGCACAGTGGGGCACACGCTGGTGTGGGGCCAGGAGGCGGGGGGCATCGCCCGCCTGCTAGAGACAGCAGCGGCAGGTTGGCTGGCATCAGAGACCAGCACACCAGAGCTGCCAGAGGACGCCAACCAGCTCAGCGTCGTCCGCTCAGTGCCTGACTCATGGTCACACCGCTTCAAGATGCTTACTTACTTGCGGTGGATGGCAGACGACTGTGGCGGCGCACCAATGCTCTGGACGGGGCTGAACAGCGCCGCCCAGATCACGACACTCGCACGCTTTAGAATGGGGCTGCATGAACTGCAGATAGAGAAGGGGCGCCACACGGCGCAGGCAGAGCCACGCAGCCAGAGGCTCTGTCGCCTTTGTGGCATGCGGGAGGATGAGGCACACGTGATTTTTGAGTGTCCAGCGTATACGGAGACACGCGTACAGTTCCACACCCTTTTCCTGAGCGTCCCTGGGGACGATAAAGGCTTGGATGCGAAGATGCGGGCGTTTATGAACCCCAGCCCGGGGCTACTTTACCCTTGTTTTTGGCGTGACATGGCCAACTTTCTGGTCTCGTGCCTTGATATACGTAACACAAGCCTGGAGATGGTAGAGGATCGGGAGGAATAATTGACCTGAAGCGAACGATGTTTTGAATTAGGAGTCAATGAGGCAGCCACGATAGTGGCGGGGCCCAAGCGTGGGTTCCCGAGGAGCTGCGGTGGACTGTGCCGTTTGCAGTGCACCGCAGCTGGCGCACCTGAGAAATGCCCACGCTGGGTCTCACACGTGAAAGCTGCCTCAAAGATGACGACCTCAAAACGGAGTATGCAGAAGGAACATATTTATCCGCTATAACCGGGGGGCAAGCTTGCTTTCTAACCTATCACCAAATCCCACACTGTTGGTCACTACTGACCGCCTTTTCCAGCCCCTTTCTAGGTAGTTAGGCTTAGGGATGTGCCCCTCACCGAGTCCTTCTGTGCCTCCCCCTTCAGCAGGGGGGGGGCCTGCGACACGTCCATTGTCGTGCTCGGTGCAACACCAAGGGGTCAGCTTCTGCTCAGAGCCGGGTTAAGGGTAACAGGTTGAGAATCCTGTGAATGCTGGTTGAAATGCAGTTAGAAAACCCCTGTGAATGCTGGTTGAAATCCCAGTTAGAAAACCCCTTAACACGGTAGAGGTTGCGGCCCGGCTGGATATCCTTTTCGGCCACGTCTTGGCCTTTTTCCCCACGGGGGGATGTCTCTTCTGGCAATTGGCGACGAACCTGCCTTGCGTTTTCCGTTTCCCAACATGCGCTCACCGACTTCAACAAGCGTTTGCTGCCGCTGCGGTAGGGGACCTAGGGGTGCGCCCACGCTCTTTACAGAGTTGGGGTTCCCTACCACCAACAGCCAGCCATCTCAGTAAGGTGCTCGGGCCATATGGCGCCGAGCACGGTCTTATACGCCTTTAGAGGTGTCCCTGACTGTAACATCCATCATCATCATCATCACCGCCCCTCACAAGTAATTGTTAGGGCCAGAACTGGACTTGGGTCTAGGCGGTGGTACTAGGACTAGAGGTAGTCTTTGCTGGAAAGCCGATGTAACTGTAACTGACCGTCCGCCCAGCTCAAAGAGTAGACCGGCCGCCCAGCACAAAGAGTGACCCACCTGTGACCGGCCGCCCAGAACAAAGAGTAACCCGCCGGAGGACACGACGCCCGCGTGTGCACGCGGGAGTGATAGGTTTGGGCACACGTCCCAAACGCCAGTCGGGGAGAGCTGGGCCACCTGAAAGGGGTGAGAGGGGGTCAGAGAGAGGGAGAGTGAGAGAGTGAGAGAGGAAAAGGGGGGGGGGAGAGGGAGATGAAAGGGAGAGAGAGGGAGAGAGAGAGAGTTGCAGGGTAGGCGACCAGAGGTGTGTGTGTGCGTGTGTACCGTCCATGCAGTTTGCCTTTCCGAATAATTGTCGTTTTTAGCCCCCCCGCGAAGCTCAGAAACTAATATAAATCGTCAAGATCGCGATTTTGGGCGTCAAAACGAAGAAAAACGATGAAAAACGACCCCCGCATTCGCATTTAACAACTATTGTTTCGACCCCCCGCGAAGGCAAACAATATGGACGGTATGTCACAAGTTTGGGCACGCGTCCCAAACGCCAGTCGGGGAAAGCTGGGCCACCTGAGCGAGAGGGGAGAGAGGGGGGGGTGAGAGAGAGGGAGAGAGAGATAAGGAGAGAGAGAGAGGGAGGGAGGGTTATGGGGAAGCCAGGGCTTCTCTGATGGTGCTTTGATGGTGCTCTGATGGAGGTTCCTGGTGGTGCTCTA
>VFSX01000212.1:27500-37500 GCA_016618255.1 Chlamydomonas sp. UWO 241 | reverse complement strand
AAGACTTGAAGAAGATGACTCTTTGCAACCAGTAGTGCCATTTGTCATCCTCTTATCTGTTTCTCCACCTTGACATGCGGTGCACATCTCGGAAGGCTGTCGGAGATTTCATTAGATACGAGCAGGATTTCCGTCGCCTTGGGGGACCCTCCTCCCTTCGCCTTAAACTACTCCGACCCACGCCCCCCTGTGCTCCTTTGCAAGGCCTCGCGAGGCCCTGTAGACGTCGTCAGCCGCCACGTGCGTTCGCTGAAGGTGATGCACGCCACGTCGGCTTGTGACGCTACAATCTTTCGAAAAATGACGCTACACTCTTTCAAAAGAACGAGTCATCCGCTCCGCCCCCGCCGCCCAGACGCCGCCCCACCTGCTCCCCTCCCTAGCCAGCCTCCTATTTGAGTCACGGCTCCTCGCCCACCCGAGAAACCCTGGGTTTGGTTCCCGTTTGGGGACGTCGGAACGGGCGACACGGTCCACACTGGGAACCATCCCCGGAGGAATGGTAAAACCAGTAGTGCCATTTGTCATCCTTCTCTCTCTGTTTCTCCGCCTCGACGAATGCGGTGCACTCCATATCTCGGAAGGCTGTCGGAGATATGGTTAGATACTAGCAGGATTTCCGTTGCCTTGGGGGACCCACCTCCCCTCTCCTCACACTGCTCCGACCCAGGCCCCCCTGTGCTCCTTTGCAAGGCCTCGTGAGGCCCTGTAGACGTCGTTAGCCGCCACGTGCGTTCGCTGAAGGGTGATGCACGCCACGTCGGCGTGTGACGCTACACTCTTTCGAAAAAACGAGTCATCCGCCCCGCCCCCGCCGCCCAGACGTCGCCCCACCTGCTCTCCTCCCTAGCCAGCCTCCTATTTGAACCACGGCTCCTCGCCCCCCCGAAAAACCCTGGGTTTGGTTCCCGTTTTGGGACGTCGGAACGGGCGACACGGTCCACACTGGGAACCATCCCCGGAGGACAAATGGTAAAAAGGGCATCAATAAAAGAAGATCACTATGCCTGCAGCACGAGGCTCTCGCACTCCACCGACAGCTCATCACTCTGCAGCAACGATGACGATAAATGTAACAGAACAGTAAAACATGCATTCGTCGTCCTCTTGATTTCTGGCCACCCCCAAGGTGGCCTAATAAGTCACATCTCCGAAAACGCCCAAACGCCCGCCCCGCCCCGCCCCGCCGCGCCGCCACCCGCGGCACCCAAGATGTGTGTTACGATGATAGTAGGCTTGTGGCGCCGTCGCGGGGCCTGGGGAGAGGCGTGGGCGTGTGCGCTGGGGGAGGGCCGCCTCCACTGCAAGGGCGCATGGAACTTTCCGGGCACCATGCGCGCCCGAAACTGCATGCATGGACCTAATTCCAGCGCCGCGAGCTTGCCACGTATACCATAAAGGTTGTCTTCGACTGGCAAAGCGCGCGGTCTTGTCTGCGTGACGCCCATGATGTGTGAACATTCCGAACTTCGGATCGAAATATCACCACCGATAGCTCTTTTCTGAACCTCATGTTAAGGCCAAAAGTTTGAGATTTGGCCCATTTGGTTCGTGTTTGAAGGGCTTCGCGTGCGGTTGCGTGTGCGCCCGACACGACGCCGAAAAGTGCTGCCTCAATCGAAAGCACACCAAGTGAGGCAGCACCTATCGACGTCGTGTCGCGCGCACACGCAACACACAGCGACGCCCTTGGAACACGAACCAAATGGGCCAAATCGCAAACTTTTGGCTGTAGAATGAGGTCCAGGGGTGCCTCCTGCAGCGAGAACGATGCCCCCAAACTTTGTGTTTCCATGCAATGTCCGACTTTGTGGCACTTATGCGGCCAACTTGGGCGGGGGGGGCCATCTATGTTACTGGCATTATGTTATTGACATTCAAAAGAGGATGCATACACCTGCAGCACGGGAATCTCGCACGCCACCGACAGCTCATCACTCTGCAGCACCTCATTTAAAAACAAATGTGTAGAATCACGGGGGGGGGGGGGGGGGGCAGAAAAGAAAATGTTGGAACACATGATATACAAAAAAATAACCCCCCTCCCCCCCCTGTCTCACAAAACACGCCATGCGTGGAGCCTGGACCAATGCGCATGGCTTCTTAACAGTGCTGTCCATCACAATGTCTAAGTCGTCAGAAGATGGCCAAAATCACCTCCAAGATCTAGCCATACCATGGCTCAGTCGGCGGGCACCAAGGAGTGTGGACCCTCCAGTTCACACTTTCCAGGCAGATTCAGGGTCGACTCTCCTGATGTGTTTTGTTGTGCTCTCCAAGGAGCTTCAGATGGCATCGGTCCCATCTCAATCCATTAAGGGCGCTCGAACCCCTTCTAGGCTAGGCTAGGTGGGCACTTTGTTGCATCGTAGGGAGCACGCGGAGGGGTAGGGCATTGAGAAGGTGGGGACCCCCACCCTATAACCCAGGGTCACTTCTTGGAGTGGAGTGGAGTGTGCTCCTCTCATCAAGGCGGTTCCAATTGTGGTCTTCCCGTCGAAAACGGCCCACTTGCAAGAAAGTGCTGAACCCCCCGTAGAAAGCTCTGGATCCCCCCCCCCCCCCCCCAACTTTGAGCCCTCATATCTCGGCCCCCAGGCATCCAAATTCAAAAAAATCGACGGTTTTGGAACATTCACAGCAAGGAGACAAGATCCCATCATGTGTTCCATTTCTCGTGTTATCTGCCCCCCCCTTACAAGTGTAGAATAGTAAAAACAACTGATACTTGAAGGAGATGACTGTTTACATTATACTCTTTGCATTAAACAAGTCAAGAATAAACAAGATAACAATACCTGCAGCACGAGGCTCTCGCACTCCACCGACAGCTCATCGCTCTGCAGCACCTCGAGCAGCAGGTCCTTGGACAGGCCCGCGAGCGGAATGCCTGTGCCGCCACCTCCGCAGCCGCTCCCCACGCCCCCGCACGTCTGCTGCTGCTGGTTCTGCTGCTGCTGCTGCTGCTGCGCGCCCGGCTGCTCCTCGGTCGATGCAGCAGCAGCAGCGACAGAGCCCCACCCGCCGCCGCCGCCACCGCCGCCGCCACCGCCACTGCCGCTACCGCCCGGCTGCCCGCCCCAGCCTCTGCTACCGCCGCCACCGCCGCCGCCGCCACTGGTTCCGCCCAGCCGCCCGCCCCAGCCTCCGCTACCACTGGCGCCGCCACCACCGACGCTAACGCCGCCACCGCCGCTAACACCGCCAGCGCCGCCGCCGCCGCCGCCACCGCTTCCGGCCGCCCGCCCGCCCGGCCCAAGCGGCCCCGCAGCAAGCGGCGCTGGGGGGGAGACGCCGTGCAAAGGGGTGTTTGCAAAGTAGAGGTCCATGGACGATGCGACGCTGTGGTAGGAGCCGGCTGCTGACGAGCAGGCTGATGCGTCTGCGTGTGTGTGTGTGTGTGTTTGTGTGGACACGCCGTGCAAAGGGGTGTTAGCAAAGTAGAGGTCCATGGACGATGCGACGCTGTGGAAGGAGCCGGCGTCCGACGAGCACGCTGATGCGTCTGCGTGCATGTGTGTGTGTTGGGGGAGGGGGACGTGTTTGTGCGTATGCGCACACGCATGTGTGTGTTTGTGTGTGTTTGGTAGGATCCGGCGGCCGACGAGCAGGCTGATGCGTCTGCGCGTGTGTGTGTGTGTGTGTGTGTGTGTGTGCATGTGCGTGTGTATGTGCGTGTGTGTGGGTGTGCGTGTTTGTGTGCATGCGCACACGCATGTGTGTGTGTGTGTGTGTGTTTGGAAGGAGC
Source organism: Chlamydomonas sp. UWO 241 (assembly GCA_016618255.1). NCBI lineage: Eukaryota > Viridiplantae > Chlorophyta > Chlorophyceae > Chlamydomonadales > Chlamydomonadaceae > Chlamydomonas > Chlamydomonas priscui. The sequence continues at coordinate 33,752 of VFSX01000212.1, read as the reverse complement.
CGGCGGCTGACGAGCAGGCTGATGTGTCTGCGTGTGTGTGTGTGTGTGTTGGGGGAGGGGGGGCCGTGTTTGTGCGTATGCGCACACGCATGTGTGTGTTTGTGTGTGTTTGGTAGGATCCGGCGGCCGACGAGCAGGCTGATGCGTCTGCGTGTGTGTGTGTGTGTGTGCGTGTGTGTGTGTGTGTGTGCATGTGCGTGTGTATGTGCGTGTGTGTGTGTGTGTGCGTGTTTGTGTGCATGCGCACACGCATGTGTGTGTGTGTGTGTGTGTTTGGCAGGATCCGGCGGCCGACGAGCAGGCTGATGCGTTTGCGTGTGTGTGTGTGCGTGTGTGTGTGTGTGTGTTTGTGTGTGTGCATGTGTGTGTGTATGTGTGGGTGGGTGGGTGTGCGTGTTTGTGTGCATGCGCACACGCATGTGTGTGTGTGTGTATGTGTGTGTTTTTCTGCTTTAGCCATTCTACTAAGGCTCACTGAGTCGGAGTAGGACGAGGCGACGAGACAAGACGAGAGGCACAACGGCACCGATTTTGACTTCTCTGTTAATTGGTCTCTCGCCCGACAGGACGAGGAAGCTAGCTGGGACGGTCAATGACTGGTCAAAGCCAGTTGAAAGACCTCCCCTACACAAGCTATTGCGCACAGGCGCTCCAGTCCGCCGCGGCCATGCGTGCGCATGACCGCGCCCCTTGCCTCAGGGCCCTTAGTGCTAGCTGAGCTCGTCCGCACAAAACCGCCACAGCTGTCTCGAGGCGCCTCGGAGTAGCCTTCAGGCGCCAGCAGCTGTCTTGTGGCGCGTTGACGTAGTCTCCGGGCGCCAGCAGCTGTCTCGCGGCGCGTTGACGTAGTCTCCTGGCGTCAGCAGCAATCTTGTGGCGCCTTGATGTAGTCTCTTGGCGCCGAAGGCGAGGGTGGGTGGGGGGAGATAGATAGGTAGCGTGCTTGAAGCTGTGACTAGGTCACAGTAAACAAACACAAGCTAAGCTTCCTTAGTAACGAATTAACAGGATGAGTTACTAAGGAAGCGAGCCAGGTTATACCTGGCTCTCAGTTCCACCTTAGTGTGAACTAAGCTATAAGCAGAAACTCTAGTTTCCTGCTCATCTACAATCTAAAGATCTACGATTAACCAGGAAATTGTACAGTGTGTTTGGTAGGATCCGGCGGTTGACGAGCAGGCTGATGTGTCTGCGTGTGTGTGGGGGGCGGGGGGGTGCGTGTTTGTGTGTATGCGTAAACGCATATGTGTGTGTGTGTGTGTGTGTGTTTGGTAGGAGCCAGGAGCTGATGAGCAGGACGGCGCGTCTGGCGCGCCTGCGTTTTGTTGTTGCTGCTGCTGCTGCTGTTGTTGTTGCTGTTGTTGTTTGTTGTTTGTTGTTTGTTGTTTGTTTTTGTTATTTGTTGTTTGTTGTTTGTTGTTTGTTGTCTGTTTTTGTTGTTTGTTGTTTGTTGTTTGTTTTTGTTGTTTTTGTTGCTGTTGCTGTTGCTGTTGTTTCTGTTGTGCATGTGTGTGGGAGTGTGTGCGTGTGTGTATGGGTATGGGTGCATGTGTGGTTGGGGTGTGTGGGGGGGAGGGGGGGGGGGATTGCGGCACGGGCATTGGTGCGGGCACAGAGAGGGCACGACTTTGCCTCCCCCCCCCCCCGGTGCTGTGCCGTGCACTTCTATAGGCGTTGGGGACTTGGGGCTTGGGGCTTGCAAAACACCCTCCGAGGTGAGTACAAGAGACCAGTGCACCGAGAAAACCTGGGGAATCGAACCCTCAACACCCCGTGCATGTGCGTAACCACACACACACAAACACACACGCACACACACACATACACACGCACACGCGCACACGCTGCTGTGCATTGCACCTGCGCAGTCGTGTGGACCCCCCCCCCCCCCCCACACACACAGCTGCGCCCCCCCACACACACACCTGTGCGCGCGGCCGCGCCGGGGATGAGCACGCCGTGCTCTCTCCTCCCCCCCCCTGCCCTGCATACACGCAGGCCGAGCAAGCCCCGGCGAGGCCCGTTGCGACGCCCCCCACCTGTGCGCGCGGCCGCGCCGGGGATGAGCACGCCGCGTGCGAGCAGCTCCGCTGGCATCGCGTACGCGAGCGACGAGAAGCGGCCACAGATGAAGGACATCTGCGGGTTAAAGGGTTTCAGGGTTTTTGAGTTGAGGGTTTAGGGTTTTAGGGTTTAGGCATGGCGTCACTTTGTGCGAGTTGTAAGCTTGTATTGAGGGGAGGGCTCCGCTGGCATCGCGTACGCGAGCGACGAGAAGCGGCCGCAGATGATGGACATCTGCGGGGCACCCGGGCACCCGGTAGGCGGGCGGGCGGGCGGACGGGCGGGCGGGCGGGCAGGCAGGCCGGCCGGCCGACCAAACAACCTGTTGGCCGAACGTTACAGACAGGGAACCCACCAGCGTCGACCGCAGCTGTAGCAGCCCGTAGCGCGACGCGAGCTCCAGCAGCGGCACGGCCGTCGTGAGCGAGAGCGCCGAGCGCATGTACTCGCAGCACGCGTCCTGGAGCGCATGCAGGAGGGCGGTGGTTGGGGTGGTGTTTGCGGCGGCGTGTGTGTGTATGTGTGTGTGTGTGTGTCTCCCCCCCTCCCCCCCCCCCTCCCTGCTACCCAGCAACACGCGTGCAACGAGCGCGACCGCAGCACTGACTAAAACCCTTAACCCCGAACCCCCAACCCCTTTACCCTAAACCCTGAAATCCTAAACCCTAAAAGCCTAAACCCCAAAACCCCTCAACCCATAAATCCTAAAAGCTGAAATCCTAAAACCCCAAAACCCTAAAACTCTCAACCCCATAAACCCTAAACGCTAAAAGCATAAAGCCCTAAACCCCTTAAACCCCCCAACCCCCCACCTGCAGCGCTGGCATCTCCAGGTAGGACGCGGTCAGCAGCAGGGACTCCAGCGTGTCGGGGCCGACCTGGGAGATGAGGGATCGGTAGCAGACTGTTACAGTCGTGTGTGACGCACCCAACAGGCAGCGCAATCGACCTTGCTCGGCACATAGCGCCCAAGCAGTACAGACAGGTGGGGGGGGGGGCCCAGCTAGCGTGTCGGGGCCGAGCCGACCCGGGGGATGAGGGTCCACCACGGATTTTACAGTCGTGTGTGACGCACCTAACAGGCAGCGCAATCGACCTTGCTCGGCACATAGCGCCCGAGCACTACAGACAGGTGGGGGGGGGCCCAGCTAGCGTGTCGGGGCTGAGCCGACCTGGGGGATGAGGGGCAACCACGGACTTTTCAGTCGTGTGTGTAACCCTTGTCAGATCCATTGGCGCTAGCCCCCGCTGCCCCGCTGTCTGGGCTGCACCTAACAGGCAGCGTATTCGACCTTCTCGGCGCATAGCGCCCGAGCACTACAGACAGGCGGCTGGCTACTGGTGGGTCAGCCTGGACCAGTGGGACCCCAGATCCACCAGGGATGATGCGACGAGGTTTCACATCCGCCACCGGCAGACACACATGCGCTTCCAAAGCTCGTCCAGCAGGGTGGGGGGGGGAGCGCGCGTGTGTGCACAGGTGTGTGTGGGGGGAGGAGGCGTGCGTACATGTGTCTGCGTGTGTGTGCGAGGGAGAGAGAGAGAGAGAGAGAGAGAGAGAGAGAGAGAGACAGGCCCGCAATTGGGGCTTCACGATTGAGGGTGCACGCACAAGAGAGTGACGGCGCATGGGCGGTCTGTGTTGCCAGGTGAGTGAACAGCATCAGCTTGCCATGCACGCCACACGACGCGCCATGCATGCATGAGGGTTTGCATAAGCCTTGCTCTGTGCCACAGCACTTACTGCCACCCACCTCCACGCGCAGGTCGTACATCGCCTCGAGCGCCGCTTTCAGGTCCGAGCCTGATAGCTCTTGGAACGCCACGTCACTGCATCCACCCTCGCTCATGAGGCATCCCTCGCTCATAAGGCATCCTGCCCCCGTGAAAAGCGCACGAAAATACCCAGAGCTTGCAGCCAGCACCACACGGTGTGCACTCGCGCTGTAGTCGGCCGTGCGAACGACGACGTCGCATAGCTGGCGGTCTCGCCAGAGTTGCGCAAAAGCAGATCGGGGCAGATCGACCACCAACACCTCTCCACCGCCCTGCTGCGTCGATGGTGGTGCGCCCTCCCTCGGCGTCACCATGCTACATAAATAGTCCTGTGCTTTCTGGGTGGCTGATAAGTGGTTGGGGTTTTGGGTTTGGGGTCAATGGGTCATCTGGATACAGTAACACGGGGTTTCCAGCTAAGCAGGCTACTCTTCTACTAGAGACACCTGCCGATACTCCAGCACACTTACAGTATTAGAGTACCGCCGGCTCCCGGCCGATAGACTACCGCTCCCGCCGGCTAGACTACCCCAAACAGCGGTCTCTGAGAGACATGTCTGGCAAGGAGCATACAGGAGAGGACCTTCCTCAGGGTCACAGTAGTGGCCTTGTGGCCAGTCAAGCCGGCAGAGCCGACTGGCGCTGACTGGAACGGTCCCCGCCTGGCAGTGCATGGCTGTCCAGCTCTCGTTTGCATGGGGCTCAGCCGGCGCCCCATGCCTCATGCATGGCCAGGTCCCACCCTCCAGGGGTGCATGGACGACAGAGTTGTCATGGAGGCTGCCTGAAGACCTTCCAACGCCAGTAACCGGCAGACGAGCGACCCCGAGGATGAGCGCGGAGACGAACGCTGCGATTGATGAAGCGGATTTACTCTGTGTTGCCTCGGCGGTCGCTACCGCTGAAGCCGTGATGGTAGCCCGCCTCCACGGGCAGCCATCTTGACCAATGTCCAGCATGCATTGACGGGCGCCAGCTCCTCCGCTCGTCGATCAACTCGTCGAGATCGGTGCCGCATGGCGTCCTGCATGGGGGGAGGATAAGGGCCGTCTCCCAGTGCGGGCCGCGGCAGCGCCGCGGCTACTCGCCAAGCCATGGCAGCGCCGGGCAAGCCGCTCCTGAAGTGTTCCACCGAGGGGCAGTCTAGCAGGAGCCGGGCCAGTCGTATTTTACCCCGCTCGTCAGCGGCACGGAGATCCTCGTCACCAGCAGCGCCGCATTGCTGGGTCCAGGGCTCGGCGACGAGAAAGCGCCCCCGTTAATCGAGCCCCATCATCTGGATAAGTGTTTACAACTTCTCAAAGTCAACTCTCAAATTCAACTCTCACATTCTTGCAGTAGACGAGCCCCTGAAATTCTTGCAGTAGATGAGCCTGCCCCCAATGCTCTCTACAAACAATGGGCGGTTGCACCGTACCGAACAAATGCCCCTATGCACAGATGGTATCCACAAGGCAAACGCGCAGGCAAGTTGGGGCGTGCCCCCCCTGTGCGGCCCAACCGCTTCCGCCGCACAGTCACAGGCGTGTACTATCTCACACACAGTTACAGTTACATCGGCTTTCCAGCAAAGAATACCTCTAGTCCTAGTACCACCGCCTAGGCCCAAGTCCAGTTCTGGCCCTAACAATTACTTGTGAGGGGCCGTAGCCACCAGCCGACTGCCTGCCAACGTGTAGTCACAGAGCAAAAAGGAGAGCTATTGTGCGACGCCTCCAAAATAGGTCCTAACTGCTTCTAGGGGATAGGGGGTCAAGTGGCGCTTGCCAATCTACTTGACCGCCGTGGTGGAGGGGCCGGCGCCTGAGGGGCAGCCGGACCGTACACCGCGGCTCTCCACCCGACCCTATCCTGAGCACGCTCAAACGCCGTGTCCGAAAAGTCTTCCAATCAGAACGAGTGCCACTAGTTTCGCCTAGCTGCTGAATCAGTAGCTTGAGAAAATAGTGTCGGGAGGAGGCTGGAGGCCGGCCTTGCTGCCGAGCCACATCCATTGTGCAGTCAAAAGTCGTACAAGGAAGACGAGAAGCCGGCATGCGCATCACATGGCCTAGCCACTGCATTGATCGCTTTGCCACAAGGCTCTCAATTGGCTCAGTGTCGCACGCCTGCCGAATATAAGTTAATCTGTGCCGGTCGACCAGGCGCACACCCAGAATGCGACGAAGGCAGTTAGAGTGGGCAACCTCCAATCGAGTCAGTTGTGGTTTAGTAGGGGCCCATGTTTCGCAGCCGTACAGAAAGTGGGGCAGCACGAAAGTGTTGTAAACCCGCATCTTAGACTGCACTTGCATCTTCTTGCTGGCCCAAATCTTATCAAAAGACACAAACACGCCCAGCGCGCGACCGACTCGCACACCGATCTCCTTTTCCACACCACCACTCTGGGTTATCCAACTCCCTAGATACTTA
>VFSX01000212.1:10000-22500 GCA_016618255.1 Chlamydomonas sp. UWO 241 | reverse complement strand
GCCCCAAGGCGCAGATTATAGATGGCGCAGCAATCAATACACTAGCCGTGCGGCATGGGGCGAGGCGAGGCCCCACCAGCGGGCGGGCACCATAATGGAGATGGCGGTTAAGAACGGGGAATGAGGCTACAGGGAGAGGATACGGGTTACAGATGCCAAAGGGAACGGCGGAACAAGGATCAGCCATAGGTGTCACGGGGAATGGCTAAAGAACGGGAATGCGGCGGGTGGTACGGGTGCTGGCGCGCATGGAGCGCGGCACGGCGCATGGAGATCGCATGGCGGCGCCCATGCATGGACGAGATTGCTGGCGGGCATACAGGAGATTGCTGGCGGGCATGGAGGAGATTGCTTGCGGGCATACAGGAGATTGCTGGCGGGCATGGAGGAGATTGCTGGCGGGCATACAGGAGATTGCTGGCGGGCGTGGAGGAGATTGCTGGCGGGCATGGAGGAGATTGCTGGAGCCAATGGCGGCGGCGGGACTAGTAGTAGAACACAGGCGCACACCAACAATGCGTTGCTGTCACTACCTGGGTGGTATAGGGTGGATCTGGGGGCCCAGTGTCCTGTCTAGGTCCAGTGCGTGCGCGCGTGTGGGGGTTTACCCTCACCCCTACCAGGTAGCCAGCCAGTTTCCCACTGAAACTGAGTTTAAGGTGTCGGGCGCTAGCGCCGACACCGGTCTTATACATCATTACTGGTGTCACACAGACTGTAATATCCATCATCATCATCAGCTGGCGAAGGCCGCCTATGGTGGTGTGTGTCTGTGTGTGTGTTTGTGCGCGCTCTCATGCGCATTTGTGTGTGTGTGTGTGTGAGAGAGAGAGGCATGTGTGTGTGCGCGTGTGTGTGTGTGTGTGTGTGCATGTGTGTCTGTGTGTGTGTGCGCGTGCATCGACGCGAGTGGCAGCCCCGGCACACGCTCCCTCAGCTGGCGAAGGCCGCCTGCGGGTGTGTGCATGTGTGTATGTGTGCGTGCATGTGTGTGCGTGTGCGCGTGTGTGTGTGCGTGTGTGCGTGTGTGTGAGGGGCAGCACAGACACGCGCTTGCTTAGCTGGCGAAGGTTGCCTGCGGTGGTGGTGGTGGTGATGTGTGTGTGTGTGTATGTGTGTGTGTGTGTGTGTGTGCGTGTGTGCGCGTGTGTGTGTGTGAGAGCGGCAGCCCCAGCACCCTCTCCCTCAGCTGGCGAAGGCCGCCTGCGGGTGTGTGCATGTGTGTGTGTGTGTGTGTGTGAGTGCATGTGTGTGTGCGCGTGTGTGTGTGTGGGGGGGGGAGAGCGGCAGCCCCGTCACCCTCTCCCTCAGCTGGCGAAGGCCGCCTGCGGGTGTGTGCATGTGTGTGTGTGTGTGTGTGAGAGAGTGCATGTGTGTGTGTGTGTGCGCGCGTGTGTGTGCGTGTGTGTGTGTGTGAGTGGCAGTGTTCACCTCAGTGTGCACCATGGCACCCCCTCCCTTGCACGCCCTCCTGCTGTTCGGCATCGTCGCGGTCGGATTTGCATCCAACGCGCTCATCGCCGCCATCGGCTCCACCGGCATGCTCATCGCCCTCGCGGACGCCACCGTCGCGCTGATCGCCAGGGATCACGCCGGCTACCGCGCGGGAGTCGGCCTCCTTCTCGTCCACCTCGGTCATGTGCTCGCTGGCACAACCGAACTGGACCTTTCCCATGAGCTCTACGCTCGCATCTCCTTCGACCGCCCCGCCGCCCAGCCGCCCCACGACGGCCAAGCAGCGCAGCCCGCCCAGGCCCACGCCCCCCAGGCAATCGCAGCCGCCCACCCACCCGCCGCCCGCCAGGCCCCCATGCGCATGCCCATGCGCGGCGCGCGGCATGGTCCCGCCCCCCCTGCCCCTCAGGCCCCCATCGTCCCCCCTGGCCCTGCAAGCCAGGCCGCCCTGGTCGGCGTGTCCGAGGTGGTGAACGCCGCCGCACAGGCCGCCTCCAAGCGCGCCCGTTCCCCACCTGGCAAGCGCGTTTGCTTCGAGCAGCCTGCCGCCGCCGGGCCCTCTGCTGCCCCGCCCCCAAGCCTTCCGCCAACTCCTCCCCCGCGCCTCCCGCCGCCCCCGCCCCCAAGCCTTCCGCCAACCCCTCTCCTGCGCCCTCCGCTGCCTCCCCCAAGCCTACCGCCAACTCCCCCCCCGCGCCCTCCGCCGCCCCCCCTCCCAAGCCTTCCGCCAACCCCTCCCCCGCGCCCTCCGCCACCCCCCCTCCCAAGCCTTCCGCCAACCCCTCCCCTGCGCCCCGCGCCACCTCCCCTCCCAAGCCTTCCGCCAACCCCTCCCCCCCCACGCCCTCCGCCGCCCCCGCCAACGCCAACGCCACCCCCGCCATCGTCACCTCCGGCCCCAAGACGTCCCTCACCCCCCCTGTGACTTCCGCCGCCCCCCTCGCCACCACTCCCGCCGTAAGGCCCGCCAAATTTTCCGAACGCGGCCAGTCGACCTCGCCGCGCGCCCGGCCGCGCGCCCGGCCGCGCGCCCCTCCACCACTTCCACCGCCCCCGCCGCGAAGCCTGCCAAGCCTGCAGCGCGCGGCCGGTCGGCCTCCCCTCTCCGCGCCCTCAACGCCGCTGCCAACGCCGTTGCCGCAGTCGCATCTGCCGCAGCCGCCGCCCTCCTCCCCACCTCCCTCACCCCCTCTGCCCCGGCATCCCCCACCTCCACCACTCCCGCCCCCTCCGCCGCCCCCGCCGCCCCCACCCACGCCACTGCAGGCTCCCCCTCCTTCCAGGGGTGGGACCACGCAGCCGGCACCGCCGACTCGCCCACCACCCCCCAGAACGCCCTCACTACCACCGATGCGCACACACCCTCCGAGCTCTCCAACCCCGGCACAGGGTTCGCAGACTACGGCGGCCCCTCCACGCACGAGTCCCCGGCCTTTGTCACCCACAAGGGCAAGGGCTCGATGATCGAGGCCATCAAGATCCGCGAGGCATCTGCAGGCATTGGTCAGCGCATCACCCGCTCCATCACCCGCTCCATGTCCCTTGAGCAGCTCTCCCCCTCCGGCCCCGGGGTGGGGCAGGAGTAGGCGGGCCCCACCCTACCGACGGGCAGGACGACTAGCCACCGTCCCTGTACCATCCGTTCCCCCGGCTACCAAGCGCCCCCACCTCCTTCACCCACGCCACGAGCTCATCGCGGCCACCTACCACCTACCACCTACCATGGCACACCCACTTGCTCTTGCCAAACACCTCGCACACCTCCGCATCGACATATGCGGCCTCCAAGAGGTGCGGCACCCCGGCTCCGGTAGCCAGCCGCTCGAAGAGAATGGCTACCACTTCATCTGGTCCGGTGGGACCAAACACACCCACGACGTCGGCGCCCTCCACAGCCCTGACACCGCCAAGCTCCTCCTCAGAGGGCGGCTACGCCGCACTCAGCGACCGCATCCTCGTCCTACGCTTCCGCCCCGCCGGCGCCCCTCCCGTCACCGCAGTCATCGCTTACGCCCCCACAGACGCCGCGGATGACGCAGTCGCCAAGGACGCGTTCTACGAATAACTCCACCGCGACGTGCTCTCCCAAACCCCCTCAAACCACTTCCTTTTGGTCCTAGGCGACTTCAACGCCAAGATCACAGCGGCATCCCCCGACGCCCACCCGTCGGGGGGTCCGTACGCCTGCCCCCCCCTCCACCGCCCCTCCTCCTTCTTCCCTCCCTACTCCCCCCTTGCCGGGTTCCACCACAAACCTGGCATCAGCGACAACGGCCACCGGCTTCTCGACCTGTGTGCCGCCACAATCTTGCCGTCACCTACACCTTCTTCCCCCACCCCTCTTCGAGCGTATTTTCCTGGAACAGCAACACCCAAAAGGATTGCAACATCCCAGACTACATCCTTGTCCGCCGCCCTCACCTGGGCTCCGTGCAAGACGTGCGAGCTCGATGCCCCAAGACCCGGGGACTTGACACCATCGCCCGCTCTGACCACGCCCTTGTCACCGCGCGCATCCTCTTCCGCTTCTCCAGAGCCTGGAACATCACCCAATCCCGCCGTCCTCCTCCGCCCTCCCGCTATTTCACCGACCTGCTCCGAGACCCTGACACGCGGCTCCACTTCACGGCAGCAGTCGAGGAGGCCCTCGCCACCCTCCCCCCTTCCCCGACCCCCCCCACCCTGGACCAGATGACGAGCCACCTCACCGCGGCCATCCACTCAGCGGCAAGATCCACCCTTGGGCCCCGCCCACGCGAGGTCCCCATCCACTTCTACCTCCCCCCGAGACTCTCAAACTCGCCCACGACCTTCAGTCCATGCGTTTCGACAGTGCACTGACTGGCAACCGTGACGCCCCCAACGAGGCGCGCATGACTGCCCAGCTCAAGTCTGCCATCGCACGCGCCACCAACAAGCACTGGGACGGTGTCGCTCAACGAGTGCAACACGATTTTGACGACAACAACCCCCACTCCGCCCACCGCATGCTGTCCAAACTCGTCGACCGCCCTCCTTCCGCCGCCCCCTGCCCTCCGTGCTCGCGCGACCCACCTGTGCTTTGGACTCAGCGGTGGCAGACGCGTTCTTGGAGAATATTTCCGTGTCCTCCCACTCCACTCCGCTCGGAAGTCGACGAAGCCACCTCGCCCTCCCACCTCATCTTCACACCCACCACCCCCGCACCGCCCCCGTCTCCCTCTCCTCCTACACTACCCCCGTCCGCCTCCGTCCCCCTCCCCCTTTCTTCCCTCCCCTTCCGACATGTCCAAGGCGTTCTTCGACCAGTGATCAATCACGCACGCCCTTTGGAAAACCGCTCCTCCACCGCGGCGCGCACCCTGCCCTCCTTGCACGCATCGAAAGCCTCTACTCTGGTGCCACCGCCAGAGCCCGAGTCAACGGTGCATACTCCGCCCCTTTCCCTCTCAAAGCTGGCGTCCAGCAAGGCTGCCCCCTCTCCCCCCTCCTCTTCGATGTCTACATCGACACAGTTGTCCGGTCCCTGATTGCCCAGCTCCCCAACGCTGGCATTCAAATTGGCTACATGATCGACGGAAAACTGTACACCCCTGAGTCCCGCAAAGACTTTTTGACCACCATCCTCCCCCTCCTTGTCTACGCCGACGACATCGCCCTGCTCGCCCCCTCCGAGGACGACCTCCGCACCATGCTCACCCTCCTCGACCACATCTGTTCAGACCTGGCCCTTGCGATCAACTACGACATAACCGTGGCACAATCTCTTGGCCCCCCTTCTGCCCACACCGTCCCCTCCGCCCCTATCACCATCCCCTCCAACTCCTCATCTACCCCCACCTGGTCCACTCCACCTCCAAGTTCAAATACCTGGGAAGTATTCTGTCCTTCCCCGCCGCCCCTTCTGATGACGCTCCCAACACGTCTGATTCCGACATCCTCGACTCAGAGATCTCACGCCGGATCGGAAGTGCCTGGTACGCCTTCAACCGTCTCACTCCCCGGTTCTGGAACTCCAACTCAATCTCTCCCACTACCAAGATCCACCTCTACAACGCCTTTGTGATCTCTGCCCTACTGTATGGCTGCCAGACATGGACGTTGAACAAGGCCCACATCCACCGACTTGAAGTAACCCACAACCGCTTCCTCCGCCTCATCAAGGGCATCCCTCCTCACACCACAGAGCACACCTCCACCACCACGATGCATGCCTCCCCCCCTTGTATGTTCCCCATCATCGACACGATCAACAAGCACCGTGCTACGTTCATCGGCTCCCTCATCCGCCGCCTCCCACCTCCCCCGTCCCCCCGCCCCTCCATCTCCACACACCCGCCCGTCCCTTCTCCCCCCCCACTCCCTCCCGACATCATATACCCCCCACTGCCGCCCTTTTCGCGTACCGCCGACCGGACATGACTTCGCTCTATGCCGGCGGCGCCATCACATCCTACCGGCTCAGCGCCGGCGACTTTTTCGCCCACTCCGTCAAGTTCCGTTCCTCCGCAAACACCACTTTTCCAACTTCAAACGCAACATCTCCAAGCACCCCGAGTTCATGGACCTCTTGTCCAAGCGAGTCACACCCGAGTGGATCCTCTTAGCGAGATTTCCACAACTGTGGAGGTAAATCTGCCGAGACCTAGTTTAAACTCAGTCGAAGCGGAGTGACGAACACAGCCGTCAGTGACCCGCATTTGCCCCTTTCCCCCACTGCTTTTTGAATGAGGTTATTCACCCTCTTGTTGGCGCACGGTTGGTCACCCGCCTCCAAATGGAATTTCCTCAATGATGACCAGAAACAGCCTATCTAGGTCTGCCGTGCATAGTTCTCTGTAACGATATCTCTCTCTCTCTCTGTGAGTGGCAGGCCTGGCACCTGCTCCCTGAGCTGGTCTAGGCCGTATGCAGTTCTGCACGACACACACACACACACAGACACAAACACACACACACATACCGCCACCCACCGTTCGACACCTCCAGCATGGAGATGCCGACAAAGGGTCGCACCGCGCGGCCGTGCGTGCTGAATTGTCGCACGACCTGCATTTGAGTGTGTGTGTAAGTGAGTGTGTGTGTGTGTGTGCGTGTGCATGTGTGTGCGTGTGTGTGCATGCGTGTGTGTGTGTGTGCGCGTGATGAACTGCCGCATGAGCTGCGTTTGCGTGTGCGTGTGTGTGGTGTGTGTGTGTGGGGGGGGGGGCATGCATGTGTGTGTGTGTGTGTGTGTGTGTGTTCGATTTTGCAGTCCGTCGGACGCCTTTGATGGTGCGTTAGTGTGCGTGCTGAACTGCTGAACGACCTGCGTTTGTGTGTGCGTGCGTGTGTGTGCTGAACTGCCGCACAAACTGCGTTTGCGTGTGTGTGTGTGTGTGTGGTGTTTGTGTATGTGCATGCATGCGTGTGTGTGTGTATGTGTTGAGCTGTAGTGACAGCCTACGGTCACACATTGACTGCCTGTTACTACTACTGCTTTTCCACGGCTATCTGTTTGTCACACGAGCTCTTTGCTGCTCTTAGATATTGATGATGATGAGAGTTTTACAATCCACTTCTGGCGGTCACACGTACGGTTCCAAAGCTCCAGTGGGACTTGGAGAAAAAAGGCTCAAGGCCCACAAAAGGTCAAGCTACAAGTAGCCCACGGTAACGCCATCCACACTTGGTGGCGGGCGCCAAGCAAGCAGCACCACTGTGCGGGCTGCACACCCAGCCCCTCAAATGGCCAGAGGGCGGACCCAAGGTATAAAACCATGAAGGGACCAAAAAGCCCTCCCCCAGACCACCGGAAGCGGGGCTAGTAGCACACCCGCCGCAGCACTCTACTCAGCGACCACACCACACCCGCCACCGCACGCGTGTGGCGCCACCTCCCCTTCAAAAACACCCCCAGAGGGAATGCCATCTAGCAAGCAGGTGCAGGCACCCGCTCGCCGTCAACGACGAGGCGCGCGCGGTGGATATTGCTTACTGAGATCTTATCTGAATCTTTCTGATTGATTACTCCAGGTTTATTATCTGTGTGGTTCCCACTGGAGCTTTGGAACCGTACGTGTGACCGCCAGAAGTGGATTGTAAAACTCTCATCATCATGTGTGGACTTCCTCCCTCCCTGGCAGACGGACTGGGCAGCACACGCCACTCTGATCGTGGCGTGTCCCTGTCCCTGTTCCTTGTCTCTGCCAGGTGAGTAGGTTTGCCCCTTGCAGTCTGGCTCTGGCTAGGCACTGCTATGCTGCAGCCTGCCTGTAAGCCTGAGGGCTGCTATGCAACCCCCTTCAGCAGCACATGCCTCTCTCCCCTTCCCCTCTGTAAACTCTGATCGTGGCGTGTCCCTGTCCCTGTTCCTTGTCTCTGCCAGCGCCCCCTGTATATCAACAGGTTATGGGTTCGCCTCACGCTACCTCTACGCTCGAGCACATCCTCGCGTGACGAGTTTCAAATCCGAGTCCCGTCGACGTCGGTGAGTGCTCCCACCTCCGCTCGCCGACCTCATCAGAGTATCCACGCTGCGTGCGTGAACCTACGCCGTAAGGCTCGCTTTTTTCGTCCAAGTTCCTACGGAGCGTCACCATCGTGTTGCATCCTCTACGTCAGCCTCTTCGCGACGTCGGCTGTTCGCCAGCCTCTTCGCCAGCCTCTTCACCAGCCTCTACGGTCTGCTCTACGGTCTCATTCCTCAACACTAAATCCCCCCCTCGATCTCCTTCGATCCCCACAATCCCCCACTAAATCTCCCTCTGCTCTCAGCTCTCTTTCGACCCTCCTACCATGTCTGATCGCATTATGACTGGCGGTCCTATCGAGAAGCTGGACTCGTACAACTGGGGCACTTTCAAACCCAACTTTCGTTCTGTCCTGCGCGCCAAGAACATGAGCTACACCATCAAGGAAGACGGTGTTGCTCCAGTGCCGGCCGACGACGCAAAGAATCAGGAGGTGGCCCTCGGACTCCTCCACCTGTGCGTCTCCCCTGAAATCTTGTGCCACATCATCGACTCCGAGACTGTGCTCAGCGCGTGGAACATTCTCAGCAGCATCTTCACCGAGCGCCTCATCGCACGCTTGGGGGACCTCAGGCGCGAATTCTACCAGATGTGCATGAGCACACAAGAGTCAATGGGTAGCTTCTACTCGCGCATCGTGACCAAGCGCACTGAACTGCGCGACGCCGACGAGCACATGACCAACGCCGCCGTTCTCAGCGTTCTCCTGATGGGCGTGCCCGAGGAGTCCCCTCAGTCGCGCGATTTGAGGGCCTTCACGGCCCAGCATTGCCCGACATCAGCGTGGTCATCGCCGTTCTGCTTGAGGCGGAGCGCCGCTTCACGGTCACCGTCAAGGTCAACCACGACCCGAGTGTGTCAGCACACTACTCGAGCGCGCTGCGCAACGACCAGCGCGGCTCAGGCGTGCGCGGCACCTGCAACTACTGCAACCAGCCTGGCCACTGGGAGGTTGACTGCCCCAAGAAGCACCAGCTGCGCCACATGGACGCGCGCTCGTTCGGTGGCGGCAGCGGCGGTCGCGGCGGCGGCGGCAGCGGCGGCGGCGGGTACAACTACGACTCCGGCAGCGGCGGCGGCGGGTACAACTACGACTCCGGCGGCGGCTACGGCGCCCCCCGCTCTGGCGGCAGCGGCGGCTACGGCGCCCCCCGCTCTGGCGGCAGCGGCGGCTACGGCGCCCCCCGCTCTGGCGGCAGCGGTGGCTACGGCGCCCCCCGCTCTGGTGGTGGTGGCGGCAACCACCGCTCCGGCGGCGCCGGAGGCGGCAACCACGGCTCCGGCTGCGGCTACGGCGCCCTCGACTCCTCCTCCTCCAACCGCAACATCGGCCACCGCACGCAGTCCGCCACAGTGCTGGTGGGGGCGCGCGCGTGGCCATGCTGAGCGCTGCATCGCGCCCTGCGTCATCCGTCCGCTGGGCCGACCAGTACGAGCACCACCGCGAGGAGCGCCGCGACGGCCGCAAGGTTGTCGCGATGGTGGCTGCTGCGTCCACACCGTCATCGGACGCGCGCGCTCACCGCCGCCCCCCGCCCTTCTCTGTCATCGATGAGTCAGACTCGGATAATGATGGCTCGCCACCTCCGCTCGTCAACGACAGCGACAGCTCAGATGATGAGGGCCCCGCACCTCGGGGGCAGCCGACCGTGCGGCTTCCTGAGTCGCCACGCATCGTGCGCGCTCTCGCCTCGTCCTACACCACCAAGCGTCTCGGCTACACGGTGGACTCCGGCGCCAGCCGCCACATGACCGGCAAAGAAGGCCTGTTCTCCAGCCTCAACAAGTCTGCGCCCCCGCAGACGGTCCTCTCCGCCAACGGAGAGTCTCTGTCGTCTGCTGGTGAGGGCATCATCCAGCTCAAGTCCAAGATGCCCGGCTCCGTCGTCGAGCTGCATCGCGTGCTCTACGTACCAGGCATCGCGCACAACCTCATCTCAGTGTCGGCAACAACCAAGCTCGGCGCGCACGTCGCCTTCTCTGCACAGAGCTGCCAGCTCATCAGCAATGGTGACGTCCACCTCGAGGGCTTCAAGAGCAACGGCATCTACATCGTTGAGGCGGAGACGATCATGGCGCCGACGGTCGAGACTGCGCAGATCGCCAAGTCGAGCTCCAGCCCTTCGCTCTGGCATGCTCGCTTCGGGCACCTGGGCTACAACAACCTGTCCAAGGTGTCCCAGATGGTCAATGGCATGCCGGTCTTCGACCCCGACGAGACCAAGGCTGCGGCTGCATCCCTGTGCACGCCGTGCATCACAGGCAAGTCCTCACGCGGGCCTCTCGTCGCGTCCAAGTCACCTCCGAACCTGCTGCTGCATGTTCTGCACTCAGACCTCATGGGGCCGCTCAGCCCAGCCTCGCGCGGCGGCGCGCGCTACGTGATGACGGTCATCGAGGACTACTCCCGCTACTCGCTCGTCTTCCTCCTCGAGAACAAGTCTGACGCTTCTCACTCCATGCGCCAGGCCATCGCGTTCTTCGAGTGCCAGACTGGAGCATCGGTTCGCAACGTTCGCTCCGACCGCGGTGGAGAGTTCACCAACCACGCGCTCTACGACCACTACAAGGCCAAGGGCATCGTACCGCAGCACACGATGCCACACACGCCGGAGCAGAACGGCGTCGCTGAGCGCATCAACCGCACGCTCACCGACAAAGTGCGCCCCATGCTCGCGCACTCCGGCATGTCCCTCGGCTACTGGGGCGAGGCCATGCTCGCGGCCAACTACCTTCGCAACCTCTCGCCGTCTTCTCACTCAAACAAGACGCCCCATGAGCTGCTCTTCAACCGCGTGCCTGACGTCTCCCACCTGCGCGTGTGGGGCTGCCCGGCTTTCATGCTACAGCCCAAGGCAACGCGCACCAGCAAGCTGTCACCCGTCACGCTTCCCTGCATCCTCGTCGGCTACGCTGACGGCAGCAAGGACGGCTACCGCGTGCGCACTCCCAACGGAGCGATCAGGATCAGCCGCGACGTCACGTTCGACGAGCTGTTCTCCACCAAGGTGCTGCCTGTGTGCATCCCTGACTCGGTCGACATGTCCGGCCTGTTTCCCGACGAGTCTGCGCCTGCGTCGGCTCCTTCTCCTCCCCAGCCTGCTATTCCCCCTGCTGTCACCCCTGATGCCGGCTCCGACGACGACGACGTGCCGGCGGCGGCGAGGGAGGCGACAGCGACGGCTCTGGCAACGGAGACGACACGTCGCCCGTGGGAGCTATAGCTCCGCGCCGCGGCGAGCGCTCTCGGGGCCCTCCGATCCGCTACACGCCTGAGGCCCACTCTGCGGTCATGACTGAGCCGCCTGGTCTCTTTGAGCCCACCACGTTCAAGGAGGCGACATCTGCTGCCAACCCGTACTCCTCACAGTGGAAGCAGGCGTCAGATGAGGAGATCTCCTCTCTCATGGAGAAAGGCACGTGGGAGCTCTGCCAGCCTCCCAATGGCTTCTCTGCACTCCCCGTGCGCTGGGTCTACAAGTTCAAGCGCGACGCGACCGGCCAGGTCGTCCGGTTCAAAGCGCGCATCGTCGCCAAGGGATTCAAGCAGGTCGAGGGAGTCGACTACCTTCAGACCTTCGCGCCGTGTGCTGACAAGAACTCCTTCCGCGTGGTGCTCGCCATCGCATGCGAGCGCGACCTTGAGATGGAGCAGCTCGACATCAAGACGGCTTTCCTCAACGGCGAGCTGGAGGAGACGATCTACATGCAGCAGCCACCTGGCTACGAGGTCGGCGGCCGCGACATGGTCTGCCGCCTCAAGCGCACGCTCTACGGCCTCAAGCAAGCGCCGCGAGCGTGGTACCTCAAGCTGTCCGAGGAGCTGGCCAAGATCGGGTTCTTCCCCTCCAACGCCGACCCCTGCCTTTTCATCATGAAGTCCAACGACTTCACCGCCGTCATCGTCCACATTGACGACATGCTGGTGGTCGGCCGCCCCAAGATCGTCGCTCACACCAAGCACATGCTCAGCCAGGTCTTCACCACCACTGACATGGGCCCGGCGGCCTTCTACACGGGCATCGACATCGAGCGCGACCGCGAGCACCGCACGCTCAAGCTCAAGCAGCGGCGCTACACCATCGACGTGATCGAGCGCTTTGGGCTGGTCGACGCCAAAACCAAGGCGCAGCCCATCAGCCCCACCACCAAGCTGTCCAAATCGGTGGGCGAGCTGCTCGACGAGAAGCACCGCCACCTCTTCATGGAGCTGCTCGGCAGCCTCCTCTACCTCGCCGTGTGCACGCGCCCCGACATCTCGCAGACCGTGGGAGTTCTGGCGCGCTACATGTCCTGCCCTACGACTGCGCACCTCGAGGCCGCCAAGCAAGTGCTCCGCTATGTCTCTGGCACGCGCAACTTTGGCATCTGCTACGGCAACTCGGGCCAGCTGGTCGGCTTCTGCGACTCTGACTACGCCGGCGACCCGGACACGCGCCGCAGCACGTCGGGGATTGTGTTCATCCTCAACGGCGGCGCGGTCATCTGGTGCAGCCGCGTGCAGCCAACCGTCGCCGCGTCGACGCTCGAGGCCGAGTACATGTCTGCCTCGCT
>VFSX01000977.1:5000-17634 GCA_016618255.1 Chlamydomonas sp. UWO 241 | reverse complement strand
CGGGGGGGGGGGGGGAGATTTGCTGACGAGTCGCATGGGCGACGTGCATGGAGGAAAGAGCGTTGCGCATGCATGGAGCGCAGCGGGGGTGCGGGCCGCGCGCCAGCACAGAACAGGGTGCGGGCCGGGCCTCGCGCCAGCACAGCACAGGGGCCGGGCCTCGCGCCAGCACAGCGGAGGGTGCGGGCCGGGGCTCGCGCCAGCACAGCACAGGGGCCGGGCCTCGCGCCAGCACAGCGGAGGGTGCGGGCCGGGCCTCGGGCCAGCACAGCACAGGGTGCGGGCCGGGCCTCGCGCCAGCACAGCACAGGGGCCGGGCCTCGCGCCAGCACGGCGGAGGGTGCGGGCCGGGCCTCGCGCCAGCACAGCACAGGGGCCGGGCCTCGCGCCAGCACAAAACAGGGGCCGGGCCTCGCGCCAGCACAGCGGAGGGTGCGGGCCGGGCCTCGCGCCAGCACAACACAGGGGCCGGGCCTCGCGCCAGCACAGCAGAGGGTGCGGGCCGGGCCTCGCGCCAGCACAGCACAGGGGCCGGCCCTCGCGCCAGCACAGCGGAGGGTGCGGGCCGGGCCTCGCGCCAGCACAGCACAGGGGCCGGGCCTCGCGCCAACACAGCGGAGGGTGCGGGCCGGGGCTCGCGCCAGCACAGCACAGGGTGCGGGCCGGGCCTCGCGCCAGCACAGCACAGGGTGCGGGCCGGGCCTGGCGCCAGCACAGCACAGGGTGCGGGCCGGGCCTCGCGCCAGCACAGCACAGGGGCCGGGCCTCACGCCAGCACAGCGTTGATTCGTTGGGGAGTTGACGATGCAATTGGAGCGGAGCTACTGGAGCTATTGTTGCGGAGCCTGCGGCTGCTGGAAGGGAGCCTGCATGCAGATTGCTGCGGGCACGGCGTCGGCGGGGACTAGCATAAGGCACACCTGCGGCCTGCGCAGTCACATAGTATAAATTCAAGGAACACACCTATTTGGCGATTGCGATTTACCTGCCTCGCGTTTTCGTTTCCCCACATGCGTTCTTCAACAAGCGTTTGCTGTCGCTGCGGTAGGGGACCTAGGGGTGCGCCCACGCGCTTTACAGAGTTGGGGTTCCCTACCACCAACAGCCAGCCATCTCAGTAAGGTGCTCGGGCCATACGCGCCGAGCACGGTCTTATACGCCTTTAGAGGTGTCCCTGACTGTAACATCCATCATCATAGAGCACACACAGTCAGAGTCTAAGGGGGGGAAACTGCCCGAATAAAATAATAAAAAGCCCTCCCCCCACCCACCCCTCATTCTGTTGAATCTGTCCACTCTATGTAGTCTGTAGACTCTCCAGACCCTGTGGAATCTGTTGACGCACTCTGTAGACTCTTTAGAGTCTATAGAGCACACAGAGTCTTGGGGGGAAACACCGCCCGTGAAAAAAGGGGCCCTCCCCCCACACACCCCTCAGATTCTATGCGGATCTGCCTGCATTTGTGCTGACTGGTGGTAAAGTGAAGACCGTCTTTGCGTTTAAGTATCTAGGGAGTTGGATAACCCAGAGTGGTGGTGTGGAGAAGGAGATCGGCGTGCGTGTCGGTCGCGCGCTGGGCGTGTTCGCGTCTTTTGATAAGATTTCGGCCAGCCAGAAAATTAAAGTGCAGTCTACGATGCAGGTTTACAAGACTTTTGTGCTGCCCCACTTTCTGTACGGCTGTGAAACATGGGCCCCTACTAAAACACAACTGACGCGATCGGAGGCTGCCCACGCCAACTGCCTTCGTCGCATTCTGGGCGTGCGCCTGATCGACCGGCACAGATTAGCTTATATTCGGCAAGCGTACAACACTGAACCAATTGTGAGCCTTGTGGCAAAGCGATCAATGCAGTAGCTAGGCCATGTGATGCACATGCCGGCTTTTCGTCTTCCTCGTACGACTTTTGACTGCACAATGGATGTGGCTCTGTCAAGTAGATTGGCAAGCGCCACTTGACCCCCTATCCCCTGGAAGCAGTTAGGACCTATTTTGGAGGCGTCGCACAATAACTCTCCTTTTTGCTCTGGAACTGTACGGTGGCAGGCAGCCGGCTGGAGGCTACCGCCCCTCATAATTGATTGTTAGGGCCAGAACTGGACTTGGGTCTAGGCGGTGGTACTAGGCCTGGAAGGTAGTCTTCGCTGGAAAGCCATTTTTTTTGTAAGGCTCCTGGGTCGCGCCCCGTTCAGTGGCGTGTCGCTGCGCCCCCCCCCCCTTCCCTCTCCCTCCCTCCCCTCCCCTCTCCCTCCGCCTCCTCCTCCCCGTCCCCTCCCCCTCCCCCTCCCCTCCCTCCCCTCCCCTCCCCTCCTCCCTCCCCCTCCCCTCCCTCCCCTCCCCTCCCTCCCTCCTCCCTCCCTCCTCCTCGCCCTCCCTCCTCCCCTCCCCTCCCCTCCCTCCCTCCCCTCCCTCCCCCCCTCAGCCCTCGCCCTCCTCCCTCCCTCCCCTCCCTCCCCTCCCTCCCCTCTCCCCTCCCTCCCCTCCCTCCCTCCCTCCCCTCCCTCCCTCCCCTCCCTCTCCTCCCCTCCCCTCCCCTCCCCTCCCTCCCTCCCCTCCCTCCCCTCCCTCCCTCCCTCCATCCCCCCTACCCCTCCCTCCCCTCCCTCCCCCCCTCCCTCCCCTCCCTCCCTCCCCCTCCCCTCCTCCCTCCCTCCCCTCCCCTCCCTCCTCCCTCCCTCCCCTCCTCCCCTCCCTCCCTCCCTCTCCCTCCCCTCCCCTCCCCTCCCCTCCCTCCCTCCCCTCCCTCCCTCCCCTCCCCTCCCCTCCCCTCCCCTCCCCCCCTCCCCTCCCTCCCCTTCCCTCCCCCCCTCCCTCCCTCACCTCCCTCCCTCCCTCCCTCTCCCCCCCTCCCCTCCCTCCTCCCTCCCCTCCCTCCCCTCCCGCTCCCTCCCTCCTCCCTCCCCTCCCTCCCTCCCTCCCTCCCTCCCCTCCCCTCCCCTCCCCTCCCCTCCCCTCCCTCCCTCCCCCTCGCCTCCCTCCCTCCCCTCCCTCCATCCCCTCCCCTCCCCTCCTCCCCTCCCCTCCCCTCCCCTCCCCACTCCTCCCCTCCCTCCTCCCTCACCTCCCTCCCCTCCCTCCCTCCCCTGCCTGCTGAGCTCCCCTCACCTCCCCTCCCCTCCCTCCGCTCCCTCCCTCCCTCCTCCCCTCCTCCTCCCTCCCTCCCCTCGCCCTCGCCCCCTCCCTCCCCTCCCTCCGCTCCCCTCCCTCCCCTCCGCCTCCCTCCCCTCCCCTCCCTCCCTCCTCCCTACCCTCCCTCCCTCCTCCCCTCCCTCCCCTCCCTCCCCTCCTCCCCCCTCCCCTCCTCCCTCCCTCCCTCCCCTCCCCTCCCCTCCCCTCCCTCCCCTCCCCTCCCTCCTCCCTCCTCCCCTCCCCCTCCCCTCCCCTCCCCTCCCCTCCTCCCCTCCCTCCTCCCCTCCCCTCCCTCCTCCCTCCCTCCCCTCCCCTCCCCTCCCTCCCCCTCCCTCCACACACCCTCCCCTCCCCTCCCTCCTCCCTCCCCTCCCTCCCCCCCCTCCCCTCCCCTCCCTCCCTCCCCTCACCCTCGCCTCCCCCCCTCCTCCTCCTCCCTCCCCCTCCCTCCCTCCCTCCCTCCCTCCCCTCCCCTCCCTCCCTCCCCCCCTCCTCCCCTCCCTCCCCTCGCCCTCCCCTCCCCTCCCCTCCCTCCCCTCCCCTCCCCCCCTCCCCTCCCTCCCCTCCCTCCCCTCCCCCCTCTCCCTCCCTCCCCTCCCCTCCCCTCCCTCCCCCTTCCCTCCCCCCCCTCCCCACGCACCCGAACACCCACCCACCACAACTCACAGACGCACCGCAGTGACAAGCGCGATGATATGCATCTATAGGGTCTGTTGGCGCGTGCGCGTGGGACGGGCGCGCTGCTCACATGCTGACGCGATGCTGACAGGGGGGTGCCGACGCCAACGACATCAGCTTCGCTTCTATGGCTCCAGCGGAACCCTTATCAGACATTATCAGGTGTGAACGAAAACTGTTACTGTTACTGCCCCGCAGTGACTTAGGGCCCCGGCCCCGGAGTGACTTAGGGCCCAGGCCCAGAAGTGACTCAGGGCCCCGGCCCCGCAGTGACCAAGGGCCTCGGCACCGCAGTGACTTAAAAGTGTAGGGTCTAGGGTCCAGGATTTAGGGGTCTAGGGTTGTAGGGTTTAGGGTTTAGGGTGTAGGGTTCTGGGATTTAGTGTTTAGGGCTTAGGCCCTCCGCCCCGCAGCAACTTAGGGCCTC
The DNA here is from genome assembly GCA_016618255.1 of Chlamydomonas sp. UWO 241. Classification (NCBI taxonomy): domain Eukaryota; kingdom Viridiplantae; phylum Chlorophyta; class Chlorophyceae; order Chlamydomonadales; family Chlamydomonadaceae; genus Chlamydomonas; species Chlamydomonas priscui. The sequence goes on along the minus strand of VFSX01000977.1, from coordinate 13,398 downwards.
GGCCACGCAGCGACTTAGGGCCCCGGCCCTGCAATGACTTAGGGCCTCTGCCCCGCACTCACTTAGGGCCCCGGCCCCGCAGTGACTTAAAAGTGTAGGGTCTAGGGTCCAGGGTCTAGGGGTCTAGGGTTGTATGGTTTAGGGTTTAGGGTTCTGGGGTTTAGTGTTAAGTGTTGAGGCCCTCAGCCCTGCAGTGACTTAGGGCTCCGGCCCCGCAGTGACTTAGGACCTCGGCCCCGCAGTGACTTAAGGCCCCGGCCCCGCAGTGACCAAGGGCCTCGGCACCGCAGTGACTTTGAAGTGTAGAGTCATGGGTCCAGGGTTTAGGTGTTTAGAGTTGTAGGGGTTTACTGTTCTGGGGTTTAGTGTAAAGGGTTTAGGCCTTCCGCCCCACAGTGACTTAGGGCCCCGGCCCCGCGGTGACTTAGGGCCCCGGCCCGCAGTGACTTAGGGCCGCGGGAGGTGTCAGGGAGGTGTGGCTGCTGTTGCCTTTGCAGCTTTGAGCAGTGTAAGCGTGCGTTTCTGGGGATGAAACAGGTTTCCCGAGTTCAGTGTGGCCAACCAGCAGTGCCACTGCTCGGTCTCAGCCGCCCGCCAACTTAACAATCAACGGAGTCAGCACACAAAAGTCCACAGAGCTTACAGAGCGAGCAGAGTCTGTAGAGTTTCCAGAGTTGGGGGTGGGGTGGGGTGGGGGGGCAGGGGCTGCACAGTCAGCAGAGTCATCCGTACAGAGTCTGAAGAGTCTATAGAGTCTACATAGTCTACAGAGCGAACATAATCTGTAGAGTCTCCAGAACGGGTTGGGGGGGGGGGGGGGGCAGGGGCTGCAGAGTCAACAGAGTCAAGCGTAACGAGTCCACAGAATCCATAGAGTCTACATAGCAAACAGAGTCTGTAGAGTCTCCAGAATGGGTTGGGGGGGGGGGGGCGGGGGGCAGGGGCAGCAGAGTCAACAGAGTCAACCGTACAGAGTCCACATAGTCTACATAGTCTACAGAGTCTACAGAGCAAACAGAGTCTGTAGAGTCTCCAGAATCAGCTTGGAGGGGGGGGGCGGAGTAGACAGAGTCAACAGAGTCAACTGTACAGAGTTTACAGAGTCTACAGAGTCTACAGAGCGAACAGAGTCTGTAGAGTCTTCAGAATGGGTTTGAGGGGGGGGAGGGGGGGCGGCAGTGGCTGTAGAGTCAACAGAGTCAACGTACAGAGTCCACAGAGTCTGTAGAGTTTCCAGAATGCGTTTCGGGGGGGGTGGGTGGCGGCAGGGGCTGCAGACAGAGTCAACAGAGTCAACCGCACAGAGTCCACAGAGTCTACCGAGTCTTCATAGCGAACAGGGTCTTGAGAGTCTCCAGAATCGGTTTGGGGGGGGGGGCGGCTGAGTCAACAGAGTCAACAGAGTCAACCGTACAGAGTCCACGGAGTCTACAGAGTTCCCGAGGAACGAAGTGACTCGGGATTGGCTGCAGGAGAAGACGAAAAGGTGTGCGTGATTCTCATTCCCGCTTCGCCTCAGCTCCCCTCCGCCTGACACCAGCAAAAGCACGACCACCTAGGCCTAGCGTATGTAATGGACGCATCGCCCGGGGCGGAGCGAGCTGCTCCGAGACAGGGCTTTGCTCCGGTATGGACCACGCCACGTCAGCCACGTCAGCAGCACGGCGTGCCGTCCCTTCGCCTCTTTCCGATGCTGCAAGCATAGCGAGGCTAGCCTGCACGTCGGAAATGCGATGCCCATGTTGCCGGAAGCGGGGCGTGCGTCTGCATGGCGCAGGAGCAACAGTGTCGGAGCGCAACAAGTTTGCGTCGGCTAGCCATGCCGCACTTCCCTTCACTTCACTCCTCTGCTTTGACGTTAGCCTGCACGTAACTAGAACAATGCGAATGGCCTTCTCCGGAGGGCCTCTCCGCTTAAACGGGGGAGGTATAAACCCAGTATGAACCTGCCGTGACAGCAGTGCTGTCCCCCTAATGCTACACAAGCTATGCGCCAATGCTGCACAATGCAAGCGTGATAAAGTGCCGCTTGTCGCCGTAGCTGCCCCGGCGCGTAACGAGGTTCGACGCCGCATGCGCCGCCACTTCCAAGGGCCACCTGCACAGCGTTACAGCATGGACTTCACGGGATGCATAGGATGCAACAACATGGGTGCATGGGTGCATGGACTAACACGCCATGCGCCATGCGTGGCCCGCAGCGCTCCATGTATGACGTGCACACACCACGCAAGCCCCTCACAAGCTTCACATTCGCTACATCATGGGCCAACACGCCAGCAGCAGATGCTGGGCCAACACACATGCACTTGCAGGGTTGCAAGCCCTGACGCGCACCCCGGGGCGTGTACCGACAGCTGAGACTGGGGTGCAGAGCGCCGCAGGGGTTGGCAACCTGGGCCAAACCCTGCTCCAGTTGGAGCTGCCTGCTGCGCAGCAGGCTGTTGAGTGGCAGGAACCCGCTGGGCATGTGGCTGGACACGCACTCTTCAGAGTGGGTCAGCACGGCTGGGGGGGGGAGAGCTCGCTCGCATGCGCGACGCGCCCCCGGGCATGTGCACGGTCGCGGACCTGCATGGGCGTGGCTCGGCACACGCACTGTCGCCCACGGCACCCGCACATCACACGCACGGTCGTGCATGCCTACCTTCTGACGTACACTGCCGTGGCAGCTCCCTGTCACAACGCTGGGACGCTGGGACGCTGGGCTTAAGGCTGTGCATGGAGGGCGGCTTTATGCCGCGCCCGTTAACCAGCCGCACCGCCGCCAGCGCTGTGGTTTTACAGGCTTTACACGTCGCGCCCGGAGGACCCCTGGGCGTGAGTTAAGGCCTAGACTACATGTCTAGGGGGAAGCGAGTTCCAGTGCTGTGGGTTGTGCCAAACGTACTATTCGTGCAGCGCGCACGCACCCCCCTCTACACGCGGTGGCTGGACGAGCGGGCGCGCGCGGGGGGGGGGGGGGGCCAGGTCCCTTTATACCTGTATTGTGTACCCTCTCCAAACACAGGCATGTGAAGCCTGCACTGTGGTGATGCTTGCTTGACGCCTGCCACTAAGCTTGGGTGGCGCTACAGTGAGGCTCCCCCCCTTTGGTTGGCAGGGCTGCAGAACTTCTCTCCTAGTCATGCTGGAGCTTTGGAAACATAGGAGCAACCACAAGAAGTGAGCAATTGGTGGACAATCACGCAAACAATCACAAGCAAAAAAGTCTGAGTTCCTCGGGCCCCGCGTTTACGCGGGCCTTCACTATCTACAGGGCAGACATAATCTGTAGAGTCTCCAGAATGGGCTTGGGGGGGGGAGGGGGCAGGGGCTGCAGAGTCAACAGAGTCAACCGTACAGAAGTCTACAGAGTCTACAGAGCAAAAAAAGTCTGTAGAGTCTCCAGAATGGGCTTGGGGGAGAGGGGGGGGGCAGGGGCTGCAGAGTCAACAGAGTCAATCGTAAGAGTCCACAGAGGCCACAGAGCAAAAAGAGTAAACAGAGTCTGTAGAGTCCCCCCCTCCCCCCCCCTCCGCAGGAAATTGTAGAGACTGTACACAACATCTATAGAAAAGAGGCCTATTGGTGTCCCAAGCTCCCGTGGAGAAAGCGTATTCGATGCCGCGACACACGCCCGACAGCAGCGTGGTCAGTATCGCCAATCCGTCCGTTTTGCGATTGGTCGCAAGCAGGCATGGCTGGCATTGTCACACCCGTGGAGGTGCAGCCAGCAGACAGTCAGACGTGTCGGAAAACGGGGCGGTCTGCGACACCTGTCGCATCTTTATTCGAACGTTTCAGTAGCTAGACAAGTGCAGAGCGTGTCGCTGGGGCGACGCTGAAAACGCGAAGCTGTCACGAGGGCGTTTTTTTTGTCACAAGCCACCTTGTTTACAGCCGCACCCCGTCTGCGTGTCTGCTGCCACAAACCCTTATTTACAGCAGCGCAACGACCCAATCACACACACACACATGAGGCGGACGGGGGGCAGCTTGGGGAACAGTACAGCCCAGCCGTGCGTAGAAACACTGCGCGCCACAGAGCACAGGCAGCAAGGAAGCTGTCTCAGAAGCGGCAATCCATGCATGCAACAGCAAACCCCATGCATGCCGACATGGTATACGCCCCGACGAGGTCGCGGCGCCATGCGTTAAGCGGTAACATGCTGCCGCTGACTGCGTTGACTGCGATGACTGCACGCCAGCGCCAGTGCAGATGGCGTATTTAAAGCCTCACGGATGCGTGTGTAACATCCTGGGGGCTGTGGTGGCGTATCTGCTTGTATCCGTCGGACGGACGGACGGACAGAGAGGGTGGAACATGGTGGACAGAGAGGGTGGAACATGGTGGCTAGCTCACCTGAGGGGTGGGCTTGACCGAAAACGTAGTAAACGTAGTCTACTTTCCTTCTTAATTACTGTAACGAAATGTGGCATTCGAATAAATGTGCGACAGGTGTCGCAGACCGCCCCGTTTTCTGCCACGCCTGGCTGTCTCCTGGGCTGCACCGCCACTTGCGTGGCAACGCTAGTGATGCCTGCTTCCGACGAATTGCAAAGCGGCAGGATTGGCAATGCTCGACACACCGCTATCGGGCGTGTGTCTCGGCATCGAATACGCTTGCTCCACGGGGCATCCCCCTCTCAAAGCGAGCGGCTGAAGTATCGACCTCACCATATCAGAGCTGCATTGGGCGGTGCCGCCCGAAGACGGGCTTCACGCGACGTGCAGTTCAACCACTGCCACACAAATTGCCGTCGCGGTGCCGACCCCCGCGCAACGCGACAGCCCCTCCCTGCGAGGCCACGGCCCCTTGAAGAACATGCATGGTCTCTACGGGTCATAAACTGGCCTCAATCTGGGGTCACTCGGAAGATATCGATTTGCAACACCTCCATGCAACACCTCCATGCGCACACCACGCCACGCACACCACCAAGCGACAACACGCACTTGTGACTGAGCACGATCTTTCCGCATCCTTTGGGTTTTACAGGTTTTACAGGTACGCCCAAGGGGCCCCGGGGCTTGAGTCGAGGCCTAGCCTACCATCCGTCCGCACCTTTCGGCACCCATCAAGTCCACGCCCCAAGCGAACACCGAAATAAAAATTCAACCGGTTTAAGAGGGGACTGCATCAGCCGTTTTCACAGAGCTGGTTTGTGCGCCAAGCTCTATTGAACCCCGCACTTTCTGGGGCACACAAATCGCTGTGGGGGACAACTGCCATCCTGAAGCGACCCACGACGCCTCCCACGCCGTCGTCATGCACACGTATATCATGTGCATGAAAGGCAATTCCGCACGCGGGGAGCAGCACACGAGGCCGTTTCGCGATTTTTGTGTGGCCGGTTTGTGGCGCATGCTTGGGTTGGGGTGGCCATATCTGGGCCAGGCACATCTTTAATGGCACATTTGGGTTAGGGGCCCTTCCCACACTAGCATGCTCACTTTCTGTGCCACATTTGGGGACACCCCAAAACGCGTGCCCCCCCGATTGTACATGGCCTGCATACGCTATTACAAGGTTGTGCCGCACGATGCAGGTATCCGGATGGCCTGCAGGGTTGGGGGGCAGGCCATTAGGTCGCCAGCTAGGGGTCATGGGGCGCCGAGGGGCCATCTCCGTGTCCCGCGCGGAGTCAAATGTCGCTGTAGCTGCTTATCTACGCGTATGTGGGGCGCACGTGCCTGGGGGACCGTGATCGGGGCCCACGGGGCGGCTGTGTCGCGCCTCATGCAACCCGCCATGCAACCTCGCTTGGGGCTCCAACCCCCGTGTAACAAGGCACAAACACGTATCATTGACGTTTCCCGGGCGTGGGATGCCCGGGGGCCGCGCTGGGGCCGATATTGAAATGGTCACTTCCGACAGGTGGCCTTTTGCGAGTCGTGTGGCGCCCACGGCGCATGCCGCGACGCACCACCTGCACCCACAGTCGTCAAATACACAGTAGAAGTCGCAAACGAGGGGAGGGGCGCAGAGATGTCGCACAATTAAGTTGCGGGGCAAAATGGCCCTCGCGCACCCAAAGTGGTGTGTGTGTGTCCCCAAGCGGTTGATTCATTCACAGCACCTGTGCGCCTTCCCCTGCCCTCTCCCCCGTCGCATACAGCTGCTCCTGCATGCGTGTCAACTGTCTTGCCGAGGAGGTAAGCGCCTCCGTACACCGTGGGCGGCACACGACCCATTCTAAGAACGGGTTTTCGGGTGAAGCACCAAACCATGCTCTTTGAGGACATGCTCGCCTGGGAAGGGCCTAGGTTCGCCACTACTTCACATGCCCATAACTGCCTTCTCCAGTGGCCCCCCGAGGTCCACGCACCCATTGACGCTGAAGTGAGTCAGTTGTCCATTGCGCATCATGGCTGGCACATTGGCCGTGAGTTTTGAATGCAGCTTCCAAACACAGAAGTACCCGAAATGAACAACTCTAAAGGTTCACCAAAAAATCCTGCCTTGGGATATTAGTCATAAGAAGGCGGCCACCGAGACACCCAAGCCGCCCACGCCACGGCAGGAGTGTCCATGCAAGTTTTTTTTTTTAGTGTCTGCTAACCCACATCCGGTACTTTGTATTTAAGATACAGCGGCTGTGACTGGAGCTACATGGCTGCAACCGAGATCGATAGCAAGCATACATGGTGGAATTGCCGAATCTTTGACATCCCCCGATCTCAACCCCACCCTGGTGAGCCGCTCAGTCATGAAGTTGTCATAAAATGAGGTGTTGAATTGGAGAATCTCATTTTGTTTCCAAGTCATAATGGAGTTGTTAAAAACGTTGTAGTGTCCATGCATCCCTCCCTGGAGCTCAATCGGTGACCATCGTTCATATCTTGCCAAGACTTTCTTCAGTCGATGCTCCTGGGAGCGTAGTGGATGATGCCGCATCAAGAAGTTCAGGAAAAACAGCGGTGTGATGTCACGCTGGCCTGGCATGTGCAGGGCTATGTGGCCTCCGTGGGTTGCTAAATCCACGTCAACACCTGGCAAATGTTTCCAAGCCTTCACCTGGTCGAAGTAACCCGGGTGGTAGACCCATTCAAAATGACTTTCTACTGGACTCCATTCCTCTGTTGTAGGCCGGAATGCAATTACGGTAAAATCCACAGCTTTGAAGCCCAGGGCATCGACAATGTAGAAAGCCTCCCGGAGAGTCACCCCTGGCCAAGGAGACTCGCGATACTCATCAGAATCCTGATGGATATACCAAGATGCATTAAGTTGCGCTGCCAGGTCCGTCTTTCGTCGCAACAATGCCCGCCATTCCGTATGGACAGCTGGACCATTTTTTGGGAAACGTTCCAACGTCACGTTCTGCATGTTGGTATCGCGCATTTTCTCCCAGGTACCATCGGTCGACCAGTTATCAATCAAGTGCACGTGACAACCTTGCTGTAACAGATGAGCCACCACGGATTCAATGATGTCAACATCGTCGTAGGTGCAGACCAGCGCCATCAATCGGAAATCCTCAGGAACTTTGATCCATGTTGGTGGGCGCCATGGAAATAAACCCAGCCCGCGAGCATGCGTCTCCATGCCACCGCCAGCAACAGCAACCAACGAGGTTCGCTTCAGTCTGTCTGCGTCATTGTCCAACGAATGGCCCGCTGCCCAGAGGACAAAGTTCTCGGATTGCAACAGCTCGGTCAGTTCGGTCAGTGTCCACTCACGCACATGAGCAGGATTGCCTGGTGGTCCCATGTCGTGAGCCCCACGGACGAGGTCGCGGTCCGGTGTAGACAACACGAGCAACTTGGATAGAGAGAGGAGGTGATGCAGCAGGTGGAGCAATGGTCTTGGATCAACCAAATGCTCGATAACGTCTGAACATACCAGAACGCTGCTCTCTAGTTGTCCCAGCGGTACCAACGTACGCAACGCAGCTAGCGCTACACTCGGATGACCACTCAGGTCAGCCTCAACAAAAGTCACAAATGGATGCCTCGACGCCGCGAGATGCAAATTGCCTCCAAAGTCGAGCCCAATAACGGTGAAGTCTGGATGCAACTTTGCCAGCTTGTCACCGTTGCCGCAGCCGACGTCAATAATGGTCGTCACTTCCAGGCGTTTGGCCATCACCTTCACAAACTCGTACACGTGCACTTGATGTATTGTTGTCGTGTTCAACGCGTCCACAAAATAAGATGGATGTCTCCGGCTTTCGTAGCCGTCCTTGATGCAGAAAGATGCGCCGCAGATGCTGGCTAATGGAGGTGCCGACGTCCAGGCTGACGGTGATTGTTGCCGAGGCCAGGACTGGGCCCCGTAAAGCACTGACAACAGGGCCGTGGCCAGCACCAGCCAAATTATAACTGAAACACGTTGGGAGCGCTTCGCTGGGGCCATCCGGACCAGACTAATTAGGGAGGGCCGCCGGAGGAAAGGAGAGAATCGCAGGAGGG
>VFSX01000555.1:80000-99040 GCA_016618255.1 Chlamydomonas sp. UWO 241 | reverse complement strand
CACACACCCACACACACACATCCACACACCCACACACGCACACACACACCGTGCCCAGGTGTGAATCAAGCAGGGGGTGATGATCAAGGATGCGTCACTCACGCGACACACACACACACGCACACGCGCACACACACAGTCACATACCCCCCCACACACACACGCACACACGCACACACACACACACACACACACGCAACAACGCCACACACACACGACACATGCAACGCAACACACAGCACAAACACACACCACACACCGCACACACCACTACACGCCACCACACCCCTCACACACCACACACACGCACACACACACCACACACTGCGGGTGGCGGCAAGCGCACACACCACACACACCACACACGCACACACACACACATGCACGCACACACACACACACACACACACACACACACACACTGTGCCACAGGTGTGGATCAAGCAGGGGGTGACGATCAAGGACACTCCTCTCATGATGGCTATCCAGGGTCACCAGGACAAGGTGGTCAAGAGGCTTTTGGAGCTTCAAGTGAGTGTGGGTGGTTGCGTGGGTGGGTGGGTGGGTGGGTGGGTGGTTGCGTGGGTGGTTGCATGGGTGGGTGGTTGATTGGGTGGTGGGTGGTTGCGTGGGTGGGTGGTTGCCAACGATTTTGTTTTCGGAGTGTGGGGAGAGGGGGCGCGCTGATGGGTCCGCCCCGCACCTGATGTGTGTGGGTGGGGTGGGGTGGTGGCAATGATTTTCTTTTCAATATATTTAATTTATTCTTCCACAGCCTGATTTTGCTTTGACCGTGTTGACCGTTGACCTCCTGTGGACCGTTTGTCATCATATATAGGTATTTTGAAAGCTCTTGTTGAGCTCTATCTAGCGGGCTTGCCAGACCACCAATCCACTGAATGGTTTGAGCTGTGTTCAAGGTCAAAGTACATCCGAAACACAGCCAAATGCCTTTGTAGAGCCGAAAAGGAAATCTCTGGGTGGGGGGGCTTGCATGGGGGAGGGGTGCGGGGAGTGTGAGGGGTGTGGGAGCGCGTCCGAACCTGCCCCAGTGATTTTATTTCTAGGCCTTGTTAGTTCCTTTCTGGGAGTCGGCGAGCTGACCAACGTCCCGTTGACCACCTTGACCGCTGCCTAAGCGTTGACCGTTGACCATCAGCTATAGGTAATTTTCAAGCTCTTGACGAGATCTATCTGATGCAATTGTCAGTTGCCAAATGGCTCCCAATGGCTCCCAGGAGCCCAAAACAAAATGACTGCCACCCCCACACACGCAGTCGTCTGATGTGTACCTTGGCACGGTCAAGGGCGACCCTCCCTCGCGCGCAACCTCGCGTCTGTCACCGCTGCTGCTGTCAAACACACACACACACACGCACACAGGCGTCTGACGTGCACCTCGGCACGGTCAAGGGCGACCTCCCCCTTGCGCGCAACCTCGCGTCCGTCACCGCTGCTGCTGTCATACACACACACACACACACACACACACACACAAACACACACACACACACACGCAGGCGCCTGGCGTGCACCTTGACACGGTCAAGGGCGACCTCCCCCTCGCGCGCAACCTCGCGTCCGTCACCGCTGCTGCTGTCATACACACACACACACATACACGCACGCAGGCGTCTGACGTGCACCTTGGCACGGTCAAGGGCGAGCTGCCGCTCGCGCGCAACCTCGCGTCAGTCACCGCTGCGACGTACGACTCTGACGCAGCCATCTTCGACATCCTGATCGGCGCCGGCGCGGAGTCCAACCCGCCAAGCAGCGACAACCACCCGCTGCTGGCGATCTGCAAGGTTGGCACATGCGCCCCTCTCGCCCTCCATGCCTGTGCCCCTCTCTGCCGGCCAAGGCTCCATGGTGGTGGCTAACAGGCACTGTGCGCACCCTCTAGCTAGGGGGTGGGAAACAAGCGGTTTCCACTGGTCTTGCCTACCCATGATCCGGGTGGGCAAGGCAGTCCAAGTGCGAGGCAGGCAGGAGCGCTCTGACACCCAACAGACAACAACCACCTGCTGCTCGCAATCTGAGTCTGAGGGTGGGAAATCTGAGCCTGGGGGTGGGAAACAAGTGGTCCCCACTGGGCTTGCCTCCTATGCCCCTGATCAGGGTGGGCAAGGCAGTCCAAGTGCAAGGCAGGGGCGCTCTGACACCCAACCAGTGGCCCTTAGGAAGGACTTGAGTAATTAGTTGTTTGCCGGTTCGAGCAACTTTGGCCGCTCATACCAGGCGCAATACAACGTGGGCGTACACGCAACGCGTGCTCCGCTGTGCTGCTCTCGGCGAGAGCTTTCCAACGCACACCTCCACGCCCTCCCCACGAAGTTTTTATTTTTATTTTAGGAAATGGGAAATCCGGCCCCGAGCGGTATACGGCTTACAGGGGGATCACTGCACCCAACACACGACAACCACCCGCTGCTCGCAATCTGAGTCTGAGGTGCTCAGTGGGGGAGGGGGACTGGGGCGACAGTGTAGAGCTCCCCGGGTCTAAAGTTTGGAACATGCGTGCACACGCGCACGCATTGGCATTTTGACCCAATTTAAACCCCACATGCAGCCCCTGCAACAGCCTGCAGAACAGCTTGCACACAACAAACGCAAATGCACAACATGCCTGCACACAAGCGCAAACAGGTGCATGTAGGCAGGCACCCCCCACCCCCCGACACAGAACTCGCTGTCCAACTTTGCCACCCCACCCCTCGACACAGAACTCGCTGTCCAACTTTGCCGAGCGCGCCGTGACGGTGCTCAAGTCAAAGGGAGAGCTTGACTGGGACCGCAAGGTAAGGTTGAAGTTGATGGTGCGCGTAACTCCGGAGGACACTGTTATGTTCACTTGCTGTATGTGCAGGAGTATAATACTACATAAAAGCTTCTCAGCTCACTGCCTTTGCGCAGTGCGAGGCACACAGCCCGTGCCTCTGCAGTGCCCATTTCACAGTGTGCACAATGGCTCCATCAACGCAGGGATTTTAACAGATTGCACGCTGTTTACACTTTCCATGCTGAAACAAACTAGCGCCAACGCGCGACACACACACATGCTCACACACACAAACACACACACACACACACACAAACACACAAACGCACACACACACACACAGGATGCACGCGGCTACAGGTGGGGTGTGAACGGTGTGGGGCAGGTACACAACAAAACTGCGCCCGACGCCTGATCGCCCACTGGGCGTCCCCCGCGGGAGAGACGCGTACCAGCATCCTATTTGTGTCCGCTGTCGGGGCGGCGCGGCGGCAAGCGCATGGGCCAGATATATACGCACGCATGGGATGCATACACACACGCACGCATGGGACGCCTACACGCACGCACGCATGGGACGCATACACACACACACGCATGGGACGCATAGGACACCGCCTGCATGCATGGCGACGCATGCTCCACCCACGCAGAGCTCCCTCTTTTCCATGCCCCCACTCACCGCCCCCACCCACCGCCCCCACGCAGCCCGCTCATGATCGCCGCCTTCACGGGCAACACGTGGCTGGTAAGAATGCGTCGCTCGCAAATATCCAAGGCTGCTCATGGTGTTCTAGATAAGGCGCACGGTATACGTAGGATTAAAACATTTAGGGTTTAGGGTTGGGCATTTTAGTTTTTAGTTTTTAGGGTGTAAGGGTTTAGGGGTTAGGGGTTAGGGGTTAGGGGTGATGGGTTTTAGGGTTTTAAAGGGTTAGGGTTAGGGTTTAGGGTTTAGCCTTTGTGGAACCACATAGCCCAGCGCACTTGTAGCACGCTGTGCTGCCCACCATCGAGGGATGCAACGAGAGTGCGTGCAGCCCTACCGCAGCCCCATCGTCTGATCCGCGCAAGTGAATGCGGTCATAACGCTTGAGGTGGTCGGGTGTGCGCCTCAGGCGGGGATGTGCACCTAAGGCAGCCGGGGTGGCGCCTGAGGCGGCGCCTGAGGCGATCAGGGGTGCGTCTCAGTTGGCGCCTCAGGCGGTCGGCGTGCCTGCGGTGCCGCCTGTTCTGCGCACATAAATGTGCCGCCTCAGGCGTTGGGAATGTGATAGGGCTGCCCACTATCGAGGGATGAAAATAGAGTGCGTGCAGGGACGCGTCGGCATCCGCCGAAAGTAGTGGCATCACGAGTGAGTCGCTGGTTTGAGGGTGGGTGGGTGGGGTGGGGTGGGGTTAGAGGTTTAAGGCATATGGGGACCCCCCATGGCCAAACATGCACACACAAACACACAGAGGAGAGAGACATTCATTACATTTCCCACCGCACGGGCAACCTGGATAACGGCTCATGCCTTTGTTAACTAAAGCACACTCCCCGACAATCGTTTCAGAAGTCAAAACACCCATGGATCTCACACACACACAAACACACACACACACAGGTGCGCTACATCATCGACGAGGCCAAGATCGACCCGAACGGCGAAGACCAGCGCACGCGTGAGGAGGCACCTGTCGTCGTCGGCTCCACTGGCTTCCTGTGCTGCGGCTCCCCGATCTACTCAGAGGGCACGGTGCGACGCAGGATGCGAGTATCCCTGTACAATTTGATGATGATGAGAGTTTTACAGTCCACTTTCTGTCGGTCACATGTTCGTTCCATAGCTGAAGCAGTCATGGAAACAACCAACAAAAACAAAGGTGGGTAACCCAGGGTAAACGCCACACACACACACAGTGCAGGCTCCACACTCAACCCGTCCTCGATTGCTAGCAGTGTTTCAATCGATGTTGTGTGCACATGCCCTGTGTGTGCGTTCTCGCAATCCACGGCACGTTCCAGTGCGTTGAGCTTGCGCACATGCCAAGGGGAACCACCAGCATAATCGCGTCCTGATCATCCGCCGGCAGTTTGCTCTGTGGCGCCCCGATCAATTTGGCCGGCATGCGAGGGTTGCGATGTTTCATGTTAAACTGCAGCTGTCCAGTTTCTGCATCTATGCCGGAGTTTAGGGTTTAGGGTTTAGGCTGGTGTCACACAGACTGTAATATCCATCATCATGCCTTTTGCACGTGCCAGGACACCCTCTGCCCTTGTGTGCCCTAGGCCATGCACTTGCCCAGCACTTTCCCAGCACGGTGTGCGGCAGCGCTTTCCGCTTTCTGTACAGAATGTAGGTAGTCTTTGCTGGAAAGCCGATGTAACTGTAACTGTACAGAATGTGTTATGTTACCGGATGTCTTGCGAGAGTGCCACAGTAACAGTAACAGTAACTCGGGGTTTCCAGCTTAGCAGGCTACTCTTCTACTAGAGACACCCGCCGATACTCCAGCACACTTAAGTACTAGAGTACCGCCGGCTCCCGGCCGATAGACTACCGCTCCCGCCGGCTAGACGACCCCAAACAGCGGTCTCTGAGAGACATGTCTGGCAAGGAGCATATAGGAGAGGACCTTCCTCAAGGTCACAGTAGCGGCCTTGCGGCCAGTCAAGCCGGCGGAGTTGACTGGCGCTGACTGGAACGGTCCCCGCCTGGCAGTGCATGGCTGTCCAGCTCTCGTTTGCATGGGGCTCAGCCGGCGCCCCATGCCTCATGCATGGCCAGGTCTCACCCTCCAGGGGTGTATGGACGACAGAGTTGTCATGGAGGCTGCCTGAAGACCTTCCAACGCCAGTCACCGGCAGACGAGCGGCCCCGAGGATGAGCGCGGTGACGAACGCTGCGATTGGTGAAGCGGATTTACACTGTGTTGCCTCGGCGGTCGCCACCGCTGAAGCCGTGATGGTAGCCCGCCTCCACGGGCAGCCATCTTGACCAATGTCCAGGATGCATTGACGGGCGCCAGCTCCTCCGCTCGTCAATCAAATCGTCGAGATCGGTGCCGCATGGCGTCCTGCATGGGGGGAGGATAAGGGCCGTCTCCCAGCACGGGCCGCGGCATCGCCGCGGCTACTCGCCAAGCCATCGCAGCGCCGGGCAAGCCGCTCCCGAAGTGTTCCACCGAGGGGCAGTCTAGCAGGAGCCGGGCCAGTCGTATTTTACCCCGCTCGTCAGCGGCACGGAGATCCTCGTCACCAGCAGCGCCGCATTGCTGGGTCCAGGGCTCGGCGACGAGAACGTGCCTCCGTTAATCGAGCCCCAAAGAGAGTGCCAGGACACCCAATAACCCCACCCCATCCCCCTTGCATGCTTGCAGGCCGGTGGGCAGTCACCTTTGATGTGCGCAGCCAAGGGAGCGAGCATCGGCGCGCTCAAGGTGTGTGGGGTGTGGGGTGTGTGGAGAGGGAAGTGTGGAGGCGGGACGAGGGACAAGGGCGGGGGGGGGGCAGTGCTGCTGGCACATGTTTTGTTTTGAAAAACTATGTGAAAGTGTGAACGGTTTCACACGGTTTCACACTGGCCATCTTCACCCAACCTGTTACCAAAAGTGGCCAAGAAGTGCTTTTCGGGTTACAAAAACGTCCTTTAGATGCGATTTCACAATCACACACAGACACCTCACACACACACACACAGACTTCACACACACACACACACACACACACACCTCACACATTCACACACACACACACACACACACACACTTCATACACACACACACACAGTAGGCTGCCTCCGGCCAATCTTTCTTTACCGCCTCCATGCCAGAGGAAGCACTGGGGGGGCGGGGAGGAGGGGCAGCCACTGTGCCTGTGAGTGTTCACGAATGGCAGGAAAGGTGTTTCAATGATGGTGCTCACCAGTGTTTCCGCTGAGGCACACCACCTATATGCTCCTTGCCAGACATGTCTCTCAGAGACCGCTGTTTGGGGTAGTCTAGCCGGCGGGAGCGGTAGTCTATCGGCCGGGAGCCGGCGGTACTCTAGTACTTCAGTGTGCTGGAGTATCGGCGGGTGTCTCTAGTAGAAGAGTAGCCTGCTTAGCTGGAAACCCTGTGTTACTGTTACTGTTACCTTTTTGACGTTCAGCATAGGTAAAAAAAACTGGTGCTCCCGCACGCACGCTACGTCTCTCCCCTCACCCCTCACCCGCCCCGCACATGCGTTTTTTTAATACAATTTTTACATGAACGCGCCCGGAGGACCCCGGGGCGTGAGTCAAGGCCTAGACTACACATCTAGGGGAGCTCTACTAGTAGAGCCTGCAAGGCCACGCAGCGCGCCAGCCTACCAGACCCTGCACATGCGCGCCAGGGCCTGTCGCTATCTATGTCTGCCCACCGCTCATCCCCCCCCCCTTCTCTGGACCTTCACCCCAGATCCTGCTGGCACGTGGCGCCAAGCCGGATGCGGTCGACGCAAACGGCCGGACGGCGCTCGCGTATGCAATGTGCGTGGGCGTGGGCGTGGGCGTATGCGAGTGTGCTTGTGTGCGTGCATGCGCGTGTGATGATGATGTTGTTTTTTACAGTTGTGTGTGACGCACCTACAGGCAGCGTATTCAGCGTGTGTGTGCTTGTGTTCGAGTGAGTTTGTGTGTGCATGTGTGTGTTGGGGGGGGGGGTCGCTGGTTGGACGTGTGGCCGATGCTCAGGGGTCGGGGCTCGGTCAGTGATCCCCCTGCAAGCCGTATACCGCTCGGGGCCTGATTTCCCATTTCCCAGGAAACCACCCACACTTGGTGGGAGAGGGCGTCGAGGGGTGTGTTGGAAAGCTCTCGCCGAGAGCAGCACAGCGGCATGCGCTGCATGAACACGAGCTATGTATTGCGCCAGGTATGAGCGGTCACAGTTACTCAAGCCGGGAAAAAAACAATTACTAAAATCCTTCCTGGTGGTCACTGGGCTCGGTGTTTTGTGTTGGGGTTTTGGTTTGTTTTTGTGCGCTCACCTTGACGGACCATGTAGTGCCGCCTTGTGTTGTGTCAAGCCAGTGTGTGAACGTTTGTGTGCATGCGCATCTGTGTGTGTGCATGTGTGTGCGTGTGTGTGTGTGGTGGGGGGGGCATTTGTGTGCGTGGGTGCGCGTTGGAGTCTGGCCAGACCACTCCAAGGATGGATGGAGGGAGGGAGGGAGGTGAACGGGGTTGAGGTTAAAGGGTTGAGGTTTCTCAAGGGTTCACGGGATGCAGGGTTACTGGTTCAACCCATGCGCATTGCCCTTCTCACCGACGGCGACATCACACACACACACACTAATGCGCCATCAAAGGCGTCCGACGGACTGTAAAATCGACAACACACAAACTCTCTTCCACACGCGCGCACACAAACTCCCCCCCCACACACCCACACAAACACACCCACACACACAGGACGCTCGACCGACGCGACACGCTGGAATGCGCGCGCGTGCTGCTTGCTGCGGGCGCATCCACCTGCATGCCAAGCAAGTCCGGCAAGGGCAACGAGATCTTCGACGCGACCGGTGAGCTGGTTACGAAATGTGTCAGTTTCGGTTTCAGGTCAAGTTTCACTTTCACTTTTACTTTCACTTTCAGTTTCAGGTTTCTGTTTCTGATTCTGATTCAGTTTCAGTTTCAGTTTCAGTTTCCCCAAGATTCCTAATCCCTAAATCAAACAGTGTGGGGTAGTAGTTATTTGCAGTTTGTCACGACGGGGAACTGTGCTGGGGGGCTGTGTGTGCAAGCCTTGCTGGTTGCTATTTTTGGGCCTTGTGTTTTTACGCAAGGTTTAGAGGCGCTCCCGTTGTGTTGTGCTTTCGACGACAACGACGACTAAACCAAACCTCTAAGCATTAAACCCGTGTGTGCAGGCGAGTCGTGGGTGCACCGTGCTGTGCGGTACGGCGTTCCAGCGTTCATCGAGCTGTGGGCGGCGCACAGCGGCTGCCTGGAGGTGGGTGGGTGTGGGCTTGCGTGGGTTGCGCCAGTGCCGTCCTTTTCGGTTCTACACAGCCATTTGGCTGTATTCCGGCTGCACTTTGGCCTTAAACACAGCTCAACCCATCCAGTGGAGTGTGTTTCTGACAAGCCCGCCAGACAGAACTCGTCAGCAGCTTTCGAATTACCTACATCTGAGAACAAATGGTCAACAAAAGATCGACGGTCAACACGGTCAAAGCAAAATCTGGCTGCGGAATGATTTATCAAAACTCCTGGAAATAAAATGCATGGGCTGCGCTGAGGCGTCCTGTACATCGTCTCCCGAGGGTGTCTAGTAGTACCCAGGCAAACCCAACACAAGGCAGACTGCCAACTCCGCGTGCACAAAACACTGGCACCCACACCAGTGTTGCCGTAAGCCAGCCCGCAACCCGACAAGGTGCACTTTCGGGTTGAGATTGGCCGAGTTGGGCTGGCGCTGGGCTGGCGCATCGGGTTGAGATTGCGCGCATTCCGACCCGAAAAATGTGGAAATCGACATTTTCACATTTTCCGCCAAAAATCGCCTCGGGTTTAGATTTGCGGAATGAGCGTGAGGCCCGGGTTGAGCTGTCATTTTCCCAAGATCCTTAGCGCAACCTTTGACTGGCACCCACACTGCCCGCAGCTGCTCGCCACGACGCCAGAAACAGCTGGCGACATGCCGGGTGCTGAGATGCGTGCCGACGTGAAGCGTGACTACTTGGACGCAATGCCCGCAAAGTTTGAGGTGGGATGGGTATGGGGGGTGGGGGGGTGGAGCACATCCACACACACACATGCAGACATGCACAGCACAAACACACACACGCACGCACATACACACACACACACACACACACGTGCGCATGCGCACGGGCACGTGCATGCACACGCGCACGTGTACGGGTGCACAGGCACACAGGTACATGCAGACATGCACACGCACACACCTGCCACTGCTGCCGCTGACCCCAGGGACCCACAGACGCGACGACAAACGCAACGTAGGGAAATGCGAAGAAAAAAAACATCCAACCTGCCTCCTTAACCCCTAACCCTAATGCAGGCCGAGGAGGTCGACGAGGTGGCTGAGGTGCAGGACGAAGGCGATGGCCAGGACTCAGAAGCTGAGGTGCGCCTTGCCGTCTGCAATTTTAACAAAACAACGCATTGATTTTAATACGATGTATATATTGTAATACAGGTAGGGGGACTCTACCTCTAGGTAGAGTCACGTAATATTTTTCCTAGTTGTAAGTTTCTGTCTCAGCTGTCTTCATAGTGTTCAGTTTGTCCTTACAGTCACACGTGACCACAGCTTAGAGGGAATACCCCCGAGCCACAAAAATATTAAAAATTGAAGCGGTTCTAGCGACCCAAGCTGATGGAATGGAAGCTTAGGTGCCAAGCACCGCTCTTATTCTGTAATTATCCTTCACACTTGAAAATCTCAGCACAACAGAAACTCATGTTTTCTATCCATCCGTGATTCAATAGAAAACTTCCACTTGTGCCGTTTAGGCAGTGGATGCGGCCCTTCCCACACTAGCTTGTACCAAATCGGTGCCGCATTTGGGGGCACCCCGGAACGCCCCCCACGCGTTCCCCCCGATTGCACATGGCCTGCATACGCTATTACAAGGTTGTGCCGCACAATGTAGGCATCCGGGTGGGCTGCTGCATGCGCGTGAACTTTCTTGCGCAGGAGGATAGTGCATCCGTGCACCGTGGGAGCCACACGACCCGTTTCAAAACTTGTTTTTCGGGTCGTGGCACCACACCATGCACTTTGGTACGAGCTAGCCTGGAAATGGCCATGCACGCTCTCACAGGCAACTCCAGCCATGCCGTCAGCCAGGACTCATATTTGCACTGTGCTTAACATAATGCTGACGTAATACAGCAATCTGTAGGAGGCGGAGACAAGATGCACACATGCAGCTATGCCCACACCCTTGCATTTAGTTGGCCATGACTCTGCGGGCTGTCTGCATGATGTGCTGTTGGCACTGAGTCCCCCCCCTTCCCCTCCCCCTCCCTCCCCTCCCCGCTCCTCCCCTCCCCCTCCCCTCCCCCCTCCCCCTCCCTCCCCCTCCCCCTCCCCCCCCTCCCACTCTCCCCCTCCTCCCCCCCGCTCACCCAACCCGCCCCCCCCCCACTCTCCTCTCCCGTCCCCCAAACTGCCCGCCTCACTCCCTACAGGACGAGGACGAGGCACCCGCGGGTCCGGTCGCGGAGGGTGTCCTTGACGACATACTGCTGTCATCACACGTGGACGACCTGGTGACCAGCGGCGTGGTGCAGATGTACTACGATGGCCCGTCGCCAGGCCAGGTGTGCGTTGCCGACTGTGCATGACGTAGTACCACTTCGCCTTGGCGCCACTTTTATCAGGGGGCAATTGCTTAGAATCTTGTGCCTTGCCGCGCGATTTTTTTAATGGATTTTTCCCATTTTGGCGTCGCGTTTCGACTTTTCCGGCAATATTGTTTAGAAATCGACCTTGCCGCGACGTTTTCCGTTTTTATTGTACTGTTTTTGTTGTACTGCGGTACTTGCTTGCCACTCATAGGCATTTGAGGGCCAATGTTCCTGGTGCACGCGTCGTATATACTTGGTACACGTGCCATATACACACACGTGTGGCGTGTGGCGTGTGTGCCATGTGCCACTCATCCTTCCCCCCCCATGACTCTCCACTTCCTTCCTTGATGAGTGCGGCAGCTTGTTTCAGCGCTTCTGGACCCACTTTTTACTCGTCCCTCCCCCCCCCCCTGACTTGCTCCTTCCCCGCCTAGGACTGCGGCCGGCGCCGCTAGGGCGGCAGCTTGTTTCAGCGCTTCTGGACCCACTCCCCAACCATGCCCCCCTCCCCTCTGGCTCGCTCTTCCCCCTTCAGGCTTGCCACTTCCTTCCTTGATGAGGGCGGCAGCTTGTTTCAGCGCTCCTGGACCCACTCCCCCCCCATCCCCCCCCCCCCCCTCTGGCTCGCTCCTCCCCAACCAGGTTTGTGGCTGGCGCCGTGGGGCGGCTTGTTTCAGCACTTCTGTACCCTCCCCCCCCTCCCCCCCCCCCTGGCTCATCCTCCCCTTCAGGTTCGCGCTGGCACCGCTCGGGCGGCAGCTTGCTTCAGCGCTTCTGGACCCCCCCCTCCCCCCCCCTCCCCTGGCGCGCTCCTCCCCCTTCAGGTTCGCGCCTGGCGCCGCTCGGCGGCAGCTTGTTTCAGCGCTTCTGGACCCCCCCCCTCCCTCCCCCCCCTCTGGCTCGCTCCTCCCTTTTCAGGTTTGCAGCTGGCGCGCGAGGGCGGCAGCTGTTTCAGCGCTTCTGGACCCAATCCCCACACCATCCCCCCCCCCCTTGCTCTTTCCTCCCCCTTCAGGTCCGCCACTTCCTTCCTTGATGAGGGCGGCAGTTTGTTTCAGCGCCCCTGGGCCCACTCCCCACCCATCCCCCCCCCCTCTGGCTCGCTCCTCCCCCGTCAGGTTCGCGGCTGGCGCCGTGAGGGAGGCAGCTTGTTTCAGCGCTTCTGGACCCCACTCCCCACCCATCTCCACCTCCCCCTCTGGCTCGCTCCTCCCCCTTCAGGTTCGCGGCAGGCACCGCGAGGGTGGCAGCTTGTTTCAGCGCTTCTGCCCCCCCCCTCCCTCTGGCTCTCTCCTCCCCCTTCAGGTTCGCGGCTGGCGCCGTGAGGGCGGCGGCTGGTTCGAGCGCTTCTGGAGCGACGCGGAGGAAGAGATGCCACCGGCCGAGCTGGAGGAGGAGCTGGGCTGGGCAGACAGGTGGGGGCTCCAGGCTTCATTTGATCCAATTACTCTGAACATTCAGGCTGCAAGGTTAAGGGTTAAGATGATGACGAGAGTTTTACAATCCACTACCGGTCAGACGTTCGGTTCCAAAGCTCTAGCGGGGCTTGAGAGAGCAGGCACGAGGCCCACCGAAAATGTCAAGCTATAAAAGTAGCCCACGGTAGCCCACAGTTAAGAGGGTCGGGTCAATGGTTCAGGGTGCAATGGTGGCCATCGAGGCAATGCTTGGAGGCTCTAAACCCGAGACAAGCCAGACCCCAACTAAACCCACCTCCCCACACTCACTCACACCAGGTACTCCTGCGATGACAGGCGAGGACGACATTGGTAGTTGCCGGCAGTTGCTCCCTCTCAACCCTGGAAACCCTCTCAACCCTGGAAACCCTCTCAACCCTGGAAACCCTCTCAACCCTGGAAACAGGGGGGACGCAGCCTTGAGTGGACCCTCGGGTCAAACTGCAAGCCTTGAATAATCACAACACCTCAAACGCACTAACATTCTTGGCAGTTGGCGATGCACTTGCCTCTCGTTTCTATTTCCCCACATGCGCTCACTTACTTCAGCAAGCTTTTGCTGCCGCTGCGGTAGGAGACCTGGGTGTGTGCCCACGCTCTTTGCAGAGTGGCGGTTCCCTACTACCAACAGCCAGCCATCTCACCAAGGTGCTCGGGCCATACGCGCGCGCGTATGGCCCGTCGGCGTGCCGAGCACGGTCTTATACGCCACTTGAGGTGTCCCTGACTGAAACATCCATCATCATCAGGTACTCCTACTGCGACACGGGTGAGGACGACATCGACGAGGACGACATCATCGACGCGATGGCGGCGATCGAGGCACGGTGTGGCGGTGGCGCCATGCCCGCCGCGCCGGGTTCACGCGACGCGTTCGCGGGCGGCAACTCTCCCGCCAGGTAAGGACCTTATGAGGAGGCGGGGCTAATTATTCAAGGCGTAAAATCACGTGGGTTAAATGATTTAGCTTGGGGGCGCCAGAGCATCCCACAGCCAGATGAGGGGGGCGCCTGGGCCAGGACCAAGAGTGTGGCTGCCCCATGCCATGGCCAACTTGAGTCTGGAAGGGGGGGCGCATGGACGCTGTGTGGCGGCTGTGGGAAGCTCTGGCATCCTCAAGTTTAATTATTAGCCCCCTTTATAAGATGCCCCCCCTCCTCCTACATGGTCACACTGCTGTCCAGCCCTCTGTTGCCAAGTGCCGATGGGTCATCAATGCTCCCCGTCAAGGCTTCCCGCATGTAGGACTCCTCTCTTATCCTGAACACGCACCACCTGCATCCACACCGCCCGACCACAACCCGCCCCCCTTCCACACATGCACACTGCTCCCCCCCCCCACCATTATCTCCCCCCCTCCTCACCACCATCGCCCCCCCCTCACCACCATCCCCCCCCTTCACCCCCACCATTGCCCCCCCCTCACCACCATCGCCCCCACCCCTTCACCACCATCGCCCCCCACCCCTCCCCTCCCTTCCCCCATAGGTTCGACTCCCCACGCCGGGGCCTGCTCTCCACCCTGACGTCGCGCCTCATCGCGGTGACGGCGCGCGGTTCTGCCCCAGGGTCACCGCCGGGCTCGGGCATTGGCTCGCCAGCGCGCGGTGGGCCGGTCGGAGAGGGCATTCAGCATCTGCGGTCGGGCTCTGTGCGGGTGAGTTGACAATGCACACGCACGCACGCACACACAAACGGTCGTGCACTCAATCAAGCACGCATGCATGCACGCACTCACGCACTCACACACACGGATGGTTCAAGCATACAGCTTGGATGGCAGACGCACGCGCACGCACGCACAGACACACACACACACACTTACACACACACACACACACACACACACTGGGCATGCACAGGCATTCGAGATGGAGGGCGTGTCGTCTCCGCACTTGCCTGCGCGCAAACCCATGGCGGCTGAGGACAAGCAGCGCCTAGAGGTGGCAGCCAAGGCTGAGATCAACCGCATGGTGTGTGTGCTGAGTATGTGTGTGTGTGCGTGTGTGTGTGTGTGAGTGTGTGTGCGTGCGTGCGTGCCTGCGTGTGTGTGTATGTGTGTGTGTGTGTGTGCGTGTGTGTGTGTGTGTGTGTGCGTGCGTGCGTGTGCTGAGTATGTGCGTGTGTTGTGTGTGCCACCTACCCCCCAGCTTCCCCCCCCAGCTTTCCCCCCCAGCTTTCCCCCCCCCAGCACAGAGACGGAGTCTCTGTGCCAGCTACCACTCTCGAAGAGAGGGTTGGCTGGGGGTGGGGTGGGGTGGGGTGGGGGGGTTGGAGCTAGCTTAGCTAGGTGTGTGTGTGTGTGCGTATGCTTGGGTGTGTGGGTGTGGGTGCTTTTGTGCGTTCCAAGTCATCGTTTACACACGATATCTGTCCGGAGAATCCCCAAAACGCAGGATACCTGCACACACCACGCTGAATACACGGATCTGCTCCGGATCTCATAACAATGCCGCTTGGCAATTGCATAGATACACATACCTAGGAGGATACCTTCTCACACCTGCACACACCTGCACACACCTACACACACCTACACACACCTATACGCGCATGCCCAGGCCTTCCGTGTTGCCCTGGAGCTGGGCCTCACGCCTGCCGTCATGCGCCAGTACGGCATGGACGTGCCGGACAACCTGGAGGAGCTGGTGCGTGTGCGTGTGCATGCATGTGCATGCGTGTGCTCGTGGGGCCTGGGGTGTAGGACGTGGGGCGTGGGGCCTTAAGCGTGGAGCTGGTGGCGGCTGGTGACTGAAACCTGTACCCAAAAACTGTGCCCAAGACTTGTCCCAAGACCTGTGCCCAAAACCTGTGCCCAAAACCTGTGCCCAAAACCTGTGCCCAAGACCTGTGCCCAAAACCTGTGCCCAAAACCTGTGCCCAACCTGTGCGTCTCCCTCCCAGGTGGCTGAGCGCAGCGGCCCCGTGGGCGAGGGCGCAGAGGACCTGTTCTCCCAGGTGCGCACGGCCCCAGCTTGTTCTAGAGATCGGGTATGGTTCAAACCAAGGGGGGAGAACATGCTCAGCAGGGGGGTAGGTTGCTGAGACAGGGGTTGAACGGTTTCAACGGTGTTGGCTCATGCCCCAGTGGGGGGAGGTGGGCCCCAGAGGTTGAACGGTTTCAACGGTGTTGACTCACGCCCCGGTGGGGGGGGGAAGCGGGCAGGCAGACGTTGAGAGGGTGGAGACACAACTGCTGCTTGCCGACGCCCGCTGGAGTGGTACCCACGCCCTCCGTCCACACATCCACACATCCACACATCCACACATCCATCCACATACACAGATTCCAACCCCACACCACTCTCGCTACTCACTCACGCCTCTCCATCCACACTCACGCCTCCCACAGCTATCCGTGCCACCCTTGAACACATTACCTGAGTGGGCCGTCGCACGGAGCATTCGAAAAAGCATTCGAACAAGCATTCAAACAAGCATTCGAGCACTGAACCTACCCACACACTGAGCCTACCCACAACAAGCATTCGGAAAAGCACTCGAACAAGCATTCGGACAACGGAGTGCTCGTCATCACCACCCAACCGTCCCCCCCACAGCATCCCTGCAGCTGCACTGGGACCTACTCACACGGCGTGGCCTTGCGGGCTCTCCTAGTAGAGCCCCCTAGAATTGTAGTCTAGGCCTTAACTCACGCCCCGCCCCGGGGTCCTCAGGGCGCGTACGTGTAAAATCCTGTAAAACACTGGGGCCTGCTCACACGGCACGCCGCACTCAAGCCCCCTGGCCCATCCCCCACACAGCAAACCACGCCACCACCCACCACTCACCACCCATGCCGTGCTGCCTATAATGCGCCACCCGCACTCGCCTTGCTCACAGGACTTGGACCTCGGCGCGTCAGTGCACGGTGCGTCGATGAACCTGCTCTCCGGCGGCAACGGCGCAAGGTTCTACGCCAACGAGCCCTACTTCCAGCCTGCCACGCGCTACGAGGGCGTGCCCAAGTACATGGACGTGAGTGTGTCGCACACACTCCCTCCAGCCCTTCATCTCTCTACCTCTCTATCTCTCCATCTCTGCATCTCTGCGTCTCTCCATCTCTCCATCTCTCCATGTCTGTTCCCCTCTGCCGGGCCAAGGCTCTATAGGAGGAGGCGGGGCAAATTAACACAGGGGCAAATTAGCACACTCTGCTATTGGAGATTTGCTCCCTGCTGCTTGGCTGTGCGCCCGGTGCCCCCCTTCTGGACTTAAGCTGGGCAAATGTGGGGGGCCGGGTCGGGCGGAGCGGCTCAGCCCCTCTGCTGGGATGGGAAAGATTCACAACCCCTGCCATATGCTGGCCACACCAAATTTGGTATCACTGACCTTGAGCCACCTGGCCTCTCCCCCCCACCCCAAAAGGATGAAAAGCAAGTTGTATGGAGTAGCAACAGTTCATCGATCGCTAATGCCGTCTAGCGTCGCGCTGCGACGAACATTCGCGAGCCGCGTGCTGGCCCCTCCAAGTAGCATAGTAGCAGGCATGGGATGAGACCCCCAGCAGCCTGCGCCACCCCTCCCCGCCGCGCTAAAGTCCGACATGGGCCCTGGCAAGGTGCCAGGGGGGCGAGGGGGCGACGCGACGTGCTCCTGTGCACATCGTGCCCCCGGCTGCTGTATAGGCTCTGGCCCACATGGCACCACTACCAACGCGTCGCAGTCGCCCCGCAGCGTCACAGCCGCATCGAGCATCATGATAACACGCGATGATGGGTTGGTCGTACGCTAGTACCGTTTGGGGGCTTCCTGGGCGAGCGCGAGCCAAAGTGTGAATCGGTATTCGCACATCGGACTGCTGCAGCTCCAACACGGCCCCTCAGCCTCTCTCGCTCATAGGACGCACTATTTTATGTGCATTGAAGCGATGTGCGCCGGGGGGGCGGGTGCATGGGGCTCCTGCGGCACATGCATGGCGCCATGCGGGAATGCATGCGCGCCCCTGGTGGCAACTGGGAGCCCCTCACTAGCGCCAACTTGCAACCCCGAGCACACCACACGAATTGGGGACCCATGTACTAGCTAGGTGGCCCGAGGGGGGCCTCCAGCCACCCTGGAGCACGTTCCCAGGGGCAGAATCTGGGTGTGCTAATTCGCCCCGCTCGTCTCTTGTGGGCCCCG
Source organism: Chlamydomonas sp. UWO 241 (assembly GCA_016618255.1). NCBI lineage: Eukaryota > Viridiplantae > Chlorophyta > Chlorophyceae > Chlamydomonadales > Chlamydomonadaceae > Chlamydomonas > Chlamydomonas priscui. The sequence goes on along the minus strand of VFSX01000555.1, from coordinate 81,341 downwards.
TCAGCCCACCTGAGTTCAAGTCAAAGTGTAGGAGGTGTGGACCACTCACCGCCAAACCAAACATACCACTGGAAAGGCCAGAGAACCAGCATCCTGAGACTGTCCCCATATTTTCCAGGAACCCAGTATTGAGGGAGTTGTGGGGGTGTGAACCTATGTGTGTGCTAATTTGCCCCCTGCCCTCCTAGTGGCTAGGAGAGACTGTACGCGCCCGCTGACTGCGGTGGGAACCACGTGTGGGTACCCACTGGGCATGCCAACTCCCCGGACTCGGGTGGGCAGGACAGTGTCAAGTGCAAGGCAGGGGCACTCTCGACACCCAACACACGGCACCATCACGGTGTATGTCATAGTAGGGGCCCTGTCTGGGGTTCTTCCACTCAGGCATCCCTCCTGCCGATGCGAGAGTATCTGTGTGACGTGCCCACTGCCTGCGAATGTCGAGATGATCAGAGCTGTAGGAGAGTTCTGTAGGGGGATGTAGGGGAGTTCTGTACGGGAGTACTGTAGGGGAGTTCTATAGGGAGCTGTAGGGGAGTTCTTTAGGCGGGATGCCTTTGCAGAAACCCTGGGCTCTACGACATACACTGCCATGGCACACACGGGGGGGAGGAGGGGTGGAGGATGGGGGGGGGGGCCTACATTCACCTACCCACGCACCATGCTCCCTTTGTATGGTAAGGTGCGTCACACACGACTGAAAAAACCATCATCATCATCATATGCCCCCCGTTCCCCTCCCCTCCCATACACACACGCACACACACACACACACACACGCACGCACACGCTCGCAGGAGACGGTGTGGCCATGATGGCCCAAGATCGACTTCCCCTCCCCTCCCATACACACGCACGCACACACACACACGCACACACACACGCTCTCAGGAGGCGGTGTGGCTGTGGTGGCCCAAGATCGACTGCGCCGACTAACACACACACACACGCACACACACACACACACACACACGCACACACATACATGCTCGCAGGAGACGGTGTGGCCGTGGCGGCCCAAGATCGACTGCGCCAACTTCCTGCCGCCCGGCGCTCCCGACACACACACACACACACACACACACACACACACACACACACACACATGCATGCACATGCTCGCAGGAGACGGTGTGGCCGTGGTGGCCCAAGATCGACTTCCTCTCCCCTCCAATACACACACACACACACACACACACATACATACACACACACACGCACGCACACGCTCGCAGGAGACGGTGTGGCCTTGGTGGCCCAAGATCGACTGCGCCGATTTCCTGCCGCCCGGCGCCCCCGACTGCTACCCCGACTGGGTGCGCAAAAAGATGGAGGGCGAGG
>VFSX01000555.1:7500-75000 GCA_016618255.1 Chlamydomonas sp. UWO 241 | reverse complement strand
TCTGACAGGTGGGGCATACGGGGTTGGGGGAGGTGGTTTAGGGCTTAGGGTTTATGGTTATGGGTTTAAGGGGTTAGGGGAAGTGGTCTAGGGTTTAGGATGAGGCTGTGCTGCACAGACTGCGTCGCCGCGCTTGCCAGGCTCTCTGACAGGTGGCTCAAGGGTTTGGGGGAAGTGGTAAAGGGTTTAGGGTTTAGGATTTAAGGGTTTAGGGGAAGTGGTCTAGGGTTATGGATGAGGCTGTGCCGCACGGACTGCATCGCTGCGCTTGCCAGGCTTTCTGGCAGGTGGGCCCAGGGTTGCACGGTACGCGTGTCCTGGGGGGGGGGGGGGGGGGGGGCAGCGTCCTGACCGGTACCGGTACGTGGTACGGTACCGCCGTACGTGGTACAGTACGCGGGGGAGTCGGAACGAACGTCGAGACTGAATTGCCCACACATTTACGGCCAACTCCCAGTTCTCGACGGATTATACATCCAAGCAGCGTTCTAGAAAGCTCTTGCCGTACGCCTTCCAATGCATGTCGAATCATTAGTTAGGATCTGCGTGGAGCTCAAAGAGCTATGGCTGTTCGAGTTTTTTTTGTTGCAAGTAAAAGGCGTACTGTGCTGCGTACCGCAGTACGTGCTCCTACGTCCTGACCAGTACCGGTGCGTGGTATGATACCACGGTACGGTACCACGTACCGTGCAACCCTGGGGCGCACCGGCCACGTCTTGGCCTTTCTCCCCACGGAGGGATCTTTCTTTTGACATTTGGCAATGAATCTGTCTTGTGTTTCTGTTTCCCTAAATGTGCTCACCTACTTCAAGCATTTGCTGCTGCTGCGGTAAGGGACCTGGGGGCGCTCCCACGCTCTTCACAGAGTGGGGGTTTCCTACCACCAACAGCCAGCCATATCAGCAAGGTGCTCGGGCCATGCGCGCCGAGCACGGTCTTATACGCCTCACGAGGTGTCCCTGACTGCAACATCCATCATCATCATAGTTAATTGAGACCGTCTCGGCGCATCAGACGCACTCACCACGAAGCCAAGGACGGCGTTGCCCCCCTCGGCCTACTCATGCTGGAGCGGGGAAGGGGGGTGGGAGCGCTGTTCAGCGGACATCGGCGAGCTCCCTGCTCGCAAAGGGGGAGCGGGGCACGCTCTCAGTGCAAGCGCATGCGCCACGGCATCCACAGCACCCTGCCCTCGTCCCCCAATTCCGTCCACGAAACCAACCAACGCTACCACCGCTGTGCTGCCACTGCACCTAAAACCTCAACCCTCAACCCAAAACCCTAGACCCTAAACCTAAACCCTAAACCCTACCCTTGTAAACCATAAACCCTTAACCCTGAACCCTGAACCCCCTCAACCCTAAACCCTACACCCCCTAAACCCCCTTAAACCTCAACCCTAAACCCCAAACCCCGCTGTACCGCGCAGCGTCAACATCCCAGACGGCTTCGGTGCCACGCCGATCCAGTACGGAATGCTGATGCTGACCAAGGACCGACACAACACAGAGGTGGCTGGGGTCCTTGGTAGATGTGCATGCGCATCAGGGATTTCCTAGCTGGTCGGATTCTGATGGAGAGACCGTCCAAAGGGCGGTTTGCCGATGAGGAGCGAGGGGGAGTTCGGAAATGCCGGAGAAGAAGCGGGGGTTCGGGGGCGCAGCCCCCGGAGAAGTATGTCAGCCTGGAGAGCACATGGCTCCTCAGGAGCTCTGCCGGAAACCCGGAGAGTCTAGGAGACTGTCTCCAGGAAAACCGACAGCCTGGCAGCTCCCAAGAAAATCCCTGAAATGTGTGGAGGCGGGTGTGTATACATGGCGTCTATGCGGTGGGGTCCTTGTACTTTCCTGTCAAGCGATGCAGGCCAAGGACCGCCACAGCCCAGAGGTGGGTGGGGGATCCTCGAACCGGTCGGATTCAGCGTGTTACAGTTACAGTTACAGTTACAATTACAGTTACAGTTACAGTAGCAGTTACAGTTGCAGGGGGCTGCAGGGGGCTGCGGGGGGCGCTAATGACACCACCGACTGTCCCCCATGCAGGTCAAGTGCCTAGTGGACACGCTGCTGTCGCTCCGACCGTTTGTGTCGTCGCGCATGGTAGTGGCCAAGTACCTGCTCCCGCGCGCAGAAAGGTGAAGGGGCAGGGAATGAGGGAGTGTGTGTGTGTATGCGTATGTGTGTGTGTGTGTGTGTCTGTGTGTGTGTGTGTGTGTGACACACGCGCGCACACACACACACGCACACACACACATGCGCGCCCACACACCGTCGGTTGGCAGGAGCCTCAGCGACAAACACGCACACACACACACACACATACCTTCGGTCGGCAGGAGCCTCAGCGACGCGATCGACCGTGGCGCGTCGTCCAAGCTCGTCAAGGCGCTTGAGCTGCAGGTGAGTGGAACAGGGTTAATCGGGTGGAAGGGGAGGTTTGGGGGTTTGGGTTTAGTATTTATGGGTGAGCGGAGGAGGGAGGGGAGTACGAACGTGCACCAGCCAAGCGACCACCCTTGAGCAATCATATACAGCCACCGCATCCCCTGCTAGGCCGGCGCGCTGCGTGGCCTTGTGGGCTCTCCTAGTAGAGCCCGCCTAGACGTGTAGTCCTCCTAGTTTAGGCCTTAACTCATGCCCCGGGGTCCTCCGGGCTCGTACGTGTAAAAACTGTGAGACCCAACACCGCATCTCCCCCTGCCACCATCCCTGCAACATGTGTCTGCAGGCCCTGATGTACCACGCTCACGTGTACCAGCCGAGCGACCACCCGAGCGTGACGGACCCCCTGGTGCTCGCGATGCTTACAAACGACATGCCGCGCATCGCATGGATGGTCTTCAAGGTGGGTTTGAGTGTGTTGGGTGTGTTGAGTGTGGGGCTGCGCAGTGCTTCTCAACTAGGCGGTCGACCGCCAACGGCGGTCAACAGGCATTAATAATTAGTTCCCCGATGGGCAGCTCACCGCAACAATTTCGGCCGAGCAGCGTGAATTTTGCGATTTTCGCGCTTGCTTCGCCAAAAAATGGCAAAAGCAATCGTCAAAATCTTAAGGCAATTCAGGATTTTCGCTGGTGGCCAGGCGGTAGGTGTTAATACATCTGAATCAATTGAGAAAGCACTGGGTGAGCACTGTGGCTGTGGCACACATGGTCCTTGAAAACCAAGTTACTTGAAGACCGAGTCTGCCCCCTCCTCTCCCACCCCTCTCCCACCCTCCCCAACCCTTTCAACACTCTCCCAGCCTCACACATACACGCACACACGGACATGCACGGCCCCTTACCACACACGCACGGATGAACACAGCCTCCCATCCACCCCCAGCAATCACACATTGTTTTTTTCTTTTTTCCTGCCCTTCTCGTATCCGCGCAGTGCACCACACAGTCCCCACACCTTGCCTCCCTTGGCTGGGAGGTACGCACCCCACATGGCAGATGCTCTCCCGCCGCACACACTCCGTGGTTTTGGCTGAATTTGCGACCTGAGTGTAGCCAGCAACCCCCACTATCAATCCCGCACGTCGCGTTTGGTCGGGCATGTACGAGGGGCGCAGCAATAGGTGTTGGCAGTGACAGCTGGCGGTAGAAGGCTTCTACCCGCGCCCCGGGGCTCTCCAAAGACCCCGGCTCAAGTGAGTGCGCCAGCAACCTGAACATTTTATTTTGGCGCCACGACTGATACACACAAATGCACGCTATTACACACCGTGAGCTAAGTATCTGCCGCAGCACTTCGGTGCGCAAACGCAAGCCCGACGCGCCATACAAGGCATCAGGCGGACGGTCCAATCAACCACACACACCCACAAACACACACACATCCACCCACACCCACACCCACGCACTCGCGCGCACACGCACATGCACATGCACACGTGAACACACACGCACATGCACACACAAAGCATGGTGTGACACACACACACACACACACATACACACACACACACACGCACACACACACACGCACACACACACACACACACACAAACGCACACACACACAGTGCGCCGGCAACCTCAATGACTCGCTCGTCTCTATGGCTGACATCCCGATCTACTTCCAGGTGTGTGCGTGTGTGTGTGTGTGTGTGTGTATGTGTGTGTGTGGTCAATTGTTCAGTGCGTCGGACGCCTTTGATGGCGCATTAGACCCCATGTGTGTGTGTGTGTGTGTGGCGTGGTGCGGTGTTAGTTGCAGGAAGGGTGGGGTTGGGTGGGGCGTGAGGGCTGTGTGGGTGGGTGGGGTGGGGCTTCCTGTTGTGCCCCCCCGCTCCCCCAGACATCCCCCTAGGCAAGAGAAAAAAACTAGCTAGCCCCAACTGCCCTCCCACCCAGAGAGGCTTGTCTGACTGGATACCCCCAGCTACCTCCAACCCGCCGCACGCGTTGCACGGGCGAGTTTGAACGAGTCCACACTCCACACTTCACACTCCACACTCCAACCGCCTTGAGGTTCTGCTTGCAAAGGACCCACCCCACCTCCCAGGTTCGCCCCCCCCACCTTCCACCCTCCCCCCCGCCAAACCACGCCGACCCCCCCCTCCCCCCCAGTGATTCCTCCATTGGGCGGTAGACCGCCATAGGCGTTTTTTTCCGGCTGAACTAATCAAATATTTTTTTCTAGGGAGTCCGAGAATAAGTATTGTTTTGGACCCCCCTGCAATGCTGAAAACGATGTACAACTCGCAAAAAACGCGATTTTGGACGTCAAATCGTCGAAAAATGACCCCCGCAGAGCGATTAATCAATGTTTCAGTTACCCCCCCCCCCCCCGCGAAAGCTCAGGCCCTGTACATTACCGCCAGATTTTATGTTCTTCTTCTTTGGGGGCGCAGCTTGCTGCTTCCTGTGGCTGGGCTGTTATAATTCATTAATTAAAATCAATTGAAAAAACACTGCCGCCCCCCTCTCCCCAGGGCCTGTTTGAGAAGATGGCCTCGCGCACGCGCGCCAAGGTCTACCCGCTGCACATCGGCATCCTGCAGAAGAAGCACGACAGCGTTCGCCTGCTGCTCGACTTCGGAGCAGACCCTAACGTGTTTGGCAAGGTGGGATTGTGTGGGGCACACAGTGTATGTGTGTGTGTGTGTGTGTGTGTGTGTGTGCGTGTGTGTTTGCCACCCCCATCCACCCTCCATGTGTGTGCTGTGTGTGTGCATGTGTGTGCGTGTGTTTGCCCCCCCCTCCATGCGTGTGCTGTGCATGCCTCATGCTTCCTCACACATCCTGCCCCATGCTGCCTAGTGCTGCCCCATGCTGCCCCATGCTTCCATACACATGCTGCCCCATGCTGCCTCACACATGCTGCCCCATGCTGCCCCACACATGCTGCCCCATGCTGCCCCATGCTGCCTCACACATGATGCCCCATACTGCCTCACAAATGCTGCCTCATGCTGCAACATGCTGCCTAGTGCTGCCCCATGCTGCCCCATACTGACTCACACATGCTTCCCCATGCTGACTCACACTTGCTGCCCCATGCTGACTCACACTTGCCCCATGCTGCCGAGTGCTGACTCACACTTGCCCCATGCTGACTCACACATGCTGCCTCGTGCTGACTCACACATGCTGCCCCATACTGCCTCACACATGCTGCCCCATGCTGCCTGAAGTTGCCTCACACATACTGCCCCATGCTGCCTCACACATACTGCCCCATGCTGCCTCACACATGCTGCCCCATGCTGCCTAGTTCTGCCCCACGCTGCCTCACACATGCTGCCCCATGCTGCCTCACATGCTTTGCTGTGCAGGAGCACACGGGCAACTTCCAGAACGACCTCAAGAAGAAGAAGAAGCTGCTGGATGAGAAGATGGAGGTGGGTGTGGGTGTGTGGGGGAGGGGGGAGGGGGGGGGGCATGCATATAAATGCGTGGGGCCTTGGGTGTGCGGCAGGGATAGGCACAAGTATGAGCTGACCCCCCCCTCTGTTTCCCACACGCAATGGTAGGAGTCTCCTGATGGATTGTACAGTCGTGTGTGACGCACGCAACAGGCAGCGTATTCGACCTTGCTCGGCGTATATCGCCCGAGCGCTACAGACGGGTGGCTGGCTACTAGTGGTGGGGGGCTAGTGGGCCGGGGCTGAACCTAGACAGGGCACTCGACCCCCGGACTGATCCTCTGACTCCTCCCGGTGGGGGCACGCATCCATGACGTGCCCTCTTGATGCATCATACACCAACCCATCACACCCGCCCAAGCCCCGTTCGGAGCAGCTCGCTCCGGCTCGGGCGATGCGTCTACAACCCACGCGAGGCCTAGCTGGTCGTACTTTCGCTGGCTTCAGGCGGAGAGGCGGCGTGGAGAGGCGGGAATGAGAATCACAGACACTATCTCGTCTTCTCCTGTAGCCAATCCCGAGTCACTTCGTTCCTCGGGAATACACCCACCCACCACACCCTTGCTACAGATCCCAAGCATCGCGCAACCCTTCCCCACCCCACCCCCACATCCTGGCACACACGCACACACACACACACACACACACACACACACACACACCGCCCTTTCAGGTGGTGGCCGAGTTTGCAGCAGAGGCGGCCGACACCAACCCGATGGAGCGGACATGGCGCGAGCATACCACCGGCTTTGCTAAGGCGCGTGTGTGTGTGTGTGGGGCATGTGTGTGTGCGTGTGTGTGTGTGTGTGTGTGTGTGTGTGTGTGTGTGTGTGTGTGCATGTGTGTGCATCTATGTGTGGGGGGGGGCATGTGTGCGTGCGTGTGTGCATGTGTGTGTGCGTATGTGCGTGTGTGCATATATGTGTCTATGTGTGTGTGGTGGTGGTTGGGAGGTGGTGTTTGTGTGTGTGCACAAGAGTGAGTGCATGCATGCGTGCGTTTGCATGCGGACGTGCTCGCATGCATGCACGCGTGTGTGCGTGCGTGTCAGCATGCATTTGTGCCTGTCTGGTCCAACACACGATCCGCACCCCAGTAACAGTAACACGGGGTTTCCAGCTAAGCAGGCTACTCTTCTACTAGAGACACCCGCCGATACTCCAGCACACTTAAGTACTAGAGTACCGCCGGCTCCCGGCCGATAGACTAGCGCTCCCGCCGGCTAGACTACCCCAAACAGCGGTCTCTGAGAGACATGTCTGGCAAGGAGCATATAGGAGAGGACCTTCCTAAGACCCGCACCCCCCAACCGCACAAACCCTGAACCCTAAACCAGTGTTTCCGTTAGCCACCCCGCAACCCCCAAAAGTGCACTTTCGGGTTGAGATCGGCCGAGTGGGCTGGCGCGCGGTTGTTTTCGAGAATTTCGACTCGAAAAAGTGTGAAAATGACATTTTCACACTTTCCCCGCCAAAATTCGCCACGTTGGGTTGAGATTGGCGAAATCAGCTTGAGGCCCGGGTTGAACCAGGATGTTTCCAAGATCCTTAACGGAACCACTGCCCTAAACCCTAAACCCTAAACCCTTAACCCCAACCCCCCAACCGCAGATGCTCATGAACATGAAGCGCTTCATCTGCAGCATTGAGGTGCGGTGGTTACAGGTTGTACAGGTTGTACACGTTGAAAAACCTTTAGGGTTTAGAAACCCTCAACCCTAAACCCTTAAACATAAACCCCGGGACGTGATTTAAGGCCTAGACTGCACATCTAGGGGAGCTCTACTAGGAGAGCCCGCAAGGCCATGCAAAGGTTGAGGTGCGGTGTACGGATGAGGCATGTGTGTATACAGGGGGGGGGGCGTGTAATCCCTCCCTCCCTCCCTCCCTCCCTCCCTCCCTCTGTCTCTCTCTCTACATATGTTTATCGCTCTCTCTCACTCAGTGCATGCGTGTGGTAATATGTGTGTGTGTGTAAGGTTTGTGCGTGTGGGAGGGGGGGAGAGGGGGAGTGCTGCAGTGTGGTGTTACCCACGTTGACGGCTGGTTTTTTGCACACAACATTTCCCGACCCTTGCTACAGATCCCAAGCATCGCGCAACCCTCCCCCTCCCCACCCCACCCCCATATCCTGGCACAAACACACACACACACACACACACACACACACACACACTCACACTAACACTCACACTTACACTAACACTAACACACGCAGGTACCGGGCATCCCCCCTGCCCCCCCCCCCCGCCACCCCACTCCTCCTCTCCCCCTCCCCACCCACCCACCCGTGCCCATCCTTTCAGATCCCTGGCATCACGCGCCCCCAAACTGTGGGTGCTGTCTGCACCACCACCCCCCGCCACCACACACACCCTTGTCCCTCAAGTAGCCACCTCCCCCCCCCCCCACACACACACACTTTCAGATCCCTGGGATCACGCGCCCCAACCCGTGGGTGTCTGCGCTGCACCTCACCACCACCATGACCACATACACCCTGCCCTTTCAAGTAACCACCTGTGCCACCCCCCTTTTCAGATCCCTGCCATCATACACACCCACCCCATGGCTGTTGTCTGCACTGCACCCACCCCCTCTCCGCACACACACACAGCAACACCACCACCACACACACCCCTGTCCCTTCAAGTAACCACCTGTGCCCCCCCCCACTTTCAGATCCCTGCCATCACGCGCCCCCAACCCATGGGTGCTGTCTGCACTGCACCCCCCACAACCACACCCACCACCTCCGCACACACCCCTGTCCCTCAAGTAGCTACCTGTGCCCCCCCCCCTTTCAGATCCCTGGGATCACGCACCCCCAAACCGTGGGTGCTGTCTGCACTCCCCCTCCCCCCCCACCGCCACCACACACCCCTGTCCCTCAAGTAAACACCTGTACCCCCCCACACACTTTCCGATCCCTGGCATCACGTGCCACCAACCCGTGGGTGTCTGCGCTGCACACACACACACACACACACACACACACACCACCGCCACACACCTCTGTCCCTCAAGTAACCACCTGTGCCCCCCCCCTTTCAGATCCCTGGTATCACGCGCCCCAACCCGTGGGTGTCTGCGCTGCACCTCTCGTGCCGCCTCGGGCAGGCGCCCATCACGTTCCTGCTGTTGAAGGTATGTGCAAACACGTTTTTTTTTACACTTTTTACAAGTACGCGCCCGGAGGACCCCGGGGCGTGAGTTAAGGCCTAGACTACACGTCTAGGGGAGCTCTACTAGTAGAGCCTGCAAGGCCATGCAGAGCGCCAGCCTACCAATGTGCACACACGAATACTTTGTTTCCATCAGGGGGCCTCCTAGTGTGACCCTGAGGAAGGTCCTCTCCTACATGCTCCTTGCCAGAAATGTCTCTCAGAGACCGCTGTTTGGGGTAGTCTAGCCGGTGGGAGCGGTAGTCTATCGCCGGGAGCCGGCGGTTCGCTGGTAAACTTAAGTGGGCTGGAGTATTGGCGGGTGATCTTTAGTCGAAGAGTAGCCTGCTTAGCTGGAAACCTGTCTAGTAGAGTAGCTTGTTACTTGTTACTTGTTACTTGTTACTTGCCTCCTAGTGAACACGTGAATCAGCCGTCCTCCCAGGTAAGTCTAGGTATGTCCCGAGCAGCCAAGCCCCATAACCGTGTGCGCCCTTTGCCTTCGCGACTATGTATTGTTTTGGACGCCCCCCCGAAGCTGAAAACAATGGAAAAATCGTCAAATCGACTGAAATCGAAGAAACACGACACCGATGAAGCGATGAAACAGTCACTTTTTGACCCCCCCCTGGAAGGCTAAGGGCTCGTACGATGCTGTCATATTTGATGCTTTGACGGCAGCATGTGCTGATGCACACAATTAAATGTGCACCACGAGTTGGCGCTTATGCTGACGTATCTATCTGACATACTGCTAGAAGGGTGTGCACACACCAGTGATTTCCTTTTCGGGATTTTAAATTAATTGTTCCACAGCCGGATTTTGTTTTGACTGCGTTGACCGTTGACTTCCCGTTGACCGTTTGTCCTTACACATAGGTCATTTGAAAGCCGTTACGTGCTCTGTCTGGCGGGCTTGTCAGACTTAACAATCCACTGCATGGGTCGAGCTGTGTGCAAGGTCAAAGTACAGCCAAAATACAGCCGAATAGCTGTGTAGAGCCGAGAAGGAAATTACTGGTACACGCAGGAGGAATGCCGTGTTCCCCACACCCGACGAGGCAGCAGAGCCCGTGCAGACACCAATGCAGACCCCTGCCCTCCCCCCTCCTCTCCCCTCTCAGCCTCCCCTTAGGTATGGAGCCTGCATTGTGGTGCTGCTTGCTTGGTGCCCGCCACTACGTGGTTGGCGCTGCCCCGGGCTACTTTCCTAGCTTGACCTTTTTTGGTGGGACTCGTGCCTGAAGTCCCGCCGGAGCTTGTGAACCGAACGTGTGACCGCCGGCAGTGGATTGTAAAACAACCTCACCATCCCCTCCCCACCTCCGCTCCCCACCTCCCCACCTCCCATCCCCACCTCCCTCCCCCCACCTGCAGCGCGGTGCCGCGCCCAACGGCGCCGGTGCGGCCGCGTTTGCGTCCAAGTCGCCACTCGAGGAGGCTCTCGCATACGCGCGCGCCAACTACCAGGTGGGTTTAGTGTCACCCGTGTTTGGCCGCTTTCAGGTGGTTGGGGGTGGGCCTTCTTGGTCTCTTCATGGTCCTGCTTTACAGCCGGTTATACCTGGTGTCTGCCTCCGGCTGCTTCAGGGCTGAGTGTGGTGCCTGGCTTGCGGTGCTGCTTGCTTGGCGCCCGCAACCTCGTGTGGGTGGCGCTACCGTGGGCTACTTTTGAAGCTCGACCTTCTTTGGTGGGCCTTGTGCCTGCTGCCCCGCTGGAGCTATGGAACGGATTGTGGCCGCCAGCAGTGGATTTGTAACACTACTCTCTCACCCGCGGCAACGCAAGGGAGGTGTGTGCACAGCGTGCCACAGCTAGGCTGCCTGTGTATACAGTGGGCTAGTCCTACATTATATTGGGCGGGTGCTCAAGCAAAGCGGATGTGCCCCTCCCGCCCAACCCCCCTGCCAGCCCCCACCCCGAACTTTTCCACGTTTAAAAACCCATGCAAACTTGCCCGGCGGCATCGTAGGTCGTCAACACGATGGCCGAGCGCGAGAACTACATCGATGTCCGGTCGCGCGCTTACCTGGACGAGACCCTCCCTGAGTTTGCGGAGCAGCAGGTACGTGAGACTCCCAGTGTTTCCGTTAGCCAACCCGCAACCCAACAAAGTGCACTTTCGGGTTGAGATTGGCTGATTCGGGCTGGCGCGTCGGGTTGAGATTGCGCGAATTCTGACCCCCAAAGTGTGAAAATCGGCATTTTCACACTTTTCCCCCGAAATTCGCCTCTGTTGGGTTGAGATTTGCAGAATGAGCCTGAGGCCCGGGTTGAGCCATCATTTTTCCATTATCCTCAACGGAACCGCTGACTCCTTCCCAGATCGTGCTTACCTTGACACCAGTGATGATGGATGTTACAGTCAGGGAGCTCGAGGCGTATAAGACCGCAAAACTGGCAGAGAAAAGGAGCGGTGCCAGCAACCCAAGAAGACGGATGTGAATCTTGGGGTGCTAGCACCATAAGGGGCTTCTGTAGATTTCACTCCACACTTGGACAGTCTCATACGACAGAAACTCCAGTTTTCTGTCCACCTCGCGGTTAAATAGAAAACCACCATTAAGACCGTGCTCGGCGCGTATGGCCCGAGCACCTTAATGAGATGGCTGGCTGTTGGTGGTAGGGAACTCCCACTCTGTAAAGAGCGTGGGCGTGCCCCCAGGTTCCCTACTGCAGCGGCAGCCATCCCAGCAAGGTGCTCGGGCTCGCAATACGCTGAGCATGGTCTTATACGCATTTAGAGGTGTCCCTGCTTGTGATATCCATCATCATCATGGGCGTCTTGTGCAAGAGTCGTGTAGTCGGGATACCTTGGCGGACCCACCGTTGAAGTAGCTGGGACTGAACAACTGCCATTGAGACTAGTGTGTGTTTGTAATACCAAGCTCCCCCTGCCCCCCCCCCCTTCCCAAACAAACTCTTGTTGTTGAAGCTCTCGGGAAGGGGCATGATGGTGAAGATCGGGAGCCCCACCTCGATCATGATTGTTTTCTCCATCCAATTCTCCGCATATGAGAGGTCCAAAAGTGTGGAGGAGGAGTGGGGACCCCCCCTTCCCCACCATTTACTTAGTGGGAGCATCCTTAAAGGCTTGGCTCAGAGTAAGCTTTGTGACCTCCCCCCCCCCCACACACACACACTCGAATAAGCACACTGCCCTCGCCCCCCTCCCATCCCCACGTGCAGACGTCGAAGCTGTCAGAGTACAATTCACTGCTATTGGACAAGGCAGGCACAATCGCCGACGCGATCCACCAGAAGAACACTGAGAAGCCGCGCCCCGACCCCAACACGCTGCTCTCCACAGCCTTCAGAAAGGCGGTGGGTGTGCACCAGTGTTTCCGTAAGCCAACCCGCGACCCGATAAAGCGCACTTTCGGGTTGAGATTCGCCGATTCGGGATGGCGTGTTGGGTTGAGATTGCGCGAATTTCGACCCGAAAAGTTTGAAAATCAACATGTTCACATCCGTTTCGCAAGAAAATGCTTCTGTCGGGTTGAGATTGGGGAGTCAGTCGTGAGGCCCGGGTTGAGCCATCATTTCCTCAAGATCCTTAGCGGAACCACTGGTGTACACCTGGGAGGGGGGGGAGGGGGGAGGGAGGGGCGCTCCGAGCACTGGTGACAGTGGCATTGGCTCTGAGAAGGCATCGCGCCTTTAGGACCCCTGCTAGCCAGCCAGTTTCAGCCTGAGTGACACTGAGTGAGAAAGGTGTCGGGCGCTAGCACCGAAAAAGGTCTTGTACAGCATTAATGGTGTCACACAGACTGTAATATCCAACATCATAGGACTCCGACTGGGTGTTGCGGATCCCCTCTCCCTTCCCTGTCCTCCCCCCTCCTTCGACATGCCCCCCTCCTCCCGCAGCCTGTCTTTGCCCGTCCTTTCAACCTGTGTACCCCCCCCCCCTCCTCAACCTGTCTTCCCCCCTCTGTGACCCTGTCTCTCCTCCCCTCGACATGCCTCCTCCCCTCACGTGCTGCAGGGGTTCAGTCCGTCGTCCGTCGCTCTGTTTGGCGCAGACGACCTCCCGCAGCCTGCCCCCCCCCTCCCTTACCCTGTCCTTCCCCCTTCCCTCAACATGCCTCCTCCCCTCACGCGTTGCAGGGGTTCAGTCCGACGACTCTCGCTCTGTTTGGCGCAGACGACCTGCGGGGCGTCGGCATCCCAGGGGTACGTACGCTTGACATTTTCTTTTGAAACTGTCCCTCTTCAAATTATGTTACTCAAAGGCCCATCAGAGACCCTCCCCCCCCCCAATCCCTCCCCCTGTCTTCCCACCCGAGCAGTGATCCCCCTGCAAGCCGTATACCGCTCGGGGCCAGATTTTCCATTTCCCAAAAAATATCGCCACACTTGGTGGAGGAGGGCGTGTAGGGGTGCGTTGGAAAGCTGTTGCCGAGAGCAGCACACCGGCACGTGATTCGTGAACACCCGCTATGAATTGTGCCTGGTATGTGCGGTCAAAGTTGCTCGAGCCGGAAAAACTTACCCTTAAATCCTTCCCAGGGGTCACTGCACCCGAGAATGCCACTTTCCCCCGTACTTACAAGAACAACAGCAACGATCGACAGCTCTATGCATTGCACACCGCCGTACGCCCCCGCAGAAGAATCCGCGCGTGCTGGCTGATGAGCTGACCAAGCAGGCCGGGCTGCTCCTGGACCTGATGACGTTCAATTTCACGAGCCTCGCAATGAAGGCGCTCGCGGCTGGGGGTGGGTGGTGGTGTGGGTGGGTGGTGGGTGGGTGGATGAGTAGGTGTCCACGTATGTGTGTGTGCGTGTGTGTGTGTGTGTGTCTGTGTGTGTGTGTGTGTTGAACTTCAACCTTCACGGGCCTCATAACGACAGCGACCGTGCTTTCAGGTGGGTGGTGGTGTGTGTGTGCTTACGTACGTGTGTGTGTGTGTGTGTGTGTGTGTGTGGTGGCGTAGTCAGGGGGAGGCACATGTGGAGGGGGAGCCTATGCGTGCACATGCGTGTGTGTGTGTGTGTGTGTGTGTGTGTGTGTGTGTGTGTGTGTGTGTGAATAATACCCCCCTCCCCCCTCCCTAGTCAACAAAGCACTGACCTTCCCCTCCTCCTCCATACCCACCCACCCACGCACCCACAGCCAAGGTCGTCGTCAAGATCCTGCTCGCCATGATGAAGGCTCCCATCGTGCACTGGGATCCGGCGCTCTACTGCGCGCACGTCATGCTCCACCACCGCGCACCATACAGCCCTGGCGAGAAGCAGACGTCCATCGTGCTGCGCGACATGGTGAACCATGCATGTGCCTTTCTTGGCCGTGGGTGTTGGGGTCTTGGGAGTGTGGCAAGATGAGCTGCCAACTAATTGTCAACTGCGGACCAGTGATCCCCCCGCAAGCCGTATACCGCTCGGGGCCGGATTTCCCCTTTCCCAGAAAACCACCGCGCTCCGTACAGCCCTGGCGAGAAGCAGACGTCCATCGTGCTGCGCGACATGGTGAACCGACGGCCCTTGTAACACTGTTTTTTTTTTCAAAAACAACAGTGTAGGGTCGTGGGATTGTGGTTCGATCAACTGCCAACCATCAACCACAAACTGTCGATCCCTGGGTCATCACAAGCCTAAACACTTTTCCCTGAAACCCAAACCTGAATAAACCCTGGCGAGAAGCAGACCTCCATCGTGTTGTGACATGGTGAACCATGCATGCCCTTCTTGGCCTTGAGTGTTAGCAGTGATTTCCTTTTCGGCTTTACACACACATTTGGCTTTACGAGGGCTGTGCTTTGACCTTGCAAACCAGCTCAACCCATCCAGTGGATTGCTAGTCGGACAAGCCCGCCAGACAGCGCACGTCGACAGTTTTCAAATTACTCGTGTCTGAGGACAAACGGTCAATGGGAGGTCGACGGTCAACGCGGTTTAAGCAAAATCCGGCTGTGGAATAAATAAGAATAATAAAATCCTGAAAAGGAAATCACTGGTTGTTTGGGTCTTTGGATTGTGGTAAGATGAGCTGCCAACCAACCGTCAACCGCGGACCCTTGACCCCTACAAGTAACACGGGGTTTCCAGCGAAGCAGGCTGCTCTTCTACTAGAGATCACCCGCCGATACTCCAGCCTACTAAGCGGACTAGAGAACCGCCGGCTCCCGGCCGATAGACTACCGCTCCCGCCGGCTAGACTACCTCAAACAGCGGTCTCCGAGAGACACCTCTGGCAAGGAAAATATAGGACAGGACCTTTCTGAGGGTCACACTTGACCCCCGGGTCCACACTAACCTGGCAAGTATCACATGCCCGTCCTGCAGCGAGGCTTGATGCGCCCAAACTACTGGACCCCATGTTCAAGCCCCATGCGTGGCTGGTCCTCAACGAAATATGCTGGCAGCAGGGCTCTCCTAAACCCTAAAACCCTAAAACCCTAAACCCTTAACCCTAAACCCTATACCCTATACCCTACCCCCCCCCCAACACCCTGTCCCTAACCGAATCCATGCAGATTGATGGCGGCACCTACGCGTGGCTCGCCCTTGACGAGACCATCATCGCAGACAGCGTGTGGAAGGTGCGGGTTTGGGGTTTAGGGTTAAGGGTTTTAGGGTTTAGGGTTTTAGGGTTTAGGGTTTTAGGGTTGAGGGTTGAGGGTTGAGGGGTTTCACAGGTTATACACGTACGCGACCAGAGGACCCGGGGCGTTGAGTTCAGGCCTAGACTGCGCGTCTAGGGGGGCTCTGCTAAGGGAGCCCGCAAACCCACGCAGCGCGCCAGCCTACCAGTTTGGAAGGTGCGAAGCACCCACACCTAGACCCGTAACCTTCCTGTGATTCCGCTTAGGGTGTGTTCCCACTCACAACCTAGACGTTGCTTCTAGCTTAGAATAAGGGTGGGGAGTGACTTTGACTGAGGCGTTCTCGACGTCGAAGACGCTAGCGACGACGGCTGAACGTCCGCTGTGACTAGAAGAAAAAACACTACTTCCAGATTGACTGGGGGACAGCTCGGAGGCCTTCTGGCGCGACTTGCAAACCTAGAAGTTTTCTAGAAAACTACTCAGAGTCCGAGTGGGAACACACCCTCAGGCATTGGGCATTTGCAGCTGTCACACCAGGCTTGGTTGGATCCAGGTAAGCAAAGCGACGACGGTAGGAGTCGACGACGGTAGCGCAGGACGGGCCAGTGTCCACTCTGTCAACATCACACGACTCAAAATTCACACACGAGGAGGAATGCGTGACAGTCACGATTTGCGTGACTAGGCTGTGTACGATTCTGTCACATTGCAATGTCTCTGACATCAGGCCTACCCCCCACCACCACTCCCACAAAAACAAACGCAGGCAACGGCGGTGAACCAGATCACAGCTGTGAAGGCGAACAACGACCACGGCTACAAGACGATCGACGGGGTGCTGACCCTGAAGCAGTACAGCAAGGTGAGACATTGAACCCAAGGCTCTTCATTCGTCGGAGACTCTCAACCCCTCTCGTGCCTGGGTTCTGTACGAAGGGCAACGAGGGCAACCTGACCCCGCAACCCATGACCCCGCAGGAACGAATCAGCGGACAGCGCTTGCACGCGCTGACCCCTACTCCAACACCCCAAAAACTGGCAGCACGGAGGTATCATTGCAGAACCCGTGTTTTTTTTTTGGTTTTTTTTGAAAAAAATGCAGAACTCGTAGGCACGTGGCCCGAGGTCGTGCCGAGCGATTTCTCCGCCGATCCCCCTCACCCACAGAGAGAGAGAGAGATCGTTACATAGAACTCTGAACGGCAGACCTAGATAGGCTGTTTCTGGTCTACAATTGAGGGGATTCCCGAAGGCGGGAGGCCAACCATGCGCCAGCAAGAGGGTGAATAACCTCACCCACACCCACGCCCACACCCACACCTACTCACCAAACGTGCACGCAGGCCTGCAACCAGTTCAACAACCGGGTTGAGACAACGTACTTCAACGTGGGCATCGCCAACGTGGGGACTGCATACCTGCTGCCAGGCCTGGTGGCGTCCCTGTCAGGTGCGTCCACAGAGTACCTCAAAAGGAAGCAACGTGCGCGCAGGTGTTGAGCGATGACTCCGTCAGGGATGCCTACCAGACTCTGGTCCAACTCTGAGAGTTCCCACCAGGGGAACCAGGGGTTTCCCACTCACGCGTCCCATCTGTATGACTCCTAGAACTCTGTCCTGATCTGGACGCACGGGTGCCTGACAGTGGTTCCGCTAATGATCTTGGGGGAATGATGGCTCAACCCGGGCCTCATGGCTCACTCCCCAGTTTCAACCCGACGGAGGCGATTTCTTGAGAAAGGGGTATAAAAACGTCAATTTTCACACTTTGCGAGTCGAAAATTGCGAAATCTCAACCCCACGCGCCAGCTCAAATGGGCCTATCTCAAGCCAAAGGTGCATTTTTTGAGGTTGCGTGTTGGCTGATGGAAATACTGGTGCCTGAGTTACTAACGTCATTTATGAGGGATGCCTTTACGGAAACACCGGTGCCTACCTGCAATACAATTAATGCCGTGCCGAACCACCTCCCACCTCAACCTCCCAGCTCTACCTCAACCCCCACCATCTTTCTCTACAGCTCCCCCCACACCACCACCATGATTGCTACCCGCCCCACCTCAACCCCCCACCTCAACCTCAACCCCCACTATCTTCTCTACACCTCCCCCACACACACAACCACCATGATCCCTACCTGCCCCACCTCAACCTATGGAAACCCTCCTGAGCCAGCCCTCACCTTCACCCCCGCCCCGACTTGCCCTTCCCACATTCCCCCCTCCCCTCAGCCTCTGCCGCCACCCTTACCATCTCTACCCCCCGCCCCCTCGCCCCCCACCACCTACCCGCCTGCTCTCACAACACCGCATCCGCCCCCACCATGTCTTGCTTTCCCCCAGGCGGGCGCGGCCCTGCATGCGCGCCCCCTCCTCTGACCGGCGGGCTCGACCACCTCGAGGACGCGGTCACCGAGATGGTGTCCGAGTCAATCATGGCAGAGATGCTGATGATGCAGGAGAAGGTCCTCAAGTGAGTGTCACGTACACCCAGTGCTTCTGCAATTGGGCGGTTTATCGCCTACGGCGGTTTCTGGGCGGTAATCATTTAGTTAGTTTTAGGGTTTACCGCCCGATTTTGGTCGATTTTTGTCATTTTTTGCCGTTTTGTCGTTTTTGGCCGATTTTGGTCGTGGCCGCCAGTGGCCGAGCTGTAAGAATTAATTAATTGAAATGAATTGAAGAAGCATTGTGTGCACCCCCTCTAACCCGTTTTGCCTGTGCCCCTTAGCCGGGCCAAGGCTCTACAGTGGCTAGCAGGGACTGTATGTGCCCTCGAGCTGGGTGTGGGAACCAAGTGTGGGGTTCCCTCTGGGCTTGCCTACTCCCCTGGACCGGGTGGGCAAGACAGTCTAGTGCGAGGCAGGAGCACTTTGACACCCAGCACACGGCACCAGCGCCGTGTGTTGCAGTGAGGGAGGGGAGATGTCTGGCCCGCGACCGCCGGTGGCGCCTGTGCATGGCTCTTATTGTGGTGGGATGCGGTCACCGAGATGGTGTCCGAGTCAATCATGGCCGAGATGCTGATGATGCAGGAGAAGGTTCTCAAGTGAGGGAGGGGAGAGGCGTCTGGCCCTCGCGCGCCGGTGGCGCCTGTGCACGGCTCTTGCTGCGGTGATCGCTTGCATGCGGGAGACGTTGCTTGAGTGCATGCATTCACGCAAAACAAAGTTGCGATGCTTCATGTAGGGAGGGGCTTGTCAGGCATTCCTCAGATGATAGTCTTGTGGGCTCTTCCTTGTATGTGCATGTAGGATAGGAAGGCAGCTCGTGGCAGGAGTCTGGCACTGAAAAGGAAAGTGCGGGAGGGGAGCAGAGCCGTGAGGCCGCCTCCAAGGATCACGTATTGAACCCGCAGCTTGACCACGCCGTTGTCCATGCCGGTATGGTCTTCTGCTGGTGGCGCATTTTTGCCCCCTCTCCCCCCGACAGTTTTCACAGGTTTTTTTTTACAGGTTTTTCCTGTGCGCGCCCGGAGGACCCTGGGGCGCGAGTTGAGGCCTAGACCACACGTCTAGGGGGAGCTCTACTAGTAGAGCCCGCAAGGCCACGCAGCGTGCCAGCCTGCCAGCACTCTCCCCCCCCCCACACACACAACAGCTCGACACACCCCGCAACCTGCTCCCACCCAGTGATTTCCTTTTCGGCTCAGCACAGGTATTTGGCTGTTTTCCGGCTGTCCTTTGACTTTGAGCACAGCTCAACCCATTCAGTGAATTGGTAGTCTGACAAGCCCGCCAGACAGAGCTTTCAAATGAGCTTCATATGAGGGCAGCGGTCAATGGGAGCGCAACGGTCGACGCGGTCAAAGCAAAATCTGGGTGTGGAAGAAGTAATTCAAAATCCTTAACAGGAAATCACTGACCCCACCCATGCGCATCGCAGCTTCTGCGAGCTGATGAGCAAGGACCCAGCCAAGGCCACCGCCGCATACGCGGCGTCCAAATTCCCCGGCATCCCATTCACAGAGGTGAGTGCACAGCAAATGTTAAATAGCCTGTTCCAAGGGGGGGGGGGGGGCAGAAAACTCGAGAAATATAACACATGCTGGAATCTTATCTCCTTGCTGTGAATGTTCCCAAACCGTCGGAATTTTTGGATGTAAACAGGTGCCGGGGGCCGAGATATGAAAGTTTTTAAGTTGGTGGGGTGGGCCGAGATATGAGAGTTTTAAAGTTGGTAGGGTGTGTGTCAAAACATGCAGTCTGGAGACAATCGGATGTGCGTCCCAACCGGCCGGGAGCCGGCGGTTCTCTGGTGCACTCAAGTGGGCTGGAGTATCGGCAGGTGATCTCTGGCGAGCCTGGTGGGCTGAGTTTTTAAGCCGCTCCTCCTCTTGCCCCTCCCTGCCCTCAGCCTCGCCCCTGACCCAGCGCTTCTCCAATTGATTCTGGAGAAAAAAAACAGGGGACTAAAACCACCACATTTCCCTGAGGTTAGCCGTTGTCTCTGACTTCTCCTCCCCCCCTGCCCCTCCCTCCCCCGACCTCTCCCCTGCCCCCCCCCACACACACTTGCACAGGTGTCCCGGATGATTGACTGGGGCAACGCTCAGCTTGACGACATCAAGAGCCAGGGCGGCTCCCAGAAGGTATCGTGTACCACGCTCTCACTCTGTGCTGGAACCTAGTAAACAGTGTTACTCATCTGTCAGCAATTGACGAGGACAAAAATATCGGAGCCCATCAGCACGTGCCATGTCGGACCTACAAATCCTACAGGTCTTGCAATGCCCCATGCACCCATGTAGCCTTCCCCTTGTGGCTCGACCTCTCTGAGGAGGGCTTGCAACCTGTCAACACCTGCCGTAGTCTGCCGCAATAAAGGCTCTACGTATGATGATGATGATGGATTTTACAGTCGTGCGTGACGCACCTAAGTATGTATATGTATATACCGTACGGGGCCTGAGCCTCCGGAATAAGTGTTGTTTTTTGACGCCCCCGTGAAGTTGTGCGCGAAGCTATAAATCAATCGCCGGAGGCCCCGTGCACATGAAAACGTGTTAGATGCGTCCAGATCTGCAAGAATACCCTAGTACCGCTTTGCCTTGCTGAAAAAAAAAATCTGATGGTCAACGTGCCCAACAATTACCCCCTTTATACAAGCCGCGACAGGGCAAAGCGGTACTACGGTATGCCTCTACTCTCGTGAGCAGAGGCCGACAATGACCTTGCCCCCCCCCAGTGATTTTATTTTCGCTATTTGGGGCCATTTGGGACCATTTGGCCCGAAAACAATTTAGTCGAGGGTCCACTTTGGGGGCCGTGGGGCAGGGCCATTAAGTACGTGTGTGGCGCAGTGTGGGGCTTTGGGGGCACCTCCGCACTGGTCAACGCTAAGTCAGCGGACAAGGTGGTCGATGGTACGTTGGTTCGCGCGCCGGCTGGCCCCCAAAGAATCACTAAAACAACTGAAAACAAAATCACTGCCTACCCCTGAAAGCCAAGGCAGAGAACCGCCGGCTCCCGGCCGATAGACTACCGCTCCCGCCAGCTATACTACCCCAAACATCTCTCTTGAACAGAGGCCGACAATGACCTTGCCTCCCCCCCCTGAAGGCCAAGGCAGACGTCATTGCGGACTGGCCGCAGGACCTCAATGACCTCGATGCGGCGTTCCAGCCAACAGCGCTGGAAGTTGCCAAGAGCAAGCTGCCCGAGTGGTGAGGCGGGAGTCGGGCCAAGCGCGCATGCGCGCGCACACACACACACACACACACACACACACACACACACACATGCACGTGTGCATGCATGCACGCACGCATGCACATGTGCACACATGCAGGCACGCACACACACACACACACACACATACACACAAACGCACACACACACACACGCATGCACGCACGCACGTGTGCATGTGTGCACGCATGCACACACACACACACACACACACACACATGCACGCACTGCCAATTCGACCGCAGATGCTGATGCACATGCACGCACAGATGCACACACACACACACACACACTCGCCCCTACACACTCAGGTGGGTGAAGCTGGCGGGGGCGGAACTGGAATCTGTGAACGACGTGTGCACTGCGATTGGCGTGGCGTTTGCGAGATTCGACCCGACCGAGCAAGAGCCCAAGGACTGCGACGGCATGCCGCAGGCAAGATACAACACGCACCGGGTCTCTGGCACGTGTGCGACCATGGGCATGCCTGCACACATAGCCGTGGTCGATTTTACAGTCCGTTGGACGACTTTGATGGCGCATTAGACCCTAGGAAAGAGGCCAGCAGCTGTCAAAACTACACCCCTAGAATGCCATCTGCCATCATGATTGCTGTGCTCGCGGTGCGTGTCTCAAAACAGGCAAGATACGACACGTGTCCGGGCTCTGGCTGTCACATACACCCCCTCTAGCCCGTCATGCCTGTGCCCCTTAGCTGAGCCAAGGCTCTACAGTGACTAGCAGGGACTGTATGTGCCCTGTAACTGGGGATGGGAACCCAGTGTGGGGTTCTCACTGGGCTTGCCTACTCCCCTGGACCGGGTGGGCAAGACAGTCTAGTGCAAGGCAGGAGCACTTCGGCACCCAACACATGGCACCAGCGCTGTGTGTTACACTGGCACGTCTGCAACCATGGGCATGCCTGCACATAATATGATGATGAGATATTTTTACAACCCACTGCCGGCGGTCACACGTTCGGTTCCAGAGTTCCAGCGGGACTTAAGTGAGCAGTCACGAGGCCCACCAAAAAGGTTAAGCTACAAAAGTAGCCCACGGTAGCACCAACGACGTAGTGGCGGGTGCCAAGCAAGCAGCACCACCGTGCAGGCTCCACACCAAACCCCTCCTGTGGCCGGAGGGGGGGCCCAAGGTATAAAACCATCAAGGGACCAGAAAACCCTCCCCCAAACCACTGGACACATAGCGGCATGCAGCTTGCACCCTGCGTGCATGCCGTTCGCGCTGGGCTGCACGCCTGCAGAAGCGCCGTGCCTAGACTCCCCTCCCCCTTCCCCCCCCTCCCCCCGGCCCTCCCATTTCATATATTTATTGTAAGTATGTTCCATTTTCATTTACTTGCCCTGCGTTCGATGCCCCAAACGTCCAGAGACCCCAAACGCACGACCCACCCACCACCTACACGGGACACACAAGCTTTTTGAGCCCTAACGACCCACCCGCCACCTGAACGGGACACACCACCTGGTTGATGCCCTCACGACCCACCCACCACCTACACGGGACACACCACCTATTTGATGCCCCTCACGTACAGGAGAATGATGAGGGCGTGTCGATGAACCCGATCGAGCTGATGCTCAACGGAGAGCCGGACAGCTTCGACTTTGAAAAGCCCGCGTTCCCCAACCAGGTCTGTAGCCACGCAACTAGTGATCAAGGTTGAACACCGCGCCCCTAGTGTATATAAGGAGGGTGGTTTGTCCCGGATTAGGGACACTTTTTGCCGGTTTTCGCATGCATGGCATGGCTGCCACACCGAGTCCCATCTGGCGAGAATGGGCACGTTGGAAAGCTGGCACTCCAGGCTACCTGCTGATGGTCACACTTTTTTCCAATTCGAATCCTGGCGTTGCTGGGGGAGCTCAACCCCTAGTAGGTTTAGGTGATGTGATCAAGGAGGAGCGCAGGTGAGGCAAGCAACCACCATGCGGAGGGATGTTTTTTCAAGCCCACTCCCCCAAGCCAGAAACAGCTACTAGCCTAGCAGGGGAGCTGGTGGCCGGGTGACTTATTTGCACCGGCGATGGGTGCGGGGTCACACATGGGGGAGGAGGGTGCATACGGGGGTGTGTGGGGAATGGGGCGAGGCTTGCTGGCAGGTGGGGGGGGAAGGCTAGCGGGGGGTTGAGGGGCACATGGTTGGTTGGGTGGTTGCTATTTTATGGTTGTGCTGACGGCTAAAAGGGTTTTAGGGTTTAAGGTTTAGGGTTTAGGGTTTCCTCGTATACAGTCCCTGTGGGACATGATATGAAGCGAGAGCAAGCATGAGTCGACTGCTCTCTCGAGGCGCCACAGGCAGCAGGGCCTCGTCACACGATACACTGCCCTACCACATTCCCAACGCCTGAGGCGGCGCCTCAGGAGGCACCTCAGGCGGCGACTTTACTTGCGCGGATCAGGCGGCGCCTCAGGCGCGCCTACCGCCTCAGGCGTCACCTGAGTCGCACCCCTGATCGCCTCAGGCGCCGCCTAAGCTGTCATCCCGGCCGCCTTAGGCGCCCACCATCGCCTGAGGCGCACCCCGACCGCCGCAGGTGTTATGACCGCATTCACTTGCGCAAATCAGATGATGAGGCTGTGATAGGGATGCAGGCACTAGGCCAACAGTGCATCAGGCGGACGGTTGCTCGGACAGTTGATATTTCGACCAGGCTGTTGGTTGTTGACAGCCCCCATTGTGTACAACCCAGTGATTTCCTTTGCAGGAGTTTGAATCAATTCTTTCACAGCCGGGTTCTGCTTTGACCGCGTTGACCGTTGACCTCGCGTTGACCGTTTGTCCTCATATATAGGTCACTAAAAAGCTTTAGGCGAGCTCTGTACAGCGGGCTTGGCAGACTTCCAATCCACTGAATGAATTGAGCTGTGTTCAAGTTCAAAGAATAGACTAATACAGCCAAATGGCTGTGGAGAGCCGAAAAGGTCACTGGTACAACCTCCCACTTCTTTCCCACCCATTCCACCCCGCAGGCACTCTCCGCGCATGAGCGCATCGTCGACTCGCTCGACATCGTAGACGTGGTGAAGGCAGTGCAGGCATGCTACGTCCAGAAGCAGGTGGGCAGCCCTACCACAGTCACATCGTCTGATCCGCGCAAGTGAATGCGGTCAAAACGTCGTGAGGCGGTCGTGGGTGCGCCTCGGGCGGTGGTGGGCGCCTGAGGCGGTCGGGGTGGCGCCTGAGGCGGTCGGGATGATGCCTAAGGCGGCGCCTGAGGCGATCAGGGGTGCGCCTGAGGCGATGGCTGAGGCGATCGGCGCGCCTGAGGCGCCGCCTGATCCGCGCAAGTAAATGCGCCGCCTCAGGCGTTGGGAATGTGGTAGGGCGGGTGCTTGGCCGGCATGTGGCTGGCCGGCTGCTGGAGTGGTTGTCTGTGTGGGTGCTTGGGTGCGCTGTACCGTAGTACTGCTTTGCCTTGCCGATGAAATAAACTAGTTCAGTGTCCAAGGGCCTCTGGCCCTTGTTAAAACCTGAGCAAGTTATAGCCGAGACCCCACCCAGACCCAGACCCAGACCCAGACCCAGACCCAGACCCAGACCCAGACCCAGACCCAGACCCAGACCCAGACCCAGACCCAGACCCAGACCCAGACCCAGACCCAGGACCCAGGACCCAGGTCCCAAGACCCAGGACCCAAGACCCAAGACCCAAGACCCAAGACCCAAGACCCAAGACCCAAGACCCAAGACCCAAGACCCAAGACCCAAGACCCAAGACCCAAGACCCAAGACCCAAGACCCAAGACCCAAGACCCAAGACCCAAGACCCAGACCTTCCCCCCCCCCTGCCCCAGACCCCAGACCTCAGGCCCCAGACCCCGATCCAGACTGTAAGAGGCCCCATGCACATCTCCACTACCACCCAAAGCTCCATGCAATCGACAGTGCTGTTCATGAGCTTAACAACGCAAGCCAAATCGTCCGATTCCGTGCTGTTTTCGGGGAGTAGTGATGCCGTTTGTTGCGTGAGTCTAAGGTGTGACCGGGGGGAGTCTAAGGTGTGACCGAGGAGAAGAAAAAAATCTCGCGGCAAGGCATCCTAATTCGAAACAATAACTCCCTTTATAAAAGTGGTGGCGAGGCAAAGCGATACTACGGTATGCTGGTGACAAGTAGTAGTAGAGTGTGTAGTAGCAGTAGTGTATGCACACGTTGGCAGCCCTCACCAGAAACACTGCAGCACCACACCACAACTCAACATGCCCGGGTGTGCCATGCATGCATGCTGGCCGCCAGCTCACACGCCAGGCCCGGCCCGCGTGGCTGTCGTATGCAGGCCGCCTTCATGCGCGAGGAGCAGAAGGGCCGCGCGGAGGCATTCGCGGGGATCCTCTCTGCTGCTGCTGACACGCGCCTTGATATGCTGAAGGCGATCGTGGCGTTGCGCACCGGCGTGATGCGCGAACAGGTGGGTGTGCACGCGATTGCGGCGCCTAAACCCTAAACCCTAAACCCTAAACCCCAAGCCCTAAACCCAAAACCATAAACCGGAAACCTACTAGGACTCATAGCATGTTTTGCTGTTCTTGACATATGGAACAGCCGTGTGCCATGTGTCGTGCCTCTGTGGAAAACCCAAAGGGGCACCCACGTCTGCAGGGCTCGTACGCGTGCACACATGCGTGCCTTGGGGCACCGCTCTGCTGTCTCCTGCCTGACCCCCCCCCCCCCCCCCTACCCCACCCACTCACTCTACTCCCATGCATGAGCAGGCCGACAAGATGGCGAGCATGGAGCTTATTGACTGGTGCGACGAGACGGTCATCGATGCGGCAATGAGCTCAGTCAACCCTACCCCACCCACCCACCCTACTCCCACCGTGCATGAGCAGGCCAACAAGATGGCGAGCATGGAGCTGATCGACTGGTGCGATGAGACGGTCATTGATGCGGCAATGAGCGCGGTCAACTTCGACATTGCGGCCAACGCGCTCGGACCCAATGGTGGGGGGTCTTCTCGATTCTCTCGTTTCAGGCGCTGGTCGTTCACCTGCTATTCGAAAGACATCCCAGTGCGCGGGTCAGACCTCGTGACAATTGCCGGGGTGTTTTGCTGTTAGTAGTACAGGCATTGCCGGTGCATGCCAACGGCCTCATGTAACGCTTGGTTGGTTGGGTGGGTGGGTGAGTGGTCTTGGGGTCTGTCCCCACTCGGACTCTTAGAAGTTTTCTAGAAAATTTCTAGGTTTTCTAGTCGCGCTAGCAGGCCCCCGCGTTGTCCCCCAGTCAATCTAGAAGAAGTTTGTTTTCTTCTAGTCACAGCCGACGTTCAGTCGTCGTCGCCAGCATCTCCGACGCCGAGAACGCTTCAATCAAAGTTGCTCCCCACCCTTCTTCTAGGCTAGAGGGAACGTCTAGGTCGTGAGTGGGAGCACACCCTTGACATCGCCCAGCTGGGTCCGGTTATAATCAAGGGTTCCTGAGCGGAGGTTCCTAGCTCTGATGAGGAGCCGCCACCAACACACATACACACGCAAACGGGCTCGCAGGCGCGCTGGTGGTCGACCTGCTGAAGGACGCGTATGGCGACAGCCTGTCCGCCCCAGCGGTCTCAGCCGCACTTGTGGCTGTGGCCAAGGACCTGGGCATGGATGCACTCGGCCAGGGTGCCGACGCGCTGGTCAAGGGCCTGTATGCCAAGGTGCCCGCGGGTGCGCTGCAAGAGCTCAAGGTGAGCCCTTGTGACTTGAGGAGGTGGTACGGCTCAGACCCTAGACATAAGACTGAGGAACTGATAAGGAAGGATTTGATACCCCGGGGGATATCACACCCCGGGCACCCCTAGCCCCTGACAAGTACACCCTTTAAGGGAAAAGACGAGCAACAAAGAAGCTTCTGCTACAAGGGTGCCGGCGCGCTGGTCATACCCCGGGCCCCTCTAGCCCCTTACAAGTAAACCCTTTGAGTGAAAAGGCGAGCAGCGAAGAAGCCTCTGCTACAAGAGCATTGGCGCGCTGGTCAAGGGCCTGCAAGCCAAGGTGCCCGCGGGTGCGCTGATAGAGCTCAAGGTGAGCCTTGTGACATGAGGAGATAGTACAACTCAGACCCTAGTAGAACCGCACAAGTAACCTTGTGAGGGAAACGGCGAGCAACGATGAAGATTCTTCAACAAGTTGTGAGTAGGCTGTCCGATCCAATCGAAACCTTTTCGACCCGGCTCTGATCCGGCTCCTACGCAAATCAAGCGATTTTTGATCCCCCTCTCTCATACTCACAACTGTTGTGAGTAGGAAGGGTGCCGGCGCGCTGGTGAAGGGCCTGCAGGCCAAGGTGCCCGCGGGTGCGCTGACAGAGCTCAAGGTGAACCGTGTGACATGAGGAGATAATACGACTCAGACCCTAGACCCTGACAAATAAATCTCATGAGGGAAAAGGCAAGCAACGAAGAAGCTTCTGCTACAAGGGTGCTGACGCACTGGCCGAGGGCCTGCAGGCCAAGGTGCCCGCTGGTGCGCTGCAAGAGCTCAAGGTTAGCCTTGTGACTTGAGGAGGTGGTACGGCTGAGACCCTAGACATAGGACAGAGGAACTGATAAGGGAGGATTTTTTACCCCGGGCCCCCCTAGCCCCTAATAAGTAAACCTTGTGAGGGAAAAGGCGAGCAACGAAAAAACTTCTTCTACAAGGGTGCCGGTGCGCTGGTTAAGGGCCTGCAGGCCAAGGTGCCCGCGGGTGCACTGATACAGCTCAAGGTGAGCCTTGTGACATCGGTAGGTGGTACGGATCAGACCCTCTAGACCCTGTAAAGAAATCGTATGAGGGAAAAGGCGAGCAACGAAGAGCTTCTGCTACAAGGGTGTCGGTGCGCTGGTCAAGTGTCTGTATGCCAAGGTGCCCGCGGATGCGCTGCAAGAGCTCAAGGTGAGCCCTTGTGACATGAGGAGGTGGTACGGCTCAGACCTTAGTAGACCCGCACAAGTAACCTTGTGAGGGAAACGGCGAGCAACGAAGAAGATTCTTCAACTAGTTGTGAGTAGGCTGTCCGATCTGATCAGAACTTTTTTGATCCGGCTCCTACGCTCGCAAATCAAGAGATTTTTCATCCCCTCACTCATACTCACAACTGGTGTGAGTAGAGAAGGTGTCAAGGGTCTGTATGCCATGGTGCGGCCACGGCCACGCCGCATGTGTGCTCCTTGTTATAGGAAGAGGATCCATGTATAATAGGGTCGCCCAAGACCGTAGAATCAAAACCCTGAGGCGGTGCGCCATGCCTTATGGCGCCCAAGCAGAAACACTCCCTTCCCCCTATTCTCATACCCCCCACCCACCCCACCCACCCCCCACCCCCCACCACACATACACACCACACATACACACCCCTGCTGCCCCCCACTCCCTCTTACAGCCCGCGTTTCTGGGCCAGCTGGACGAGGCAGCCAAGGCGATCGATCCCGAGGCATTCGACCTGGAGGCGCTGGAGCTTGAGGCTGTCAGCAACCTGGTGCGTGCATGCTGCTTGCAGTGCTTTTTCAATTGATTTCAATTAATTAATTCTTACAGCCCGGGGGCTGGGGCTCGATTAACGGAGGCGCGTTCTCGTCGCCGAGCCCTGGACCCAGCAATGCGGCGCTGCTGGTGACGAGGATCTCCGTGCCGCTGACGAGCGGGGTAAAATACGACTGGCCCGGCTCCTGCTAGACTGCCCCTCGGTGGAACACTTCAGGAGCGGCTTGCCCGGCGCTGCCATGGCTTGGCGAGTAGCCGCGGCGCTGCCGCGGCCCGTGCTGGGAGACGGCCCTTATCCTCCCCCCATGCAGGACGCCATGCGGCACCGATCTCGACGAGTTGATCGACGAGCGGAGGAGCTGGCGCCCGTCAATGCATGCTGGACATTGGTCAAGATGGCTGCCCGTGGAGGCGGGCTACCATCACGGCTTCAGCGGTGGCGACCGCCGAGGCAACACAGAGTAACTCCGCTTCACCAATCGCAGCGTTCGTCACCGCGCTCATCCTCGGGGTCGCTCGTCTGCCGGTGACTGGCGTTGGAAGGTCTTCAGGCAGCCTCCATGACAACTCTGTCGTCCATGCACCCCTGGAGGGTGGGACCTGGCCATGCATGAGGCATGGGGCGCCGGCTGAGCCCCATGCAAACGAGAGCTGGACAGCCATGCACTGCCAGGCGGGGACCGTTCCAGTCAGCGCCAGTCGGCTCTGCAGGCTTGACTGGCCACAAGGCCACTACTGTGACCCTTAGGAAGGTCCTCTCCTATATGCTCCTTGCCAGACATGTCTCTCAGAGACCGCTGTTTGGGGTAGTCTAGCCGGCGGGAGCGGTAGTCTATCGGCCGGGAGCCGGCGGTACTCTAGTACTCAAGTGTGCTGGAGTATCGGCGGGTGTCTCTAGTAGAAGAGTAGCCTGCTTAGCTGGAAACCCCGTGTTACTGTTACTGTTACAGCCCGGCCGCTGGCAAGCAGGACCAAAATCGGCCAAAATCGGCCCAAAACGACAAAACGGCAAAAATCAGCAAAAATTGGGCGTTTAACCCCAAAAAATAAATAAATTATATCCGCCCAGAAACCGCCGTAGGCGGTAAACCGCCCAATCGAAGAAGCACTGGCTGCATGTGTGGGAGGTTGCCACTGCGTGCTGGATCTGTAGGGGGCTGCCCAGTGATTCCCTTTTTCAGAATTTTGTTTTTATGAATTATTCCACAGCCAGATTTAGTATTGGCCGCGTTGACCGTTGACCTCCCGTTGACGGTTTGTCCTCATACGCAGGTCATTTGAAAGCTGTTGGCGTGCTCTGTCTGGCGGGCTTGTCAGACTAACAATCCATTGGATGGGTTGAGCTGTGTGCAAAGTCAAAGTACAGCCGGCATACGGCCAAATGGCTGTGAAGAGCCGAAAAGAAAATCACTGGAGCTGCCTGACCTACCCCCCCCCCCCCTTCCATCCAAGAACACACCCGTTTGGCGCCTTTGTGCTTGCACGGGATCGCCTCTCGAGTTGTGGGTGTGGGTTGTCCCTCATGGAGAGACTTTTACTCTCTCTCACCCTCTCTCTCTCCCTCTCTCCCTCTCTCCCTCTCTCTCTCTCCCTCTCTCTCCCCCCTCTCTCTGTCCCTCTCTCACTCCCTCCCTTTCTCTCTCTCTCTCACTCTCTCCCTCTCCCTCTCCCTCTCCCTCTCCCTCTCCCTCTCCTCTCCCTCTCCCTCTCCCTCTCCCTCTCCTCTCCCTCCCTCTCCCTCTCCCTCTCCCTCCCTCTCCCTCTTCCCTCTCCTCTCCCCTCTCCCTCTCCCTCTCCTCTCCCTCTCCCTCTCTCCCCTCT
Organism: Chlamydomonas sp. UWO 241; assembly: GCA_016618255.1. Taxonomy (NCBI): domain Eukaryota; kingdom Viridiplantae; phylum Chlorophyta; class Chlorophyceae; order Chlamydomonadales; family Chlamydomonadaceae; genus Chlamydomonas; species Chlamydomonas priscui. The sequence continues at coordinate 44,446 of VFSX01000555.1, read as the reverse complement.
CCCTCTCCTCTCCCTCTCCTCTCCTCTCCCTCTCCCTCTCCTCTCCTCTCCCTCTCCCTCTCCTCTCCCTCTCCCTCTCCCCTCTCCCTCTCTCCCCTCTCCCCTCTCCCTCTCCCTCTCCCTCTCCCTTCTCCCTCTCCTCTCCCTCTCCCTCTCCTCTCTCCCTCTCCTCTCTCCCTCTCCCTCTCCCTCTCCCTCTCCCTCTCCCTCTCCCTCCTCCTCTCTCTCCCCCTCTCTCTCTCCCTCTCTCCCTCTCACTCTCTCCCTCTCCCTCTCTCTCTCCCTCTGTCTCCCTCTGTCTCTTTGTCTCTCTATCTCTCTGTCTCTCTGTCTCTCTGTCTCTCTGTCTCTCTGTCTCTCTGTCTCTCTGTCTCTCTGTCTCTCTGTCCCTCTGTCTCTCTGTCTCTCTGTCTCTCTGTCTCTCTGTCTCTCTGTGTCTCTGTCTCTCTCTCACCACCCCAGACCTGGCCTACCCCCTGGCCTGGACCATGCAAAGTCGCAAAGCTGTGCACTATTGCCATGAAAGCTGTTGCCTGCCCCTCCTACCCGGGCACAACCCGGCCACGTGTAACCAGTGATTTTTCAACCGATTTCAATTTATTAATTCTTACAGCCTGGCCACCAGCGGGCGCAGGCTGCGTTCCCGTGAAAAAAAAGAAAAAAAAGGGATTTCCCGTTTTTAAACGAAAAACAATCAAATCGGACAGGTAACAAAAACATTTTTTTCCGCCCAGAAACCGCCATAGGGGCCCCTAGGCAACTCGGCGCCCGATTGACAAAGCACTGCATGTAACCCAATGCTCACGTCGCACACCTGGCGTGCCCCTGCTGCGCGCTTTTGCAGGCAAAGGCGGCGGGTGTGAAGCCTGAGACTGCCACCAAGTTCCTGGACGAGCTCGTGCAAGTGGGTGTGATGATGATGATGATGATGATGATGGATTTTACAGCCGTGTGTGACGCATCTATCGGCAGCGTATTCGACCTTGCTCGGCTGATAACGCCGGAGCACTTCAGACGGGTGGCTGGCTACTGGGGGTGTAGCCAGCGGATGCCTAGGAGGAGCGGGCGCATCAGGTACAGCTTTCGACACCCTCCCCGGACTCGAGCAGCACCGATTTATCAGCAGAGCGGGGGGCATCTCCTCTATGACTCTTGGGGCTTGGGTGTGTATGCGTGTATGTGTGTATGTGTGTGTGTGTGTATACATGTGTGTATGTGTGATGCACTCCCTCTCTGAATCTCCCTTACTGAGTCACTGACGCACCTGCTTTGGGGTTTAAGAGTTGAAACATAAAACATAAAACCCGAAACCCGAAACCCTAAAACCCTACTCCCTAAACCTTAAACTGCTGCACCTGCTTCATGTAGGCCGGCAAACTGAGCGAGGAGGGCCTGCAAGAGATGCTCGACGAAGGGCTGGACTCCGTGCTCTTGGTGGGTCCTTGCATGGGCCCGGGCTCAGTGGCGGAGAGGGATGCAGATGAAATGGGGAGGGGTGGCGAGAAGGAGGGGTGTTGAACCTGACCACCCCCTCCACACACACACACACACACACACCAGTGGTACAGAAAATGTTTGGCATGATGGCGGTCTTGTGACGCAGAACACACGCCGCAGGGCCACTATGGAGCGATTGGGGTCGATCTTGCTCCGATTTTCACACATTTCACACAAACGACCCTCCCGTGTGACGCATGTAACCGCGTCACGGCTTTCTGCACCACTGACACACACACACACACACACACGCACACGCACACACACACAGGGCGGCATGGAATCTCTGTTGGCGGCAGCCAAGTCGAAGCTGCCACCGGGTGTGGACTTTGGTGTGGACGATGTCAAGGCCCTGCAGGTGCGCAAGCACACGTGAGCCAGTAATGAGTCCTACTACCGCCTGTGCTACTTTTATCCCTGCTGCCCACCTCTGCCTGCCTCTGCCTGATTGTCCGCCTCTTCTCCGTGCCCTCTTGGCCGCAGCCTGTGTCTGGCCGCCCACCCCTGCCTGTGTTTCTGCCCAACCGCTTGCCTCAGCCTGACTTGCCTGCCTCCACCTCTGTCCTCCTGCCTCCTGCCTCTTCCGCCTGTGCCTACCTGCATGACCCTGCTTGTGCCTGATTGCCTACCTCTGCCTGTGTCGGCCTCTGCCCGACTTCCTGCCTCTGCCTGTGCTCCACTGCGCTGCCTCCGCCTGCGTCTCTTTGCCTTCTGCTGCCGCTGCCTGTGCCTCTGCCTGAACCTAGCTGCATGACCCTGATTGTGCCTGATTGCCTACCTCTGCCTGTGTCAACCTCTGCCCAACTGCCTGCCTCTGCCTGTGCTCCACTGTGCCTGCAGGACATGGTCATGGAGGGCATGGCGGACCTCGACCCCTCCAAGATTGGGGAAGCTGGCTGGCAGCTGGCTGACATTGCGGCGGACGGCCTCATGCAGACGGCTGCCGGCAAGAAGCTCAGCGCACTCGAAAAGCAGATAGCGGCCAACACGCTGCTCGCAGACATGTCAGCGCAGCTGAAGGTGGGCGAGTTACAGTTACAGTTACATCGGCTTTCCAGCGAAGACAACCTTCTAGTCCTAGTACCACCGCCTAGTCCCAAGTCCAGTTCTGGCCCTAACAATAACTTGTGAGGGGCGGTAGCCACCAGCCGGCTGCCTGCCAACGTGTAGTCCCAAACCCAAAAGGAGAGCTATTGTGCGACGCCTCCAAAATAGGTCCTTACTGCTTCCAGGGGATAGGGGGTCAAGTGGCGCTTGCCAATCTACTTGACCGCCGAGGTGGAGGGGCCGGCGCCCGAGGGGCAGCCGGACCGTACACGTGGGCGAGTAGCACCAGTGATCCCCCTGCAAGCCGTGTAACGCTCGGGCCCGGGTTTCCAATCTCCCAGAAAACCACCCCACACATGGTGGGAGAGGGCGTGGATCGGTGCGTTGGAAAGCTCTCGCCAAGAGCAGCACAGCCGCACACGTTGCGTGGACACCCGCTATGCATTGCACCTGGTATGAGCGGTCAAAGTTGCTCAAGTTGGGAAAAACTAATTGCTGTAATCCTTCCCAGGGACCACTGGGCATGGACCACGGGGGCCGCTACAGAGGAGAGGATCTCATCTACTGCATGGCCTTGGCGGGTACTAGGAAAACGTACCCCAATGCCCATTCACACAGCTCTCTTCGCACGTGGCCACAGCTCCCAAAACTTGGCTCGCCTACCCTCCTTCTACTGGCCTCAGAAGCACTGCTGCCCTGACAAACAAATCCACGCACGCACGCACACACGCACGCACACACACACACACACACGTGGGGAATCCCAGCAAGGACATTTGGCACCCCCTCTCCCTGCCTTTGCAACTCAGTGGAGAAGCAAGGATTCAAAAGTATCCCCTGCAGGGGCACTTCCACTAGCTAGCTTTTCAGACATGCGCACACACACACACGCACGCACACACGCACGCACGCACGCACGCATGCATGCACGCACTAACGCACTCACTCACTCAGTTTCAGTTTCAGTTTCATCGGCTTTCCAGCAAAGACTACCACTAGTCCTAGTACCGCCGCCTAGACCCAAGTCCAGTTCTGGCCCTAACAATTACTTGTGAGGGACGGTAGCCACCAGCCGGCTGCCTGCCAACGTGTAGTCCCAGAGCAAAAAGGAGAGCTATTGTGCGACGCCTCCAAAATAGGTCCTAACTGCTTCTAGGGGATAGGGGGTCAAGTGGCGCTTGCCAATCTACTTGACCGCCGTGGTGGAGGGGCCGGCGCCTGAGGGGCAGCCGGACCGTACACCACGGCTCTCCACCCGACCCTATCCTGAGCACGCTCAAACGCCGTGTCCGAAAAAGTCTTCCAATCAGAACGAGTGCCACTAGTTTCGCCTAGCTGCTGAATCAGAAGCTTAAGAAAATAGTGTCGGGAGGAGGCTGGAGGCCGGCCTTGCTGCCGAGCCACATCCATTGTGCAGTCAAAAGTCGTACGAGGAAGACGAGAAGCCGGCATGCGCATCACATGGCCTAGCCACTGCATTGATCGCTTTGCCACAAGGCTCTCAATTGGCTCAGTGTCGCACGCCTGCCGAATATAAGTTAATCTGTGACGGTCGACCAGGCGCACACCCAGAATGCGACGAAGGCAGTTAGAGTGGGCAACCTCCAATCGAGTCAGTTGTGTTTTAGTAGGGGCCCATGTTTCGCATCTGTACAGAAAGTGGGGCAGCACGAAAGTGTTGTAAACCCGCATCTTAGACTGCACTTGCATCTTCTTGCTGGCCCAAATCTTATCAAAAGACGCAAACACGCCCAGCGCGCGACCGACACGCACACCGATCTCCTTTTCCACACCACCACTCTGGGTTATCCAACTCCCTAGATACTTAAATGCAGAGACGGTCTTCACTTCACCACCAGTCAGCGCACACGTGGGCAGATCCGCGTCAAAATCTGCTGGCAAAATCATCACTTCTGTCTTGGCGACTCACTCACTCTCTAATGCCAGAGCGACCTTGCTGCCAAGGCCAAGCAGATGCTGGACTGCCTGCCCGATCTCGACGACCCGGCGGCTGCGCTGCCCGACTTCATGGGAGACATTGGGTCGATCGAGGACGCAGAAACGCTGTTTGAAGACCTGGGCGAGCAGGTGCGGACGCGCACACTAGGACGTGCACACTAGGACGTGCACACTAGGACGTGCACACTAGGACGTGCACACTAGGACGTGCATGCCAACTCATATGCGCACACACATCCAAGAGTCAGAATCAACGTGTTAAACTATTCCTTTTTGTGGGACATATTGGCGGTTGTTTCAACATGCGATTTTGACTGGGGACTGGAAGGAGCCATGGGGGAAGTGGATTACGAGAAACTTCACGACATTGACGTACCACGCATGTGTCATGGCGGCATCGCATGTAGCCTCAACAACCCCCCAAGCAACCAGTCTAACGCCATGCCATACAACTGCGCTACAGGTCATGGGCGCACTGTCCGGGTGCGACTTCGAGGTGCTTGAGGAGACGGTGCTGGGCATGAATCTGGTGCGTCGTAGCAGTGCCTTTGCAAAGTCATTCACAGTTACATCGGCTCTTCAGTGAAGATCACCTTCTAGTCTTAGTGACACCGCCTAGACCCAAGCCCAGTTCTGGCCCTAAAAGTCACTTGTGAGGGGCGGTAGCCACCAGCCAGCTGCCTGCCAATGTGTAGTCCCACAGCAAAAAGGAGAGCTACTATTATGCAACGCCTCAAAAATAGGTCCTAACTGCTTCTAGGGGATAGGGGGTCAAGTGGCGCTTGCCAATCTACTTGACCGCGGAGGTGGAGGGGCCGGCACTTGAGGGGCAGCCGCAAAGGCATCCCGCCGAAATGAATTGCATACAGCCTCCCTATGCCCAGATACGCAAAGTCTTTCAAGAGCCAGACAGATAGACGGGATCAGTGATTTCCTCTTCAGGATTTCCAATTAATTATTTTGCAGCCGGATTTTGCGCTGACCGCGTTGACTGTTGACCTCCCGTTGACCGTTTGTCCTCATACATGGGTAATTTGAAAGCTGTTGGCGTGCTCCAGTGGTGTCCTTAATGAAACCGAGAATGTCCTGTTTGCCCCCGCAACATTGGGGGGTACAGGCCGACTCGCCCTCGCAGACGTTTTTCTCCCGGAAAAGTGTGAAAATTGCCGATTTCACAGATTTCACACTTTTTGGAGTGAAATTCCCGCGACCCGCCCCCGCAGTTTCCCCCCAAATTTTACGCTTTGCCTGCTGCGGGGGCGCTAAGGACACCACTGGCGTACTGTCTGGCAGGCTTGTCAGACTTATAATCCACTGGATGGGTTGAGCTGTGTGCAAGGTCAAAGTACAGCGGGAATACAGCCAAATGGCTGTGTAGAGCCGAAAAGAAAATCACTGGACGGGATGCCTTGGCAGGAACACTGACACTGGTGCGATTTGATTGGGTTAGGATGCGGGTTGAATGTCGGAGGGGTGGAGGGTATGCAGGGGTCCGGATCGTGTGTGTGCGGGCGCTGGTCCTTCGATGCCCCCCCCCCCTCCCCCACCCACCCACTCACCACACACACACCACACGTGCACACACACACGGTTGGTGGTGGTGGATACGATTTTGGGTGAGGGTGGGGTGGGGGGGAGTTGGATTGTGGGGGGGGGGACGTGTGTGTGCGGGCACTGGTATTTCGAACCCCACCACCACCACACACACATGCACGCACACGCACATGCAAACGCAGGACATGGCTGTCGACTTCGAGGCGCAGATCGCGGCGATGGAGGACGCGCGAGACGCGCTGCTGAACGTGCTTGGCTTCCTTGACATGGACCTGATGGACTGAGGTGCCAACTCAGCCGTCACCTGTGCCTTGGCCTTGGCCTTGGCCTTGGCCTTGGCCTTGGCCTTGGCCTCGGCCTCCGCCTTTGCCGGCATGGCTACATAGCCTGCATATATCAATGGATCAGATGGGGTGAGGGCGGTACGCCTCGGCCTACTCTCCATCCCGCATCCACATCTAACTGGGCCCGTCTGCACTGGCTCGCAACAGAGGGTGGAAACGGCTGTATAGATAGAGTGTGGAGACGAGCGCAACAGAGGCACGTGTGAATTGACAGCGGGCTGGTGACTCGGGACACTGTCGCTTGGGTTGATGGCGCTAGGAGCCTCAACTGCAAGAGTAAGTAAAGATGACACAGGGCTGTGGCTTTCATGGGGGAAGACCCCGCAGCAGGGTACGGTGATACGGCCGGCTGAAAACGACCCTTCCGCTGTGAGACGTTGACTACTCTTTTAACGACGATGAAATTGGGCGTTTCGTCTATCCATACGAACATATCTGACGCAACATAGTGAGTCATCGGCACCAGACGGACTCACGACCATGGGAGCCAAGGCAGGCACCTTGATTCGCTCAGATATGTGGTCAGCTACCGCGAGAGTGGAAGCTACCAGTAGCTACCGCATCTGCGAGCTGCATAACCGGTAGCTGTAGGAAGCTGGTCCCACACTGAGTAATAAGACGGGGCTTCAGCACCCCAGCCAGTCACCTAATGAGTAGAGAATGTGTAGCACGGTTCCATCCCTTGTCCTTCGCCGACCCCCTAGACAAAGTCAGCCGACCCCAGCCTCAGACCAAGCCAGCCTAATACTCTGCGCACCATTGTCGTCACCTCGGAGCTCCTTTGGCCTACCTTGCCCTGTTGCTTGTCGTCCGCTGTGCTCACGCTTGCACGCCCCCTACGCCTGCAGTGTTGTGAACGCCTCCACCTCCGTCCCCCTCAGAGCCCATGGTAGGTTGGCGCGCTGCGTGACCTTGCGGGTCCTCCCAATAGAGCCCCCCTAGACTTTTAGTCTAGGCCTTAACCCACGCCCTGGGGTCCTCCAGGTGAGTACATGTAAAAACTGTAAAAAAAACCAGCTAGCGTTCGCGTCCCGTTGCATGTTGCTGGCCAGACAACCCCTCTCTCTTGAACAGCGGACCTGGAAAACGGTTTACAGTTTACAGTACGCACCCTCGGGGCGTGGAATTGAGGGAGCTGCCTAACTAGCTACCATCACCTGGACAACGCCTGGAAAACACATGGAAAGTTTTTGGGTCCGGGCCGAGACAACCCCCCCCAATTTTGACCGCCTTGACCGCTGCCTTAGCGTTGACCGTTGACCGTCACAGATGCTTTTGCGTCCACCTACCTGACAGCACTCTCTTGCTTTTGCTGGACACCGAAAACAGGTTGCGCGTGTAGGGCGGCTGTTGAGCGCTGCCAGTGGCGCTGCCAGGAGGGCGACGGGCCTTGGCTGCGGCTTCTTCCTTGCGCGGATGCTGCTAAAACTGCCCATCCAGTGGGATCGGACAGGTACTTAAGCCGTCTAGTGCACCCGTGACAGACGCGTCGCAGAAGGTCAAATTTTTGCTACATCGTCCACGTGCCTGCCTGTAACTACACCCCAACATTCCCCCCCCCCCCCTGTGCGCGCTCCCCTGCCCGCCCTCCTGCTCTGACCTATATTTCTGTGCGTGTGTCTAGGCTTTCCCCCTATTGGTCAGCGAGCGCACAGTACTCAGTCATTGAACCCACTCCTCCGATAACAGTACACACCACGGCAGCAGCGCACACGTGTGCGGCCGGCCATCCCCTCCCCCGCCACCCCGCGTCCGCTGCTGTCATTGGTCATACAGGTAGATGCGCGACGAGATGTCTTTCACGAGCCAGTCGAAGCCGTCGAGGATGCCCTCGCCCGTGACCGCCGAGCACGCGACGATGCGAGCGTGGCGCTTCGTCTTCGCTATGCTCTCAAAGTCGAGCAGCTTTTCGAGCTCCTCGACGCTCAGAGCGCTCGGCACGTCCTGGTCGGCAAGGCAGGGTCGAGGGGGGGGGGGGGGGGCAAGGCGGAGTCGAGCAAGGTCGGGGCAGTGTTGAGGGAGGCAGGGCGGGTGTGCTCCTTCCCCGGCTCCCTGGGCGGTGGCGCGCCGCACCACCCACCCACCCACTCTCGCACCCACCCACCCACACACCCACTGTGACCGCTGGCAGTGGATTGCAAACTCTCGTCACCACCTAAGCGCAACGCCAAATGCCAATCCGTGCTGCGCCATGCGCCATACACCATGCGCGCCTCCAGCGCGCACCGACCACCCTGTCCCCCACTGCCGCGCACCCACTGCCCACACCCACTGCCGACCCACCCACCTGTTTGTTCGCAAAGATGAGCAGCGTCGACCCAAACAGGCGCTCCTCCTGCAGCAGGCCGTGCAGCTCCGCGCGGCAGTCCTCGAGCCGCGCTAGGTCAGCCGAGTCGACGACCCAGATGAGCCCATCGGTCTTCTCGTAGTAGTTGCGCCAGTAGGGGCGCAGAGTCTTCTGGCCGCCCACGTCCCAGATGTTGAGCTTGAATCTGTGCATATGTGTGTATGTGTGTGTGTGCACGTGGCCATGTGTGCGTGTGGTGTGTGTCCATGTGTGTGTGTGTGTGTGTGGCGTGTTTGTGCACGCACGTGGTCGTGTGCGTGTGTGTGTGCGCTGCATGGTCGCAGCGGCAGCAAGCGGCCCAGCGGACGCATCTGGACTGATCAGAACACACAATGCGCCCTCTCTCCACCCACCCCTTGTACGTCAGCGTCTTGATGTTGAATCCGAGGGTGGGGCTGATAGTGGTGATGTCTTCCCCGTTGAGTCGCTTCACGATTGTCGTCTTGCCGGCGTTGTCGAGTCCGCTGCATGAAAGAGGGCATGTGCATGCACAAACCATGAGTGCATGCGCTTACGAGGCTGACTGGGCGCTGCATAAGAGACATGCCATGCGTGCCATGCATGCCATGTGCATGGCACGCATGGGGGACTGGTGCTCAGGGCCAGGCCGAGGCCCCCTCGACGCAAACCTCTGCGGTGCCACCCATTCACGCAGTACGCATGCGGGCGGGCAAGCGTGCTTCCCAGACACTTACACCATGAGCACTCGGATCTCGCGCTCCCTCCGCTTAAGCTTCCGGATGAGGCTCAGGAGGCCCATCTTATTTTTTGACCGAGCGATCGACGTCCCTACGTTGTGCGTAGCGCAATGGGAAATTTTGGGCTGTTGCGCCAAAAGTGTAATATACACGTATCAAAGTCCACGCCATCACGGAGCGGCAGGTCACTATTTACGGCCGAGGCGCGCGCTGGCATTGGTCCCTGCTCCTGCCGGTGCTGCTGCTGCCCCTGCTGTTGCTGACACGAATATTGACACGCGCTTGTGCACTTTCGAAAACCGGACCTACAGGGCAGCAGGCGCAGAATGACAGCTGGCGGGAAACGCAGCGCGCTCAACACCGAGGCGTTAACAACACAACGCACACTCCTCGTCTTCTACTTCCTCTGGCAGCAGCAGGCAGGTACCTCCGCCAGGGACGCATCACACTCCATGGCTGCTCACAGAGGCGATTCTGATTCCGCCCGCCTCCAGACTTCCGTCTTTCAGCTGCAGGCGCCTCTCTCTGTCGCGCGCGCTCGCTCACGCCATCTTGAGCGAAGCGAACTGCTCCGCGACCGCGGTCATCTCGTCGACCTTGCCGGCGCCCACGCCCTGGCCCTGCGCGACGCCCGGCTTGCCACCGCCCTTGCCACCAATGACCTTGAGCGTCGCGGTGAGCCACTCGTTCGCCTTGAGCTTGTCCACCACCGCGTCGGGCGCGGCAGCATACAGCACCGCCTTCTCGTCGTCGGCAGACACAAACATCGCGGCGATCGACGTGTGCTTCGCGGAGAGCGCGATCCAGGCCTCGAGCAGAGCCTGTGAGTGTGCCATGGTGCGAAGCGTGTTTTGCTGGTGGTCGAGAGGTCGGCGTGCGAATGAGCACAGTTCAGCGCAGCCCGGCACACAGCAGCGCAGTGCAGTCCGGCACACAGCAGCACAGCGCAGCGCAGCACAGAGCAGCGCAACACAACGCAGCGCGGCACATCATCGCCACCACCCCACCTTGGCGTCCGAGCCGACGTCGAGCTTGAGCACGACGAACGCCCTGCCGGTGGCGACGGCGGCGTCGGCCGCGGCGACGGCGGCAGACACGGCGGCCGCCTTGTTCGCAGCCGCGTTGGCCTTGTTCGCCTCCGTCACACGCTTGGACAGCACGGCGCACTCGTCGCGCAGCTGCGCCTTGCGCGGCGCGGGGATGACGGCGGTGTCGATCGCCTGCACGCGTGCGTGCGGGGGTGCGGGCGACAGTTTGCGCGTGGTCAATTTTCCAGTCCGCCGGACGCCTCGATGGATGGCGCATTATATCCGTGCGTGCGGGCGTGGGTGGGTGCGGGCGTTAGCTTGGGCGTAGTAGATTTTACAGTCCGCCGGACGCCTTGATGGATGGCGTATTTTATCCGTGCGCGCGTGCGTGCGGGGGGGGCGGGCGTCAGCTTGGGCGTAGTCAATTTTACAGTCGGCCTGCGTGTCTCAGCTTGGGTGACTCAGTTTGCGCGTGCGAGCGTGTGGGCCACATCGCCGTCGCTGGGCGGGGCGCGCGCGCGGGAGGGGACGGTGCGTCCCCCCCGCCTCGTCTGCATGCACGCACACACCTACACGCACGCCCTCTACCTCAACATCCATACACACACACCCACACATCCCCCCCACGCCCCCCCACACACACGCACGCCCCCACACTCACACGCACGCGCCCACACATCCATCCCCACCCCCCAGCCCAGCCCCCCCGCGCACCTGCGCAACACCCTTGAGCCCGGTCGCCAGCGCGGCGCCGTCCATCGCAGTGAGCGCCTGGACATCTGCCCCCCCCCCCCTCCTCTCCGCAGCCACACATCCACACACAACCCACACGTGCGCCCCCACACATCCCCCCACACGCACCCACACACACACACACCTGCGCAACACCCTTGATCCCGGTCGCCAGCGCGGCGCCGTCCATCGCAGTGAGCGCCTGGAACTCTGCCCCCCCCCCTCCGCGGCAACATATCCACACACAACCCACACGTGCGTCCCGACACATCCACACACACGCACCCCCCCCCCACACACACACCTGCGCAACACCCTTGATCCCGGTCGCCAGCGCGGCGCCGTCCATCGCAGTGAGCGCCTGGACCTCTGCCCCCCCCCCCTCCCCTCCGCGGCCACACATCCACACACAACCCACACGTGCGCCCCGACACATCCACACACACGCACCCCCCCACACACACACACACCTGCGCAACACCCTTGATCCCGGTCGCCAGCGCGACGCCGTCCATCGCAGTGAGCGCCTGGACCTCTGCCCCCCCCCCCTCCCCTCCGCGGCCACACATCCACATGCAACCCACATGTACGCCCCTCCCCGCACACACATGCACTCCCCCCCACACACAAACACACACACACCTGCGTAACACCCTTGATCCCGGTCGCCAGCGCGGCGCCGTCCATCGCAGTGAGCACCTGGACCTCTGCCGCAGCCCCCCCCTCTACTCCCCCACAACACACAAACACACACGCCCCCCCCACACACACCACACACACACACACACACACACACACCTGCGCAACACCCTTGATCCCGGTCGCAAGAGCAGCGCCGTCCGTCGCAGAGAGCGCCTAGACCTCTGCCGCCCCCCCTCCCCCCCTCTGCGGCCACACATCCACACGCACCCCACACGCACGCCCCCACACATTCCCCCCATACGCCCGCCCCCCACACACCTGCGCAACACCGTTGAGCCCGGTCGCCAGCGCGGCGCCTTCCATCGCAGAGAGCGCCTGGACATCTGCCCCCCCCCCTCCGTGGCCACACATCCACCCGCACCCCGCACGCACGCCCCCACACATACACACACACGCAACCCCCCACACACACAAACACACACACACACACACACACACCTGCGCAACACCCTTGAGTCCGGTCGCCAGCGCGGCGCCCTCCATCGCAAAGAGCGCCTGCACCTCAGCCGCGAGGCGCTCGCCCTCAGCGACCGCGGAAACGGCCTCGGCGCCGGTGTACGCGACGATGCGGCGAATGCCCTGCGTGTGTGTGTGTGTGTGCGTGTGTGCATGTGTGTGTGTGTGTGTGCGTTTGATTGCCGGGGTGTATTGCCGGGGTGTATTGCTGTTAGTAGTACACGCATTGCCGGTGCATGCGGATGGCCTCATGTAACACTTGCTTGCTTGGTTGGTTCGTTGTGTGTGTGTGTGTGCGTGTGTGTGTGCGTGCAGGTCTGATTTCATCAGTTGTATTTGGCAGGACAGCCCTCGGCGACCGCGGAAACGGCCTCGGCGCCGGTGTACGCGACGATGCGGCGAATGCCCTGCGTGTGTGTGTGTGTGTGTGCGTGTGTGCATGTGTGTGTGTGTGTGTGCGTTTGATTGCCGGGGTGTATTGCCGGGGTGTATTGCTGTTAGTAGTACACGCATTGCCGGTGCATGCGGATGGCCTCATGTAACACTTGCTTGCTTGGTTGGTTCGTTGTGTGTGTGTGTGTGCGTGTGTGTGTGCGTGCAGGTCTGATTTCATCAGTTGTATTTGGCAGGACAGCCCTCGGCGACCGCGGAAACGGCCTCGGCGCCGGTGTACGCGACGATGCGGCGAATGCCCTGCGTGTGTGTGTGTGTGTGTGTGTGCATGTGTGTGTGTGTGCGTTTGATTGCCGGGGTGTATTGCCGGGGTGTATTGCTGTTAGTAGTACACGCATTGCCGGTGCATGCGGATGGCCTCATGGAACACTTGCTTGCTTGGTTGGTTTGTTGTGTGTGTGTGTGTGCGTGTGTGTGTGCGTGCAGGTCTGATTTCATCAGTTGTATTTGGCAGGACAGCCCTCGGCGACCGCGGCCACGGCCTCGGCGCCGGTGTACGCGACGATGCGGCGGATGCCCTGCGCGCGTGTGTGTGTGTGTGTGTGTGTGTGTGTGTGTCCCCTTCCTCAGTCCCCTTCCTCAGTCCCTCAGTCCCCTTCCTCAGTCCCCTCCTCAGTCCCTTCCTCCTGATGATCGGCGTCCTCATCACCGTGCTGGTCAGCGTCTTCGCCGCCACCCTGACATTCGTCGGCCTGGCGATCGTCGGCGCCGTCGCCAGCCGCCCATGGGCCCGCAGGGCCGTGGCGTGGCTGCTGGCCCACGCGGCGGTGCTGCTGGCGGGCGCCGACGACTTCGTGTCCCCCTTCGGCACCCGCGTCCTCATCACGCTCTCCGCCACCCATCGCTCACCCACTGCCTCTCCCAACGACGTCCTCCCCCCTCACGCCGCAACGACCGCCGCCAGCCCGGCCGCCCCAGGGGTGGCGCCAGTCGCACCCGCTGCCGCTGCAAAAAAAAAAACTCCCATGCGGCCCAGGAACTCCATGCGCCCAGCCAGCAAGCGCGCTCCCTACTACGGGTTCATGCACAAGGGTGACACCCCTGCCCCTGCCCCTGCCGCTGCCCCCGCCCGTACAGACCGCGCACCTGACGCCCGCGGCGCCCCAGCCGAGGCGCGCCATGCAGCCCCCCACAAGCAGGAGCGCGCCACCCTCCCCAAGCACGTGCGCTTCTCCTCGCCCAAGCAGCAGGACGCCACCCTCCCCAAGCACGTGCGCTTCTCCTCGGAAAGCCCCCCCAAGCAGGCGCGTGCCACTCGCACCGCCCTCTCCTACCCCTCCTCATCCTCCTCCGCCTCCTCCTCCGCCTCCTCCTCCGCTGAGTCCTCCCTCAGCGGCGGCGGCAACACCCCCATCATCTTCCACCCCGCCAACCTCGCCGTCCCCGCCAGCCCCTCCCTCCTCACCCGAGCCCTCACAACTCTCGAGACCTTCCGTGCCCTCCTCTTCGGCGCGCGCCGCGTGTTCGCAAACAATGTGCTCTTCACAAACACGCCGCGCACCGAGCCGACCCCGCTCGTCTCAGCAAGGGAGAACTTCTCCTCCACCACCACCGCCCCCACCTCCAACCGCGTCCTCTCCTGCGAGATCACCCCGCTCACCACCACCGGAGTGATCGCCACCGGCCTGCAGCCTTCCCCGCCCACCTCCCTCGTGCAGCCCGCCTCCCTCAACGTCTGGCAGCACAGCAACCCCGCCTCACCCATTGCCCAGGACCCCGCTGCAGGCACCTCTCCCTCGACCACCCCCGAGTGGGGCCCCAAGCCGCGCGACTCATCCGCGCGCAAGGCCAAGGCCCTCTACGTCACGCCCCGCCCCGACAACCTCCCCTCCACCACCGGCCCCACGACCGCGACCACCATCACCCCCTCCGGCCCCGCGTACAGCACCCGCTCCAAGAGCGCGGTAGGTCCCCGCGCGTGAGCGCCCCCCAGGACGGGCAGGGCGATTGGCCACCGACCCTGCACCACCCGTCCCCCCGGCTGCAACGCGCGACCCCGTCCCACTACATCTGGGGATCGCGTGCCCCTGTCTCCTCCACCCCTCCCGTGACTTTATTTCCGCCTCCTTCAACTGCTGCTCACTCTGGAAGGCAGCAGACGGTAGTGCTCACTCTGGAAGGCAGACGGTAGTGCTCACTCTGGAAGGCAGCAGACGGGTAGTGCCAGGACCCCCTGGCACTACCCGGCATACTAGCCAACCACCTCGCAGATCGTGGCGTCGACATCTGCGGGCTCCAAGAGGTACGCCACCCCGGCTCCGGCCGACACACCTTCGCCAACGGATACCTCTTCATCTGGTCCGGCCGCCCCCCCGGCAGCACCAAGCCGCACGAGTCGGGCGTCGGAGCACTCCTGTCCCCCGACACCGCCAAACTCCTCCGCGCTCCCACCGCCGGCTCTGCTGCGCTCGACGATCGCGTGCTGGTCCTAAGGTTCCACCCCAACGGCACCGTCCCGATCAGCGTGATCATCGCGTACGCCCCCACCAACGTCTCCACCGACAAACTCGCCAAAGACGCGTTCTACGAGCAACTCCACGGCATCCTCTCTGACGTACCCTCACACCACTACCTCCTTGTGATGGGCGATTTCAACGCCACCACCACCGGCGCCTCCCCTACCACCACCCATCGGTAGGCCGACACGCCTGCCCCACTCCCCACAGCACCCTCTGCCCCTTCCCCCCAAACCCCCGCCTCGCATCATACCGCCACCGCCCCAAAATCAATGACAACGGCCACATGCTCCTCGACCTGTGTGCCGCCCACAACCTTGCCATCACCCACTCTTTCTTCCCCAACCCCCCCGTGCATGCGTACACCTGGTACAGCAACAACCACAAGACATGCAGCATACTGGACTACATCCTAGTCCGCCGCTCCCACCTGTCCTCTATACAAAGTGTGCGCGCACAGTGCCCCATCACCCGCCCAATCCCCTCGCTTACAAAATCTGACCACTCCCTCGTCATCGCCGTCATCCGCTTCCGCTTCTCTTAAGCGTGGAGCCACGCACACTCCCAACACACACGCACCCCACCCCCCCGGCGCTACTTCACCGACCTTCTCCGCGACCCCGACACGCGGCAGAGGTACGCTGCGGCAGCCGCGACCGCCCTCGCACCCTCCCCTCCCCCTCCCTTTCGCCCTCCCTTTCCCCCTGCTCCCCGCTCCCCTCCACCCACCTTGACCAGCTGACAAACCGCTTCACCGCCGCCCTCCATGAGGCGGCCAAGAAGATCCTCGGCCCCCGCCCACGTGAGATCCCCGTCTCCTTCAACCCCTCCGACGCGTCACTCAAGCGAGCCCAAGCACTGCAGGCGGCCCGTGCCAGGGACGCCCCGCAGGCAGAGATCAAACCCTGTGAGACAGAACTGTCGGCCTCCTTGCGTGACGACACCGACGCCCACTGGAACGCGACCGCCGTACGCGTCCAATGCGCCCTCGACGCACACAAACCTCACATTGCCCACCAGATACTGCAGAAGCTCATTGGTGACCGCCCCCTCGCCGCCGCCCCAGCCCTCCGCACAGATGCCGGCCTCCGCTTCGGAGCCCAGCCTGTTGCCGACGCGTTTGGGCTCCACTTCAAACAACTCCACACCCTCCCCTCCACAGTTGACGAGGCCACCCTCAACACCCACCTGGCCCACACGCCCACCGCCCCCCCTGCCCCTACCCTCCCTCCCGCCGCCGCCCCCCTCCCTGCCCCCGCACCCGCCCACGCCGCCGCCGACCCACGCCCTCACCCCCCCCCCCGAGCCCACGCTGGACGAGGTGGAGGCTGCGATCAGAGTCCTCAGAAACACCTCCCCCGGATCCGACGACGTCACCGCCCCACTCATCAAGTGCGGCGGGCCCGTCGTCGCCTCTGCCCTCCACCGCATCATACGCAAGTGCTGGAACACCCAAACCACCCCCACCGCTTGGAGACAAGCCATCATCTGCCCCCTCTACAAGGGCGCATCCTCGGGGCCCACCACACTCGCCAAGGCCTACCGGGGCATCTCCCTCCTACCTGTCCCCGGCAAGACCTACACCCACATCCTTCTCAACCGCCTACGGCGACAGCTGGAACCCTCCCTCTCCACCTACCAATTTGGTTTCCGGCCTGACCGAGGCACCACTGCCCCCATCTTCACCCTACGCCGCATACAAGAAGAGTCCCACCGTGCCCAAGCCCCCCTTCACGTGGCCTACGTCGACCTCTCCAAGGCTTTCGACCGGGTCAACCACAAGGCACTATGGGCAACCCTGCTCCACCGCGGCGTGCACCCAGACCTCCTCGCCCGCATCAAGAGCCTCTACACTGATGCCACCGCCAGAGTCCGAGTGGGCGACGCGCACACCGCTCCATTCAACCTCGACACCGGCGTCAAGCAAGGCTGCCCCCTCTCCCCCCTCCTCTTCAACATCTACATCGATACTGTCGTCCGATCCCTGATTGCCCAACTCCCCGATGCCGGCATCCAAATCGGCTACATGGTCGACGGCACTCTCCAAACCCCTGATTCCCGTACTACAGACTACGCGACTACAATCCTCCCCCTCCTTCTCTACGCGGACGACATAGCTCTGATGGCTCTCGACATCGACGTCCTCAGAGACATGCTTGCCCTCCTCGATCAGATCTGCTCTGACCTCGCCCTCGAGATCAACTACGACAAGACTGTGCACCAAACCCTCGGCCACCCTTCTGCCCACACCGACGCCCCAGCACCAATCTCAATCCCTTCCACTTCCTCTGACATCCCCCACCTAGTCCACCCCACGGACAAATTCAAATACCTTGGCAGCATCCTGTCAACCCCCACCCCGTCCCTCGGCACCCTCGATGGAGAGATCTCCCGCCGGATCTCCTCTGCCTGCTACGCCTTCAACCGTCTCACACCCAGACTATGGAAAAGTAACGACATCCAGCCCTCCACCAAGATCCAACTCTACAACGCCTTTGTCACATCCGCCCTCTTGTACAGCTGCCAAGGCTGGACACTCAACGTCGCCCACACACACAGCCTGGAAGTGACTCACAACCGCTTCCTCTGCAGCATAAAGCGAATCCCCCACAACCTCTCCCCATCCTCCCCTCACACCTCCACCTCTGAGATGCACGCTAAGGACCCACCCACAGCGCCCATCATCAACGCCATCAACAAACATCGGATGTCGTTTATCGGATCCCTTGCCCGCCACCTCCCTCCCTCCCCCCCTCTCCCCCTTCCCCCCACCCACCTATCACCCCCTCCCCACACCTCAATCTTCCCACCTACTGCCGCTCTCTTTATGTTCCGACGCCCGGACGCCCAGATGCCTGACAGGGTGGGTGCCATCACCTCGTACCGTCTCAACGCCCACGAGATGTTCACGTCTGCCCAGTTCATGAGTGTCGTCAAGACGCTTTACGAGAAGGCCATCAAGGCACACGCCGAGGACCCTGCGATCACCCCTCCTGAGCTCGCCGCCATCCTGGAGGCCAGGAGGCTCCCTCCCAAGTGGACCACCCTAGCTAGGTTCCCACACCTGTGGGACAGCATCTGCCGCGGGGTAGCTGAGGCCGGATCAGCCCCACAACCGTAACCACACGCAGCAAAACCACAATTGACAGTTTCTGATGACAGTTTTTCGGATCCCGCAAACAACCCCAAGCCCACGGATATCCTCTCGTACTAGCGCATATGGTTGGTCACCCGCTACTGAACAAACTTAAGATCCAAGGGTCCTCGACTCATGAAACGATTGCCGGGGGGTGCTTTAGCACTGGCAAGAGCCGTTATCTAGGTTGCCCGAGCGGTGGGAACTGTAACGTATTTCTCTCTTTCTCTCTTATGTGTGTGTGTGTGTGTGTGTGTGTGCGCGGGAGGGGGGGTAGGGTTAAGGCCAGCACTTTCGTCCAATCCCACATGGTAGAACACACGGCACACGCACGCACACGCACACACTCACACGCACACGCACACACACACACGCACACACGTGCACACACACTTGAAAACGCCCTCCTATCGACCGCCTGCTGCCCGGTGCATGCATGCACGCACACACACAACACACACACACACAAACACACACACACAAACACACGCACACACCCACGCCCGCCCACCCACGCCCACCCACCCACCTTGGCAATCCCCTCCTCGCTCACGAGCGCAAAAGCCTTGGCCTCGGTCAGGTTGGCCATGTGCGTGCCACCGCAGAACTCGATTGAGTAGTTGGCGTGGTCGGGGTCGGTCGGGTTTGCGAGGAGCGCGTCGACGCTCTTGCCAACGCACACGACGCGAACCTACCGGGTGTGTGTGGGGGGGGATGTGAGAAAGAAATAGTAGGAGAGAGAGTGAAAAGAGACAGAAAGAGAGGAAGATAGAGGAGAGGAGAGACAGAGAGAGAGAGAGAGAGAGAGAGAGAGAGAGAGACAGTGGAAGACGAGAGAGTGAGAGCTGTTGGCGTGGTCGGGGTCGGATGGGTTTGCGAGGAGCGCGTCGACGCTATTGCCAACGCACACGACGCGGACCTAGAGGAGGGTGCGTGAGTGAGAGAGAGAGAGAGGAGAGAAAGAGGACAGGGAGACAAGAGGGGAGAGAGAGAGGAGAGAGAGAGGAGAGAGAGAGGAGAGAGAAGGAGATACAGAGAGGAGGGAAAGAGGAGAGAGAGGAGAGAGGAGAGAAAGAGGAGAGAAAGAGGAAGAGAGAGGACAGAGAGAGGGGACAGAGAGAGAGAGGACAGAGGGAGAGAGAGAGAGAGAGAGACAGAGCTGTTGGCAGGCTGGGGTCGATGCAGCTACAGTCTCAGATCCGAGGGACTGATCCATGTGCGTACCGGGTCAGGGTAGACCTCCCCGAACACGGCGCGCAGGCCGACAATGTCCTTGGCAGCAGCGAGCGGCACGACCTTGGTCGACACGGGGAGCTTGGCGTCGAGCTGCGCGCGGCAGATGTCCTCAACCTGCGTGCGTGTGCGTGCGTGTGTGTGTGTGTGGGGGGGTCGATTTTACAGTCCGTCGAACGCCTTTGATGGCGCATTAGACCCATGTGTGTGTGTGCGTGGACGTGTGTGCTTGCGAGAGGGAGAGGGAGAGGGAGAGAAAGTAGTGTGTGCGCGTGTCTGCGCGACCGCTACACATGATCAGCATGCACACTGTGCAGTGTGTGCACACACATGGCTGTGCCCCCCCCCCCCAAAGTCCCACCTCGCCCAGCTTCTTCGCGTCCACAACGCCGTTGTTGCAGAAGTCGAAGCGCAGCTTGGCGGTATCGACGACCGAGCCCTTCTGGTCGACGTGGTCGCCGAGCACCTTGCTGCGTTGGGGCAAGGGGCAAAGGCACGGGTGTGAGACCGGGCGAGAGTTGGGCGCGTGCGTGAGCATAAAGCTCTGCTCCAACCTGCAGCGCAAAGTCGCGCACGTGCATCATCGTGTGGATTGGCGCGACACCTCTCTCACTCTCTCTCTCTCTCTCTCTCTCAAAGCTGTGACCGGCCGTTTCAAGCTATTATAGCCATGGGAGCTCAGAGGAGAATGAGGAGCGAAAGTGAACCAAATCTACCCGAGCCCAGCACCCACCGCAGCGCAAAGTTGAGCACATGCGTCATCGTGTGGTTGGGCATGACCATCGACCGGCGCACGTAGTCGACCTTCGAGGTGACTGCGTCGCCGACAGAGAGCTTCCCGCTGAGAGAGCCGAGGTGAAGGACGAAGCCGGCGGCGATCTGCGTGTCCTGCACGTCGAGCGCCGCGCCGTCGGGCCCAGCCAGGCTGCCGGTGTCGTAAATCTGTGGTGTGCGTGTGTGATGAGGGCTGATGAGTGTTTATGGTGTATACACACACTTTGTGTTGTGTGTTGCATCCAAAGGGCTGACAAACGGACGTGAAGCCGCAAACTGACCGAGAAAAGGAGCGGTGCTAGCGACCCAAGAAGACGGATAGGGATCTCGGGGTGCTCGCACCATGACAGGCGTTCCGTAATCCTCACTCGACACTTGGACAGTTGATTTTGACAGAAACTCTTGTTTTATATCCACCTACGGGTTCAATCGAAAACGACCAGTGTTGTGTGGTTGGCAGGCAGGCAGCCGGCTGGTGGCTACCGCCCCTCACAAGTAATTGTTACGGCCAGAACTTGACTTGGGTCTAGGCGGTGGCACTAGGACGACAAGGTAGTCTTCGCTGGAAAGCTGATGTTACTGTTAATGCTGTGTGGTGGGTGGCGCGGCTTGCATTGACCTGGGTCGTACGATCAAGCGCTTGCGTGCGAGTGCGTGTGCGTGTTTGTATGCGCGTGTGTGGCGTCGGCGTGGTTGCCAGGCAGCCCAGGTGTGTCCGTTACCTGGCTGTCACTCTATCTGCTTTCGGTTTCGTGTAACGCGTTCCTCCCCCCCCCCCCCCAAAAGGCCGCCCGACTCCGCGTAGAATGACATGCGGTCGAGCACAACCACACACACACGCACGCACGCACACACACATGCATACGCATACGCGTGCATGCACGCATTCACATACACACACACACACACACACACACCGGGGTCTAAAATAGATCACACACTTACAATCCTACCTGACCGCCCGACTCTGCGTAGAACGACGTGCAGTCGAGCACGACGCCGACGGCGCCCTCGGCCGACGCGGCGTCGACAGAGTCGACGAAGCCGCCGGTCGTCAGGATGGCCAGCACCTGCGTGTGGATGCAGATCATGGTGGCTACTCAGCTGGAATTAGGCAGCTCATTTGCCCCACATCCTCCCAAAAGCTACAAGCGGTGTAAGGCATGGCAAGCGGCGTCGACAGCGTCGACAAAGCCGGCGGTCGTCAGGATCGCGAGGACCTGCGTGGGGGTGCAGAGCCAGTCCAGGCACCAGGGATAAGCTGGAATACAGCCAACTGGGGTGATGAGTTACAAGGTGTACAAGGTACGACGAGGCACGACACACTGCGTCGACGGTGTCGACGAAGCCAGCGGTGTCGACGAAGCCGGCGGTCGTCAGGAAGGCCAGCACCCGCGTGTTTGTGCAGATCATGGTTGTGACTACGGCTGGAATTAGCCAGCCAATTTGCCCCCAATTCGCCCCACGTCCTCCCAAGCTACAAACGGTGGAAGGCACGACACTCGGCGTCGACGGAGGGGGATGGAAGCAGGAGGGTGGAGGGCACAACACGTGTGCCGTCGGCCGACGTGGCGTCGACAGAGTTGACAAAGCCGGCGGTCGTCAGGATCGCGAGCACCTGCGTGGCGGGTGCAGATTACGGTTGTGGCTACTCAGCTGGAAGTAGCCAGCTAATTTGCACCTAATGTGCCCCCCCCACATCCTCCTTAACTACAAGCGGTGGAAGGCACGACGCGCGGCGTCGACGGAGGCGGCGGTCGTCAGGATGGCCAGCACCTGCGTGTGTGGGTGTGTGCACAGGGTGGGCGTGACTACTCACCACACTACGAGGCAGGCACGAGCCACCGGGGTCAAAACAGGAAATTATCAGTTTCCTTAAGGACACCACTGAGAGGCAGTGCAGAGGGTGGTCGTCAGCACTCGCCATTACGAACCAGGCAGGGCAGGGATCAGCTGGAATACAGTGAGCCAATTTTCTCATGAGCTTAGACACGCCCGCCGGTCGTCAGCATGGCGAGCGCCTGAACGCAGGTGGGGTGGTTGGCAGGATTGTCAATCAGAGCAGTGGAAGACATCCAGACAGAAACGAAACACTCCTTCGCCTGCACGTCACCGGACCCGTGCTTGGGCTCGTCGTCAGTGAGCAGCACGGCGTTGGCCTGCAGCCACCCCCTCCCCAAACACACCCCAACACCCTCTCCCCCACGACGCAGTGACAGACATCCAGGCAGAAACGAAACACACCTTTGCCTGAACGTCAGCGGACCCGTGCTTGGGCTCGCTGTCAGTGAGCGGCACGGCAGCCCCCCCCCCCCCCCCCCCAACACACCCCAGCTCATCCCCCAGCAAAAAAAAAACTTTGCCTGCACGTCAGCTGATCCGTTCTTGGGTTCGTCATCAGTCAGCGGCAAAGCAGTCACCCTCTCCCTACCCCAACACAATCCCAGCCTCCCTCAGCAAACAAACACACCTTTGCCTGCACGTCAGCGGACTGAACGTGGGCTCGTCATCAGTCAGCAGCACGGCAGCCACCCTCTCCTCTACCCCATCACACCCCAGCTTCCCCCAGCAAACACATCTTTGCCTGCAGGTCGGCGGACCCTTTCTTGGGCTCGTCGTCAGTGAGCGGCACGGCAGCCACCCTTTCCCTTCCCTCAACACACCCCCAGCTTCCCCCCAGCAAACAAACACACCTTTGCCTGCACGTCAGCGGACCCGTGCACGGGCTCGTCATCCGTGAAAGGCACGGCAGCCACCCTCTGCCCTCAACACATACCCAGCTTCCCCCCAGCAAACAAACACACCTTTGCCTGCACGTCAGCGGATCCGTACTTGGGCTCGTCGTCAGTGAGCGGCACTGCGTGTGCCTGCAGGTGGCCCGTTGCCTCGGCCTCGAACTTGATGCCACCGGCGGCCGACTTCTTGTTGGCCGCGCGTGAGCGCTCCTTGGCCTCCTCAAAGCACCGCTCAAAGCCTGCGTATTTTGTGCGAGGGGGGACACAAAAAGGTGGTGTGTGCGTGTGTGTGTGGCGGGGGCAAGGTGGGTACTGGCGTCCTGCTGGCCGCGTGCAAGCACTGATTTGCCTCCCTAAAGCACTGCTCAAAGCCTGCGTGTGCGAGGGGGCGGTGTTTGTGCGTGTGTGGGGGGGAGAGGGCGATGGTGCGCGTGGCTTATTGGCGGCCGCGCGCGAGTAACCCTTGGACCTGCTCGAAGCACCGCTCAAAGCCTGCGTGGCTTATGCGAGGCGAGGGGGGGTCGGCGTGTGTGTATATACGTGTGTGTGTGTGTGTGCGTGTGTGTGTGTGCCCTTCAGCACGTGTTCCGAGTCTTCGTAAGGAAAGCTGAGTGGTGGGGGGAAACTGTGTAGTAGCGAGTGGTGGCGCGTGGATGCCGTCCATGCATGTTGGAAGCGTGGATGGTTGTTGGGATGTCGCCGGTTCAAAAAGGAACGCCACCGCCACACATGGCCCACATAGTGCGGGGGCGGGGCGAAACGAGATCCGTTGTTGTGCTTTCGGTTGACATAAACTAATCGACGCGCTGCTTGTGACACGGCCGGGGAACCCCGGTCGCGGCAGTTGACGCGCGGCAATACTCTCGCATACCGGATGCATGCATGCATGCATGCATGGGTGTGGGCGCACACAAATACGTGTGCATGCGTGTGACAGACTCATGTAGTGACATGCATGTGTATATGCATGCAGGCGCATGTGGGTGGGCGTGGGGGTGGCTTTAAGGCGTCAGGTCATATGTTGTCAGCTATAGCTGTCGCAAATTACCCTTGACAATAGCATCACAGCCTCATATCCTCTTGGGCCTGGGGGGTAGGGGGAGGTAGCATGCATATGCACATGCATGCAGGCGCAGGCGCGTGGGCGTGGTTTTGAGGCGTCAGGTCATATGTTGTCAGCTACAGCTGTCGCAAATTACCCTCGACAATAGCATCACAGCCTCATATCTTCTTGGGCCTGGGGGCAGCATGCATATGCACATGCATGCAGGCGCAGGCGCGTGGGCGTGGGAATGGTTTTGAGGCATCAGGTCATATGTTGTCGGCTAAAGCTGTCGCAAATTACCCTTGACAATAGCATCACAGCCTTATGGGGTGGCCGCATGCATGCATGCATGGCATGGCGCGGTATGGCATGGCATGGCGTGGCGTGTGCGGGGCCTCAGGGTTAAAAAGCTCGCATTGTTTCATCATCAGATTCAGCGATGGATTTCGGTCATGTCGTCACAGGCAGCGCTTGCACAGGCAACGCTGGCACAGCAGGCGGGCAGGTGTGTGCGTGTGTTGTGTGTGCGTGTGTTGTGTGTTGTGTGTGCGCGCGCGCGTGTGTGTGTGTGTGCGTGTGTGTGCGTGTGCGTATGCGTGTGTGCGTGTGCCATGTGTGCACCCGTGTCTTCTGAGTCCTGGGATTGCGTACGACAACACAGTGGGTGGCACTCACCAGCCTTGTCTGCCGTAAGCCCGTGCTCCTTGCACATGAGCTCAGTGATGTCCACCGGGAAGCCGAGCGTGTTCCCATCCACCTCCCACCCCCACACCATTCTCTCTCTGCGCACACACGTGCGCACACAACCGCACACCCACCAGCCTTGTCAGCCGTAAGCCCGTGCTCCTCTTGCACATGAGCTCAGTGAGGTTCACCAAGAAGTCCAAACTTGTCCCATCCACCTCCCACAGCCCATCCCACTCTCTCTCTGCAAACACATGTGCACACAACCGCACACCCACCAGCCTTGTCTGCCGTGAGCCGCCGCTCTTCGCACATGAGCTCCAACCTCTCACCCCCATCCCACCCTCTCTCTGCAAACACACGTGTGCACACACGCACACACCCACCAGCCTTCTGCCGTGAGCCCGTACTCCTCGCACATGAGGTCAGTGAGGTCCACCAAGAAGTCGAAACGTGTCCCATCCACCTCCCAGCCCCCATCCCACGCTCTCTCTGCAAACACACGTGCGCACACAACCGCACACCCACCAGCCTTGTCGGCCGTGAGCCCGTGCTCCTCGCACATCAGCTCAGTGAGGTCCACCGGAAAGCCAAACGTGTCCCATCCACCTCCCACCCCCCATCCCACTCTCTCTCTGCAAACACACGTGCGCACACAACCGCACAACCACCAGCCTTGTCGGCCGTGAGCCCGTGCTCCTCGCACATGAGCTCAGTGAGGTCTACCGCAAACCCATCCGCCGCACCCCCACCCCCATCCCACTCTCTCTCTCTCTGCAAACACACCCACCCACACCAAACACATCCACCAGCCCTGTCTGCCGTAAGCCCGTGCTCCTTGCACATGAGCTCAGTGAGGTCCACCGGGAAGCGAAACGTGTCCCATCCACCTCCCACCCCCCATCCTAAACTCTCTGTCTCTGCAAACACACGTGCGCACACAACCGCACACCCACCAGCCTTGTCAGCCGTAAGCCCGTGCTCCTCGCACATGAGCTCAGTGAGGTCCACCGGGAAGCCAAACGTGTCCCACAGGAGGAAGAGCTCCACGCCGCCCAGCACGCCGCCCTTGGGCACGCCAGCAGACACCTGAGAGCAATGGTTTGTGGTGCGCATGTGAGTGCGCACGTGCATGCGTGCTGCATGTCTGATGGTGCGTGTAGGAGTCTCTCTCCGATGCTGCAGTGTAGAAGTGTAAGCAGTGTAGGAGCGTCTCTCTCCTCTATGCTGATGTCTGATGGTGTGTGTAGGAGAGTCGCTCTGCCATGCTGCGACTCTCCTATGCTGCAGCAGGTCTGGTCTGTGCAGTTACAGCTACATCGGCTTTCCAGCAAAGACTACCTCTAGTCCTAGTACCACCGCCTAGACCCAAGTCCAGTTCTGGCCCTAACAATTACTTGTGAGGGGCGGTAGCCACCAGCCGGCTGCCTGCCAACGTGTAGTCCCAAACCAAAAAGGAGAGCTATTGTGCGACGCCTCCAAAATAGGTCCTAACTGCTTCTAGGGGATAGGGGTCAAGTGGCGCTTGCCAATCTACTTGACCGCCGTGGTGGAGGGGCCGGCGCCTGAGGGGCAGCCGGACCGTACACCACGGCTCTCCACCCGACCCTATCCTGAGCACGCTCAAACGCCGTGTCCGAAAAAGTCTTCCAATCAGAACGAGTGCCACTAGTTTCGCCTAGCTGCTGAATCAGTAGCTTAAGAAAATAGTGTCGGGAGGAGGCTGGAGGCCGGCCTTGCTGCCGAGCCACATCCATTGTGCAGTCAAAAGTCGTACGAGGAAGACGAGAAGCCGGCATGCGCATCACATGGCCTAGCCACTGCATTGATCGCTTTGCCACAAGGCTCTCAATTGGCTCAGTGTCGCACGCCTGCCGAGTATTAAGTTAATCTGTGACGGTCGACCAGGCGCACACCCAGAATGCGACGAAGGCAGTTAGAGCGGGCAACCTCCAATCGAGTCAGTTGTGTTTTAGTAGGGGCCCATGTTTCGCAGCCGTACAGAAAGTGGGGCAGCACTGGTCTGTGCACGCAAATATATCTGCGCCGCACGGCATTCCGCCCTTGGGCACGCCAGCAGAGACCTACGGGCCGAGGCGTGTGGGTGGTCGATTCTGCAGTCTGTCGGGCGCCCTTTGGCGGCGCATTGGGTGGGCTGCGTGTCTGATGGTGCGTGTGTTGCGCGTCTGGTGTTGCGTGTCTGATCTGTGAATTGTGGAGCTCTTCGCCGCCCAGCACGCCCCGCCCTTTGGCACGCCAGCAGAGACCTCGTGTGGGTGTATGTGGGAGCACACGTCTTCGTGCATGTGGTCGAGCACGTGCGGGTGCGCGTGTCTGATGGTGCAAGCTCTTCGCCGGCACATTGAGGCCTGATCTCGTGGCTGTATCTCTTGGCTTTGTCTCATATATGACTTTCCTGACGCACCGTCTTGGAGCGCTCCATGCACTTGATGAGCGGCTGGATGGACGCCTCCTCACCCCCTCCCATGTTCTCTATCTATCTATCTATCAATATAATCGAGGCCTTATCCTATATATTGTTGCCTCATCTCTTGGCCTCGTCTCTTGTACAACGCACCCTCCTGAAGCGCTCGATGCCCTTCATGAGCGTGCGGCTGAACGACGCCTCCTCCCCCGACTCGGTATTGAGGGCTTGTCTCTTGCATTATCGCCTCTTATCTTGCCGAGTCTCGATATTGAGGTCCCATACCTGGGCCTTGTTAGAGATGCGCCTCAAGGCTAGAGATACGTGTCTCTGATATGTATTTATAACGCACCCTCACGAAGCGCTCGATGCCCTTCGAGAGCGTGCGGCTGAACGCCTCCTCCTCCTCCCACACACACATTCATCTCTAGAGGTGCTGCCATATCTCTTGGCCTCGCCTTGCTTATTGTTGCCTTGCCTCAAGAGATGAGGCCAAGATTGGCCTGGTGACTTATAACGCACCCTCCTGAAGCGCTCGATGCCCTTTATGAGCGTGCGGCTGAATGACGCCTCCTCCCCCGACTCGGTATTGAGGCCTTGTCTCTTGCATTGTTGCCTCTTATCTTGGCCTAGTCTCGATATTGAGGTCCCACATCTGGGCCTTGTTAGATAGGAGCCTCAAGGCTAGAGACAAGTGTCCCTGATGTGTCTTTACAACGTACCCTCTTGAAGCGCTCGATGCCTTTCATGAGCGTGCGGCTGAACGACGCCTCCTCCTCCCGGATCGTCTCGTAGATCACGTCGCGCGCGGACTTGAGCTCCGGGAAGAAGTCGCCGAAGTTGGCGACAACGACGTCGACCAGCTGTTTTTTGGTGTGTGTGTGTGTGTGTGTGTGTGTGTCAAGGAGGGCAGGTGGCCAAAGGGGGTTGAGAGTCGAGAGAGTCGAGGCAAGAAGTGGGGCAGGTGCTGAGAGATGGAAGGATGGTATGGGAGCGTGCGGACGTGAGGGAAGACGTCGTCGAAGTTGGCGACAACGGCGTCGACCAGCTGTGAGTTTAAAGCATGGGATGGGGTGGTGCATGGGGTCAGGCGGGTGTGGTGATGGAGGATGGGGCGCACGGGAAGAAGTTGCCGGAGTTGGCGACGACGACGTCAGCGAGCTGCAAAAGGGACTGGAAAGGATGGCACGCAGGGCACATGCAGGGGTGTAAATGGGTAAGCAGGATGGTGCGTGCTAGACAGGAGTAGTGGCAGGGATGGCATGGGAGCGCGCGGGCTTGACCTCCGGAAGTTCGCAACGACGGCGTCGATCAGCTGTGTGGATTTAAGCATGGGATGGGGTGGTGCACATGGGGTCAGGCGGGTGTGGTGAGGGAGGATGGGGCGCACGGGGAAGGAGTCGCCAAAGTTGGCGACAACGACGTCGACGAGCTGCAACAGGGGATTGAAAAGGATGGGATGCAGAGGAAGGGGTCGGAACAGGACGGTGCGTGCGTGTGAGGCAGAGGAGTGTAATAAGGGATGACATGAGAGTGCGCGGACTTGAGCTGCGGAAAGGAGTCGCCAAAGTTGGCAACGACGACGTCAACGAGCTGCAACAGGGGATTGGGAAGGATGGGATGCAGGGGAAGGGGTCGGAACAGGATGGTGTGTGTGAGGCAGAGGCGTGTTACAAGGTATAACATGGGAGTGGTCTTGAGCTCCAGGCAGAAGTCGCCAAAGTTGGCGATGACGACGTCAACAACATCAGGGATCGGAAAGGATGGGATGCAGGGGAAGAATTCGGAACAGGACGGTGCGAGGCGGAGGCGTGTAACAAGGGATGACATGGGAGTGCGCGGTCTTGAGCTCCAGGAAAAAGTCGCGAAAGTTGGCGACGACGTCAACGAGCCATGGGGGAGGGAGGGGAAGCAGTGAGCAAGAGAGAGAGAGAGAGAGATATCGTTACAGAGAACTCTGCACGGCAGACCTAGATAGGCTGTTTCTGGTCATCATTGAGGAGATTCCATTTGGAGGCGGGTGACCAACAGTGCGCCAACAAGAGGGTGAATAACCTCATTCAAAAAGCAGTGGGGGAAAGGGGCAAATGCGGGTCACTGACGGCTGTGTTCGTCACTCCGCTTCAACTGAGTTTAAACTAGGTCTCGGCAGATTGACCTCCACAGTTGTGGAAATCTCGCTAAGAGGATCCACTCGGGTGTGACTCGCTTGGACAAGAGGTCCATGAACTCGGGGTGCTTGGAGATGTCGCGTTTGAAGTTGGAAAAGTGGGTGTTTGCGGAGGAACGGAAATTGACGGAGTGGGCGAAAAAGTCGCCGGCGCTGAGCCGGTAAGATGTGATGGCGCCGCCGGCATAGAGCGAAGTCATGTCCGGTCGGCGGTACGCGAAAAGGGCGGCAGTGGGGGGGTATATGATGTCGGGAGGGAGTGGGGGGGGAGAAGGGACGGGCGGGTGTGTGGAGATGGAGGGGCGGGGGGACGGGGGAGGTGGAGGCGGCGGATGAGGGAGCCGATGAACGTAGCACGGTGCTTGTTGATCGTGTCGATGATGGGGAACGTACAAGGGGGGGAGGCATGCATCGTGGTGGTGGAGGTGTGCTCTATGGTGTGAGGAGGGATGCCCTTGATGAGGCGGAGGAAGCGGTTGTGGGTTACTTCAAGTCGGTGGATGTGGGCCTTGTTCAACGTCCATGTCTGGCAGCCATACAGTAGGGCAGAGATCACAAAGGCGTTGTAGAGGTGGATCTTGGTAGTGGGAGAGATTGAGTTGGAGTTCCAGAACCGGGGAGTGAGACGGTTGAAGGCGTACCAGGCACTTCCGATCCGGCGTGAGATCTCTGAGTCGAGGATGTCGGAATCAGACGTGTTGGGAGCGTCATCAGAAGGGGCGGCGGGGGAGGACAGAATACTTCCCAGGTATTTGAACTTGGGAGGTGGAGTGGACCAGGTGGGGGGTAGATGAGGAGTTGGAGGGGATGGTGATAGGGGCGGAGGGGACGGTGTGGGCAGAAGGGTGGCCGAGGGATTGTGCCACGGTTTTGTCGTAGTTGATCGCAAGGGCCAGGTCTGAACAGATGCGGTCGAGGAGGGTGAGCATGGTGCGGAGGTCGTCCTCGGAGGGGGCGAGCAGGGCGATGTCGTCGGCGTAGAGAAGGAGGGGGAGGATGGTGGTCAAAAAGTCCTTGCGGGACTCAGGGGTGTACAGTTTTCCGTCGATCATGTAGCCAATTTGAATGCCAGCGTTGGGGAGCTGGGCAATCAGGGACCGGACAACTGTGTCGATGTAGACATTGAAGAGGAGGGGGAGAGGGGGCAGCCTTGCTTGACGCCAGCTTTGAGAGGGAAAGGGGCGGAGTATGCACCGTTGACTCGGGCTCTGGCGGTGGCACCAGAGTAGAGGCTTTCGATGCGTGCAAGGAGGGCAGGGTGCGCGCCGCGGTGGAGGAGGGTTTTCCAAAGGGCGGCGTGATTGACACTGTCGAACGCCTTGGACAGGTCGACGTAAGCCACACGGAGGGGGGCGTGGGCGCGGTGTGACTCCTCTTGGAGGCGTCGTAGGGTGAAGATGGCATCGGAGGTGCCACGGCCCGGACGGAAGCCAAACTGGGAAGTGTGGAGGGTGGGCTCCAGCTGGAGCTTGAGGCGGTTGAGGAGGATGTGAGTGTAGACCTTGCCAGCGACGGGCAGGAGGGAGATGCCGCGGTAGGACTTGCTGCGCGTGGGTGGGCCCGAGGATGCGCCCTTGTAGAGGGGGCAGATGTCTGCTTGGTTCCACGCGGCGGGGATGGAGGTGGTGTTCCAACAGGTAAGGATGATCTGGTGGAGGGCGGTTGCGGTTGCGGTGCCGCCGTGTTTGAGGAGGGGGGAGGTGATGTCGTCAGAGCCGGGGGCAGAGTTCCTGAGGGATTTGATCGCGGAGACCACCTCGCTCAGAGAGGGAGGGGAGGCAAGGGGAGGAGGAAGAGGGGGAGAAGGGGGAGGGCGGGCGAAAGTGGAGGAGGAGGAGGAGGGGGGAGGGGAGGGAGGGAGGGGACGGGGAGGGGAGGGAGGGGGGGGGGAGGGGGAGGGGGAGGGGGAGGGGGGGAGGGAGGAGGGAGGACGGAGGGCGGAGGCGGGGGTAGTGTAGGAGGAGGAGGGGGAGGGAGACGGGGGCGGTGCGGGGGTGGTGGGTGTGAAGATGAGGTGGGAGGCGAGGGTGGCTTCGTCGACTTCCGAGCGGAGTGGAGTGTGGAGGACACGGAAATATTCTCCAAACGCGTCTGCCACCGCCTGAGCTCCAAAGCACAGGTGGTCGCCGACACGGAGGGCAGGGAGGGCGGCGGAAGGGGGGCGGTCGACGAGTTTGGACAGCATGCAGTGGGCGGAGTGGGGGTTGTTGTCGTCAAAATCGTGTTGCACGCGTTGAGCGACACCGTCCCAGTGCTTGTTGGTGGCGCATGCGATGGCGGACTTGAGCTGGGCAGTCATGCGC
Source organism: Chlamydomonas sp. UWO 241 (assembly GCA_016618255.1). Taxonomy (NCBI): domain Eukaryota; kingdom Viridiplantae; phylum Chlorophyta; class Chlorophyceae; order Chlamydomonadales; family Chlamydomonadaceae; genus Chlamydomonas; species Chlamydomonas priscui. The sequence continues at coordinate 12,668 of VFSX01000555.1, read as the reverse complement.
GCCTCCTTGGGGGCGTCACGGTTGCCAGTCAGTGCACTGTCGGAACGCATGGACTGAAGGTCGTGGGCGAGTTTGAGAGTCTCGGGGGGGAGGTAGAAGTGGATGGGGACCTCGCGTGGGCGGGGGCCAAGGGTGGATCTGGCCGCTGAGTGGATGGCCGCGGTGAGGTGGCTCGTCATCTGGTCCAGGGTGGGGGGGGTCGGGGAAGGGGGGAGGGTGGCGAGGGCCTCCTCGACTGCTGCCGCGAAGTGGAGCCGCGTGTCAGGGTCTCGGAGCAGGTCGGTGAAATAGCGGGAGGGCGGAGGAGGACGGCGGGAGTGGGTGATGTTCCAGGCTCTGGAGAAGCGGAAGAGGATGCGCGCGGTGACAAGGGCGTGGTCAGAGCGGGCGATGGTGTCAAGTCCCCGGGTCTTGGGGCATCGTGCTCGCACGTCTTGCACGGAGCCCAGGTGAGGGCGGCGGACGAGGATGTAGTCTGGGATGTTGCAATCCTTTTGGGTGTTGCTGTACCAGGAAAATACGCTCGAAGGGGGATGGGGGAAGAAGGTGTAGGTGACGGCAAGATTGTGGGCGGCACACAGGTCGAGAAGCCGGTGGCCGTTGTCGCTGATGCCAGGTTTGTGGTGGAACCCGGCAAGGGGGGAGTAGGGAGGGAAGAAGAAGGAGGGGCGGTGGAGGGGGGGGCAGGCGTACGGACCCACCGACGGGTGGGCGTCGGGGGATGCCGCTGTGATCTTGGCGTTGAAGTCGCCTAGGACCAAAAGGAAGTGGTTTGAGGGGGTTTGGGAGAGCACGTCGCGGTGGAGTTGTTCGTAGAACGCGTCCTTGGCGACTGCGTCATCCGCGGCGTCTGTGGGGGCGTAAGCGATGACTGCGGTGACGGGAGGGGCGCCGGCGGGGCGGAAGCGTAGGACGAGGATGCGGTCGCTGAGTGCGGCGTAGCCGCCCTCTTTGAGGAGGAGCTTGGCGGTGTCAGGGCTGAGGAGGGCGCCGACGCCGTGGGTGTGTTTGGTCCCACCGGACCAGATGAAGTGGTAGCCATTCTCTTCGAGCGGCTGGCTACCGGAGCCGGGGTGCCGCACCTCTTGGAGGCCGCATATGTCGATGTGGAGGTGTGCGAGGTGTTTGGCGAGAGCAAGTGGGTGTGCCATGGGGTTGAAGCGTGAGCCATCTGCTGCACCCCAGAGGGTGCAGCAGTTGTAGGTGGCCGCGATGAGCTCGTGGCGTGGGTGAAGGAGGTGGGGGCGCTTGGTAGCCGGGGGAACGGATGGTACAGGGACGGTGGCTAGTCGTCCTGCCCGTCGGTGGGGTGGGGCCCGCCTACTCCTGCCCCACCCCGGGGCCGGAGGGGGAGAGCTGCTCAAGGGACATGGAGCGGGTGATGGAGCGGGTGATGCGCTGACCAATGCCTGCAGATGCCTCGCGGATCTTGATGGCCTCGATCATCGAGCCCTTGCCCTTGTGGGTGACAAAGGCCGGGGACTCGTGCGTGGAGGGGCCGCCGTAGTCTGCGAACCCTGTGCCGGGGTTGGAGAGCTCGGAGGGTGTGTGCGCATCGGTGGTAGTGAGGGCGTTCTGGGGGGTGGTGGGCGAGTCGGCGGTGCCGGCTGCGTGGTCCCACCCCTGGAAGGAGGGGGAGCCTGCAGTGGCGTGGGTGGGGGCGGCGGGGGCGGCGGAGGGGGCGGGAGTGGTGGAGGTGGGGGATGCCGGGGCAGAGGGGGTGAGGGAGGTGGGGAGGAGGGCGGCGGCTGCGGCAGATGCGACTGCGGCAACGGCGTTGGCAGCGGCGTTGAGGGCGCGGAGAGGGGAGGCCGACCGGCCGCGCGCTGCAGGCTTGGCAGGCTTCGCGGCGGGGGCGGTGGAAGTGGTGGAGGGGCGCGCGTCCGGGCGCGCGTCCGGGCGCGCGGGCGAGGTCGACTGGCCGCGTTCGGAAAATTTGGCGGGCCTTACGGCGGGAGTGGTGGCGAGGGGGGCGGCGGAAGTCACAGGGGGGGTGAGGGACGTCTTGGGGCCGGAGGTGACGATGGCGGGGGTGGCGTTGGCGTTGGCGGGGGCGGCGGAGGGCGTGGGGGGGGAGGGGTTGGCGGAAGGCTTGGGAGGGGAGGTGGCGCGGGGCGCAGGGGAGGGGTTGGCGGAAGGCTTGGGAGGGGGGGTGGCGGAGGGCGCGGGGGAGGGGTTGGCGGAAGGCTTGGGAGGGGGGGCGGCGGAGGGCGCGGGGGGGGAGTTGGCGGTAGGCTTGGGGGAGGCAGCGGAGGGCGCGGGAGAGGGGTTGGCGGAAGGCTTGGGGGCGGGGGCGGCGGGAGGCGCGGGGGAGGAGTTGGCGGAAGGCTTGGGGGCGGGGGCAGCAGAGGGCCCGGCGGCGGCAGGCTGCTCGAAGCAAACGCGCTTGCCAGGTGGGGAACGGGCGCGCTTGGAGGCGGCCTGTGCGGCGGCGTTCACCACCTCGGACACGCCGACCAGGGCGGCCTTTGCTGCCTGGCTTGCAGGGCCAGGGGGGACGATGGGGGCCTGAGGGGCAGGGGGGCCGGGACCACGCCGCGCGCCGCGCATGGGCATGCGCATGGGGGCCTGGCGGGCGGCGGGTGGGTGGGCGGCGGCGATTGCCTGGGGGGCGTGGGCCTGGGCGGGCTGCGCTGCTTGGCCGTCGTGGGGCGGCTGGGCGGCGGGGCGGTCGAAGGAGATGCGAGCGTAGAGCTCATGGGAAAGGTCCAGTTCGGTTGTGCCAGCGAGCACGTGACCGAGGTGGACGAGAAGGAGGCCGACTCCCGCGCGGTAGCCGGCGTGATCCCTGGCGATCAGCGCGACGGTGGCGCCCGCGAGGGCGATGAGCATGCCGGTGGAGCCGATGGCGGCGATGAGCGCGTTGGATGCAAATCCGACCGCGACGATGCCGAACAGCAGGAGGGCGTGCAAGGGAGGGGGTGCCATGGTGCACACTGAGGTGAACACAGTGAGCAAGGAAGGGCGATGATGCGCGTGGGGTGACGGGCAGGCGCCGAGGCAGGGCTAACAGGCAAGCGGTCGCGCCCACGTTGGCGAAGAAGACCTCCTGAGTGCCAAGCACCTCGCACATACACACACACACACACACACCACACACACACGCGCACACACACACACACACACACACACAAGCAGGGCACACCCACGTTGGCGAAGAAGCCCTCCTGAGCGCCGAGCACCTCATGCACACACACACACACACCACACACACACACGCACAAACAAACACACACACACACACACACACACAAGCAGGGCACACACACGTTGGCGAAGAAGCCCTCCTGAGCGCCGAGCACCTCATGCACACACATACACACAACACACACACACACGCACAAACAAACACACACACACACACACACACACAAGCAGGGCACACCCACGTTGGCGAAGAAGCCCTCCTGAGCGCCGAGCACCTCATGCACACACACACACACCACACACACACGCACACACACACACACACACAAGCAGGGCACACTCACGTTGGCGAAGAAGCCCTCCTGAGCGCCGTGCACCTCATGCATACACACACACACCACACACATTCATACACACAACACACACACAAGCAGGGCACACCCACCGTTGGCAAAGAAGCCCTCCTGAGCGCCGAGCACCTCGTGCACATACACACATACACACACACACACACACAAGCAGGCCGCACCCACGTTGGCGAAGAAGCCCTCCTGAGCGCCGAGCACCTCACGGCCGTAGCGCACCGCGCGGCGCAGCACGCGGCGCAGCACAAAGTCGCGGCCGTCAGATCCCTGCATGATTGGGAGGAGGGAGGCAGGCGGGTGGGCGGGTGGTGGGGCGGGTGGGTGGATGGCGAGCGGGTGAGGGGTGGGGGGTGGGGGGGCGGGGCAGCACGCAGCGCAGCACGATGTCGCGGCCGTCAGAGCACTGCATGGTTGGGAGGAGGGAGGCAGGCGGGTGGGCGGGTGGGTGGGGCAGGCGGGTGGATGGCGAGCCGGTGAGGGGTGTGGGATGTGTGGGGGGCCGGGGCAGCATGCGGCGCAGCACGATGTCGCGGCCGTCAGGAGCCCTGCATGGTTGGGAGGATGAAGGCGGGCGGGTGGGCGGGTGGATGGGTGGATGGCAGGCGGGTGGATGTGGACGGATGGATGGATGCGTGGGCGGGTGGATGTGTGCGTTTGTGTGTGTGTGTGTGAGGGGGGGGGGGTCAGCACGCGGCGCAGCACAAAGTCTCGGCCGTCAGAGCCCTGCATGGTTGTCGTTGGATACGTGGTCCGTAAGTTGGTTACGCGGCTGAATGCGCGCAGCACGATGTCGCGTGCTGTACCTCTCTCTCGGATGTTACTGTTGCCGTGCCATGCATCACTGGGAACCTCCTAGCGAGCCTCTACCTAGACACTACAGTTACAGTTACATCGGCTTTCCAGCAAAGCTACCTCTAGTCCTAGTACCACCGCCTAGACCCAAGTCCAGTTCTGGCCCTAACAATTACTTGTGAGGGGCGGTAGCCACCAGCCGGCTGCCTGCCAACGTGCAGTCCCAGAGCAAAAAGGAGAGCTATTGTGCGACGCCTCCAAAATAGGTCCTAACTGCTTCTAGGGGATAGGGGGTCAAGTGGCGCTTGCCAATCTACTTGACCGCCGTGGTGGAGGGGCCGGCGCCTGAGGGGCAGCCGGACCGTACACCACGGCTCTCCACCCGACCCTATCCTGAGCACGCTCAAACGCCGTGTCCGAAAAAGTCTTCCAATCAGAACGAGTGCCACTAGTTTCGCCTAGCTGCTGAATCAGTAGCTTAAGTAAATAGTGTCGGGAGGAGGCTGGAGGCCGGCCTTGCTGCCGAGCCACATCCATTGTGCAGTCAAAAGTCGTACGAGGAAGACGAGAAGCCGGCATGCGCATCACATGGCCTAGCCACTGCATTGATCGCTTTGCCACAAGGCTCTCAATTGGCTCAGTGTCGCACGCCTGCCGAATATAAGTTAATCTGTGCCGGTCGACCAGGCGCACACCCAGAATGCGACGAAGGCAGTTAGAGTGGGCAACCTCCAATCGAGTCAGTTGTGTTTTAGTAGGGGCCCATGTTTCGCAGCCGTACAGAAAGTGGGGCAGCACGAAAGTGTTGTAAACCCGCATCTTAGACTGCACTTGCATCTTCTTGCTGGCCCAAATCTTATCAAA
>VFSX01000555.1:0-2500 GCA_016618255.1 Chlamydomonas sp. UWO 241 | reverse complement strand
GCTGCCCGGATCACGGCTCTAGCTAGGTTCAGGATGGGGCTCCATGAGCTGCAGATAGAGCGGGGGCGCTACGCCGTGGCGGGACAGAGGCAGCGACGCAGCCAGCGGGCGTGCTGCCTATGCGGTGGGCTAGAGGATGAGGCACACATGGTATTTGAGTGCCCTGCCTATGAAGAGGCACGGGTGCAGGCCCACAGCCTGTTCCGGTCCATCCCTCGCCCCGAGGAGGCCGATTTAGATGAGCGGATGCAGGAGTTTATGAATCCTCGGCCAGGCCAGGAGAACCCCAGGTTCTGGCACGAGTTGGCTGACTTCCTTGTCGCCTGTTTTGAGACACGCACCGCGTGCACAGCAATCATGATGGCAGATGGCATGCTAGGGGTCTAATTTTGACAGCTGCCGGCCTCTTTCCTAGGGTCTAATGCGCCATCAAAGGCGTCCGACGGACTGTAAAATCGACCACCACCTCGTCGGCGTGCGCGCCGACGCCAGCCACGCGCTTCTGTCGGCTCACCGTGTCAACAGCTTATTGTCTCTAGTGTCACGCAGACTGTGGAATCCATCATCGCCAGGGGTTCTGGTTTTTGGCGTACCTTGTCGGTGTACACGCGTGCGCCAGTCACGCGCTGGATCTCGTCGAAGAAGGGCATGAATAGGTCGGTCGCATAGTTGGACATCTTGTCCTGTGGTGCAGAGAGAAAGAGTGAGGGTCAGAACGCAGACAGAGATTGAGACAGAGAGTGAGAGAAAGAGAGAGTTGCATGAGCGAGTGTGCGGGTGGGTGGGTAGGTTTGTCAAAAAGCATCACTGAGGGAAAAGCATATGAAGAGCTCGCGTAGCTGGACATCTTGTCCTGTGGTGCAGAGAGAGCGAGAGAGAGAGTGAGGGTGAGAGAAAGAGAAACAGAGAGAGAGAATGAGACAGAGAGTGAGAGTGAGAGAGAAAGAGAGTTGCATGAGCGAGTGTGCAGGTGGGTGGGTGGGTGGGCTCGTCAAAATTCATCACAGAGGGAACAGCATATGAAGAGGTCGCGTAGCTGGACATCTTGTCCTGTGGTGCAGAGAGAGAGAGAGTCAGAGAGAGAGAGAGCAAGACAGACGGACGGACGGACGGACGGACGGACGGGCGGGCGGGCGGGCGGGCCCAGAGACAGACAGAGAGAGACAGACAGACAGACAGACGGACGGACGGACGGACGGACGGACGGACGGACGGACGGACGGACGGACGGACGGACGGACGGACGGACGGACAGACGGACGGACGGACCGACAGACACAGACAGACAGACAGACAGACAGACACAGACATGCATGGCAACAAACGCACCTGCAGAATCGACGTGATGCGCTCCAGGCCCATGCCGGTGTCGATGCTCCTGGCTGGCAGGCGGCGCAGCGAGCCGTCCGCCTCGCGGTTGAACTGGATGAACCTGTGTGTGTATGCATGTATGTGTGTGTGTGTGTGCGTGCGTGCGTGAGCGCGAGAGTGCGTGTGTGTGCGTGTGCGAGTGGGTGTGCGTACGTGTGCGTGTGAGTGTAGCCTACCCCCCCCACACACACATACACGCGAACCATCCCACAACGCCACACCGCGGTCGACTCACACGTTGTTCCAGATCTCGAGGACGTTGGGGTCGTCGCCGTTGACGAGCGCGCCCGCGTCGCGCCCGCCGATGCGGTCGTAGTGGATCTCGGAGCACGGGCCGCATGGGCCAGTCTCGCCCATCTCCCAGAAGTTGTCCTGTGCGGTGTGATTGGGGAGGTTTGGGGCGCAGAGTTTTAGGTCGCAGAGTCGAGAAAGGGGGATTCAGGGTGTAGGGTGAAGGTGCGGTGATGCGGTCGTAGTGGATCTCGGAGCACGGGCCGCACGGGCCGGTCCCGCTTATCTCCCAGAGGTTGTCCTGCGTGGCGCAATGGGGTGTCAGGGCAGTTTCAGGGTGCAGGCTTAAGGGTTTGTTGATCAGGGGGTTCAGGGTTAAGGTTTTCAGATGCGCCGATGCGGTCGTAGTGGATCTCGGAGCACCGGCCGCACGGGCCGGTCTCACCCATCTCCCAGAAGTTGTCCTGTGCGGTGTGATTGGGGGGGGGGGGTTCAGGGCGCAGAGTTTTAGGTCGCAGAGTCGCGGAAAAGGGGGATTCAGGGTGTAAAGTGAAGGTGCCGGGGTGCGGTCGTAGTGGATCTTGGAGCACGGGCCGCACGGGCCGGTTTCGCCCATCTCCCAGAGGTTGTCCTGTGCGGTGGTATTGGGGATTGAAAGGGGTTAAACAGGGGTGCAAGAGCAGATTCAGGGTGAGTTTTAGCTGTGGGATTGCAGTCGTAGTGGATCTCGGAGCACAGGCCGCACGGGCCGGTCTCGCCCACCTCCCAGAAGTGTCCTGCGGGGTCGCGACCATGATGCATGCGTGTGCGTGAGCGCGTACTGGCGACGCCTGGCGAGCGGTGCACCGCGTGCGCAATTGAAAACAAAATAACGGGTCCCCAGATGAGCGTGCCCCCC
>VFSX01000602.1:52500-85156 GCA_016618255.1 Chlamydomonas sp. UWO 241 | reverse complement strand
GGGAAGGGGGGGGGGGGAGGAGGGCAACTTCCGTTCCTGTTTGTTTCCCTGGTAGGCTGGCGCGCTGCGTGGCCTTGCGGGCTCTCTTAGTAGAGCTCCCCTAGATGTGTAGTCTAGGCCTTAAATCACGCCCCGGGGTCCTCCGGGCGCGCACGTGTAAACCCTGTAAAACCCAGCGGCGGACCTGACGGCGGCGGGTGTGCATGTTGTGTGCGTGCAATGGGGAAAGGGAGTGGCCTCTGCCTTGAGGGAGGCAGCGGCGGCGGCCTCGAGCCCAGCCTGCGTGCGTGCACGATTGTGTGCGCGGTAGATTCTACAGCCCGTCGGACGCTTTTGATGGCGCACTCAACCCGTGTGTGTGTGTGTGTGTGTGTGTGTGTGTGTGTGTGTGTGTGTGTGCGTGTGTGTGTGTGCGTGTGCGTGCGTGCGTGCGCATGCCCTCCAGGCGGCAGACCTGACGGCGGAGCCGGCCGAGCCGGCTGCGCCGCCGCCGGCTGCAGCGGCGTCGGTGGACGCAGCCTTGCCGGCGCCGGCGGAGCCGGCCGGCTTGCCGGCGGAGCCTCCGCGGACAGCGGCGTCGCCGCCGCCGGCGCTGCCGGCGGCGGGGCCGCCGCCGCCGTCGGCTGCGGCGTGTCGGGTCTTGACGATGCGTCCGCCGAGGAGCGGGTAGGATGCCAGCACGTGGGAGCAAGCAACTGCAGAGAGGGGGGGGGGCACATGCGTTGGCGAAGGTTGAGGGGTGGGCAGCGGCAGCAGCGCCGGTCTTGACGATGCGTCCCCCGAGGAGCGGGAAGGACGCACGCACGTGGGAGCAAGCAACTGCAGAGGGTGTGTGTGTGCGTGGGTGGGTGGGGGGAGGGCGGGCACATGCGTTGGCAAAGGCAGGGCAGCGGCAGCAGCGCCGGTCTTGACGATGCGTCCCCCGAGGAGCGTGTAGACGCGAGCACGTGGGAGAAGCAACTGCCAAAGGTGTGCGGGGGGGGGGCGGGCACGTGCGTTGGCAAAGGCAGAGGGGCGGGCAGCGGCAGCAGCGCCGGTCTTGACGGTGCGTCCGCCGAGGAGCGGGCACGTCGGAGCAAGCGACTGCAGGGGGCTGGAGGAGGGGGGGCACGAATGCAGGTACGGCGAGAGCACACGTTGACCTTACCTCACACACACCGGCTACACCTGCGCAGACGCAAATCCCTCTCCTTCCGCCCGCCCGTCCGCCCGCCCGCCCGCCCGCCCGCCCGCCCGCCTCCTCCGAGCCTGACCTCCAGCCTGCCCGCCCGCCCGCCCGGCCTGCCTCCCTCCCGGCCTGCCTTGCCTCCCCGCCTCCCTCAACCCACCCATGAGCGCTTCCCAGTCCAAGTCGTGCGGCAGGAGCACAGCCGTGCCTAGCGTCGTTGTGATGACCGCTCCGAACGCGTCGAGGGGCGTGAGCTGCTGGGGCGGCGTCTGCTTGGGGGAGGGGCGGGGGCTTTGAGGTTTTGAGGCTTTGGGGGCGTGAACACACAGACCGGTCACCTCTGCATGGCAGTAGTAAGGCATGGGCTGTTTGTGGCTGCAAGGCGCGCTGGTGGGAGTTGAGCGGCCGTCGCTGGGTGGCTGGATGGTACGATGTCTGGAGTTGAATGAGCAGGCGCGGGCTGCATGCATGTGATGCATGCATGCACCGACCTGCGACGCCGGGGGAGGTGTCAGGAGCACTGCACGGAGCACGACTGGCTCTGCCTCCTTCTCCTGCGTGCGCCCTGCAGGCTGCGGCGGAGACAGGGCGCCGCACCGCGAGGGCGGAGCCTCGCCCTTCACACGTGCCGCACGCGAGGTGGGCGCGCCGCACGCAACCAGGCGCGACGTCACTGTGCGCAGGAAGGACTGTATGTGCGGTCCCAGCGACTTGGACAGCTTTTGGACATGGCCCTTCAATGGCGGCAGCCTCATCGGGCCTCACAGCCGAGCGCCGAGGCGACGCCTCGCGTTCCGAACACCGCCTCGTACGGCGCCCTCCTCCAATATATACCTGATGTGGTTATACACTCACAGGGGGACTTGGGGGGACTTGGACTCAATGGCTGGGCGAACGGCCTAATTTGATGGATGGGCGGATAATATATTCACACACCCGTCCACCCAAACTAACAATCAAAACACGCGGCCTGAAAGCTGACGGACTACGAGAGAAAGCAAGGAGGAGAGGAGACCAGGGAGACCCCCTGGAGGAGACATGTTGTCCCACACCCAACGTGTGGGGCACTGCGTCCCGGAACGTCACGGCGTCCCGGAACGTCACGGCGCGGCGTCCTTGCGAGCCACTCTTGCTAACAATTGCCCCTGTAGAGTCGGGGGGGAGGGGGTCGGAGGGCGGAACGCACCATCATTAAAATTTCCTCGCCGCCAAGGCTGCGGGGAAGCGGGCGCAGTTCCACCGCGCGCGCCTCGTCGTTGACGGCGAGCGGGTGCCTGCACCTGCTTGCTAGATGGCATTTCCTCTGGGGGTGTTTTTTGAAGGGGAGGTGGCGCCACACGCGTGCGGTGGCGGGTGCGGTGTGGTCGCTGAGTAGAGTGCTGCGGCTGGTGTGCTACTAGCCCCGCTTCCGGTGGTCTGGGGAGGGCTTTTTGGTCCCTTCATGGTTTTATACCTTGGGTCCGCCCTCTGGCCATTTGAGGGGCTGGGTGTGCAGCCTGCACAGTGGTGCTGCTTGCTTGGCGCCCGCCACCAAGTGTGGATGGCGTTACCGTGGGCTACTTGTAGCTTGACCTTTTGTGGGCCTTGAGCCTTGTTTCTCTAAGTCCCACTGGAGCTTTGGAACCGTACGTGTGACCGCCAGAAGTGGATTGTAAAACTCTCATCATCATCAAAAAATGAAAAGGCCACTTGTAAATAACCCCGAAACCAAGACACCAAGAGACGATGAGAGTTTTACAATACACTTCTGGCGGTCACACGTACGGTTCCAAAGTTCCAGTGGGATTTAGAGAAACAAGGCTCAAGGCCCACAAAAGGTCAAGCTACAAGTAGCTCACGGTAACGCCATCCACACACAGAGAGAGTACAACAACAAGAGGGTTTTACAATCACAGGCCGACGGTCACAATCAGTTCCAGAGTTCCAGCAGGATCAAACAAAGAGTAGTGTTACACATCCACTGCCGGCGGTCACAATCAGTTCCAAAGTTCCAGCGGGACTATCAGACAGCAGGCACAAGGCCCACCAAAAGGTCAAGCTACAAAAGTAGCCCACAGTAGCGCCCCACACACTAGGTGGTGGGCACCAAGCAAGCAGCACCGCAAGCCAGGCACCATACTCAGCCCTGAAGCAGCCTGAGACACCAAGATGGCCAAGGTCCTGAAGAGCTGCAGCTCTGCCAAACGAAGCGACACAGAATGTGTAGTGTAAGAGTTTTCATATATGTACTGCCGATTTGTGGTGATTGTGATGAGTTTACAGGAGAGGGTCCACCCCACGATGTGCCTCAGCTCACACACAAGCTGTAGCAGCGGGATCTCTTCAACGAGGCTTCTCCCTTGAACCCATTCATGACGGTGCGTCACGGCCGTGCGCTGCTGCGCAAGCGTGACGCCAGGGCCGGCGCCGGGTCGTGGCCGAGGGCAGACAGCCAGCGCGCCACCGCCGCGACCCAGCACACGGCTCGCTGCTGCTCTTGCTGCTCCTGCTTCTGCCGCTGCGCTCCCGCAGCATCCCCGCTGCCACCGTCAACCCGAGTGCTGCCTAGCGGCAGCAGCAGCCCCGCTGCCCAGCGCTTGCCTGACAGCGGCCACAGGGCCTGGTGATGGCCTGGTGGTGGGTCCGGCACAGCTGCCCCGCGCGACTGCTGTGCCTGCAGCAGCGCGCCAGCCGCGCCCCACCACCTGCCGTACAGCCGTCCCCCGCTGCACACGCCCCCAAGCGGGCCACCCCGCCCGCCGCCATTGGTGCCATGGGATGCCACCGCTACCCGGGAAGAGGAGGGGGATGGGGGCAGAGGCTCGCTCCGGGCCGTAGCCTCGCACAGTCCGAGGAAGGAGGCCTCGAGACGCGCGCGCCAATCGGCACGCCATCCATCCAGCCAGCTCGGTGCGGCAGCAGCAGCAGCAGCAGCAGCAGCAGCGGCGGCAGCGGCAGCGTCTTGTCCCTGGGCGCAGCCATCGCCCGCCTCATCGTCCGTCTGTCCCCCTGCATCATGCCCCTGAGTCTGCCCAAGATCTTCTCGCTGCTCCTGCTGTTGCTGTTTGTGCTGCTGAGAGGGTGAGGGGAGAGAAGGCAGAAGGGGAGGAGGCGGCGTCAGCAGGCACGCTGCGAGCACGGGCGGCACCCCAAGCCACAGGCCTGGGCTGCGGTCCAGCATGCCGACGAGCGCGTCCGCCGTGGACGCGGCGCCCCAGGACTCATCGTTATCGCCGCAACCACCACCGCTGCCGCCGCCCCTCCTCTCCGGATGGAGGAGGGAGGGAGGCTGCTGCTGCTGCTGCTGCGCCCGGCTGGGTGGGCTGCCGTAGCCCCCACCGCTGGCGTCGCCGCCGCCATCCGCCCCGTCGTGTGGGGCGCCCCTACGCACGCCGAGCCCCTGCGACAGCGCGCCCACTGCACCGCCGCGCAGCGCCAGGCGGAGCGCGAGCAGCTCTGCGAGCAGCAGCTGGGAGGACCGGAGGCAAGCCTGCTGTTGCTGCTGCTGCTGCTCCCCTCCTACATCTACCTGCCGCCACTCGTGCTGCAGCCCTGCTCGTCCGTCCTGCTGCCACCCGTGCTGCCCCTCCTCCTGCCCGCCTGCCCGCTGCCCGTTTTGCTGTCGCTCCCCAGCCGCGCCCCCAGCCGCGCCACCGCCCACGCCCTGATGTGCCGCCTCGCCAGCACCATCTACGTCACCCGGCGGCTCCAGCAGCCGCAGAAGCCAGCCCCTCTCAGGGCGAAGACAGCCTGCTGCCCCTCCTCTTTCTCCGCTGCCTCCATCCCCGTCCCCATCACCATCTCCGCCGCTGCCGTAGCCCACGCCATCGCTTCCGCCTGGGTCCAGCTGGTCAGCCAGAGCAGCCTTGAGCAGCGTGCGCGGCGAGGAGAGGTAGCGGCACAGGTCGTGTGCGAGGCACGCGCGCGCGCCAGCCACGCTGCCGTCTTTTCCCTGCATCAGAGCGGCGGCACCATGCTGCTGCACCCACGCCTCGTCACCCGCGCCTGCATCCTGAAACAGCATCAGAGCGGCAGCCTCCTCCTCCCACCGCCCCTCTCCCTCCTCCCCACCCTGCCGCCCTTGCCACGCACCACCAGGTGCCTCTTCCTCGCCCGAGAGCGTGCCCACGCTACAAGGCGGGAGCAGCAGCGCCCGTACGTGCGCCAGCACGCGCCCCGCGTCACGCATGCCAGCGTGCAGATCGCCCACTGTGGCACCGATCTCGTCGAGCGCGCCGCACGCGGCCGCAGATGCAGCAGACGTGGTGGCAGCTTCCGACCCGCCTCCTCTCCCGCCGCCGCCACCACTGCCGCTGGGTGGCATGGATGGGGGAGGAGGGGGCGGCAGCGTGACGGCGGCGCACGCGGCCGCTGCCAGCAGCTCCTGTGCGCCGTGCGGGTCCACGCCAGCGCGCGTCAACAGGCCTGCCTGGAGCAGCTGCGCAGGGAAGCTGGGAGGCGGCTGGTGGGGGTGCGGCGCGGGCTGGCACGCCGCCGCTGCTGCGCCCTCGCCGTGGTCCTGGCAGAGACGCGGGGTCAATGGGTGGGTGGGTGCGTGGGTTATACGAGCGCACGCACGGGCACCCACCATATCTCTTCCTGGATGAAGGGATGGGGCAACTGCATCGGCTGTGTGAAGCGTTTGAACACGCACGCAGCATGCCATGCAGCGCGCATGCTACGGGCCGCATGGGGCCCTGCGGGACGCCCGCCCTGACACACACAGCCCCATCCAACCACACACCTGTATCTCCCAAGGTGTTGGGTGTGCGCTCAGACGTGGGCGCTTGCTCACGCCGTCCCATGCAGCCCCATGCAAGTGCAAAGGCCTGCTCCCTGCCTCCAGAGCCCACGCCACCCTGAACAGGCCCGACAGCCGATCTGCGCGGTCCTTGGCGCGCTGGTCATCCGATGCGGAGACGTCGCTGCCTCCTGCGTGCGTATTGCCGCTGGTGGAGGCGTGGCTGCACGCATCTCGCTCCTGCTCCTCTTGTGCCCGCAGCAGCGCGGCTGAGAGAACGCGGCGCGCGTCAGCCAGCGCCGAAGTGGCAGCCATTGCTCTTGAGTGGGCGCGCTATCGACAGCTGTTGGGTTGGGAGTGTGGGTGGTGAGGGGTCTGCTCAAGATGAGGATTTGAAGATTGCCAGCTCTTGCCTACTAGAGGGGCTTATTGGGCATGCTCCCTAGTTGGGTTCAACTCCACAAAAAGACCACGTGGCAGGTGTTGCAGGTGTTGCAGCCCAGCTGCCCCCACAAGGGAAGCGTCGCACAGGCAGCCGCAGCACCCTGCAACATCAAGCACCTGCACATAAGTTGTTTCAGGAGTTTCAGGTGTTGACTGCAGCTGTGTTGTCGCCGCTGTGCCGTTGCCGTTGACCGGAGTGGGCTGGAGCACTCTGCGAGGTGTCTCTCCAAAACCGTCCTCGCCAGGTCCATCCCAGGGTGTGCGCCCGTGACACCTGCCGAGCCCAGAGCAGTGACGGAAAATCTTCAAGATCAGATTTACATGTGTGGGGAGTGGGTGAAGGCAGATTGGCGTGTGTGGTGTGGCGTGGCCAGGCTAAACCGGTTTAGTTGGTCACTTCTGCCGACATTTATTCCCAGTGAGCGTGTGTTCAAGGTGTCATGATGATGGCTTTTACAGTCATGTATGACGTAACTAACAGGCAGCGTATTCGACGTGGCGTGGCTGGCTACTAGGGGGGGGGGGGGGGCTCGTGGGTCGGGGCTGGACCTAGACAGGGCACTCGGCCCCCAGATCTGACTCCTCCCCGTGGGAGCACGGCCGGGGTTCACAGGCCCGCGGGATCGGCACATGTGTATGGATGTTGCAAGCGCCAGAGTGCCTGCACGGGCACCTTGCACGGGCACCTCGGGCTGTCGGGGTCCGACCCCTTGTGGGTGCTGCTGTGGTGCTGTTATGCTGTCACGGCGCGTCCAGCCCCAACAAGCAAAGGCCCAGCTCTGCTGCCCGTTGCACTTCCAGCGGCGTGTCCGGCCCCAGCAGCTGCACCAGGAAAGGAATGGCCCCGGCAGCAGCAATATAGGCCTGGTTCTGGGCATGGCCGGCGGCCAGGCTGTCGAGTGCTGCCGATGCTTCCTGCTGCACGTGTGGCGGGGACTGCGGCCCCTTGAGCTGCAACAGACGTGGAACGGCACCAGCGGCGGCGATGGCGTTCTGGTTTTGAGTATGGTTGTTGTGTGCCAGCGCGTGCAGGGCAGATGCTGCTGCGTGCTGCTTGTGCGGTGCAGAGTGCTGCGCGAGCAGCTGAACCAGACACGGAACTGCACCAGAGGAGGCGACAGCTGTCTGGTTCTGAGCATTGTCGGCAGCCAAGTGTTTGAGTGCATATGCTGCCGACTGCTGCACGTCTGATGACGAATTCTGCTCAAGCAGACGCACCAGTGGCACCAAGGCACCGGCAGCGACGATGGCAGCAGCGGCCCGGGTATCGTTAGCAGCCACGGCACTGAGAACTTGTACTGCTGCGGTCTGTACCTCTGAAGAGGAGTGCCCCAGCAGCTCCAGCAGTGGCGGAATGGCGGTGGCCATGGCGGTCTTGCTTTGAGCAGTGCCATCTGCCATGTACTTGAGAAAGTCGATGGCCGCCCGCTGCGCGCCTGCAGATGAGTGCCCCAGCAGCTGCACAAGTTTTGGAATTGCGCCAGCGGCAAATATGGCGGCTTTGTTCTCTGCATGGCCAACTGCCAGGCATGCGAGAGCCTGTACTGCTGCTTGCGGCACGTTTGGCGACGAGTGCTGCTTCTGGAGCAGAAGCAGCACCAGTGGCGGAATGGCACCAGCAGCGACGATGACGGTCTGGTTTGCAGCATGCCCGGCCGCCAGGCTCTTGAGAGCACGCGTTGCTGCCATTTGGACGCCTGAGTGTTTCCCTAACAGCTCCACCAGCGGCGGAATAGCCCCAGCAGACGTGATTGCCTCAGCCTTGTTGACCGCCATGCGTTCAAGTGTGTGGGCCGCCACCACTTGCACACCAGGCGGCACGTTTGGCCAAAGCTCGTGCACCCGGCCTTCGAGCTCCACCGACGACAGGTGCGCCAGCTCGGTGCACGACAGCTGCAGGTCCACTGCCTGCTCGCGCAGTGTAAAGTAGCAGCCGCGCAGGTCGAGCTTGCGTAGCTTGGGGCATGCCTTGAGAGGAGCTAGGCTGGTGATACGAAGGTTGCCAGCCATCCAAACCTCCTCGAGCTGGCTGCACGCTGCCAGGGGCGACAGAGCTGACACGAGAAGTCCACCCGCCATGCATAGGCACCTCAGCTGCGCACAGGTGCGCACGGCGTCGATGGAGACCAGGCGGGTACAGCAGCTGACGTCGACCACTTGGAGCGTTGCGGCCAGGCTGGTGCTGAACACAGGCAGGCGCCAAGCTGAGATCACTGGCGGAGGAGGGCGCTGGTGGCGCACGCAGCGACACAGGGTCAGGATAGCACGCCAAGGCATCATGATGTGCGAACACTGGTGCCCATGCACACATGCTGTCTGGGATGCCAGACCAGCCACGCGAGGGAGGGGTCCATCCTGGCGCGCATGGGGCGATGAGGCGGGGCTTGCATGCATACGCGCCATGCGTGTGCGCCCATGCATGCGCGCCCATGCTCAACGCCCACCTTGCGTATGGTGAGGCTCGTGAGGCCGGCCAGCGACGCCGTGGTGAGAGGCGCCAGGTCAGCGGCGCTGCTCACTCCCAGCAGCGCCAGGTGGGTGGCGTTAGGCCACCGCACCAGAGCACTTTTCAGGTGCTCGGCGGTGAACCCCGCCTCTGAGCTGGTCACGACCGCAATGGCGCTGTCCAATTGGTTGCGCATGGCGACGCGCGTCTCCCTCAACGCGCGCTTGCTGTCGCGATCCATCCACATGAACACCTTAGAGAAGACAGCTGCATCATGCGCGACAGCTTGGAGGGAACTCATTGAATCCGGGCATAAGCAGCGACGGTGTGTGCTTTGGAATTGGGGATGGGATGGGATGGGACACCCAAGGGATGGGATGGGATGGGATGGGACACCCAAGGGATGGGATGGGATGGGATGGGATGGGATGGGATGGGATGGGACACCCAGTGTGAAGTCGGGGGGTGCACCTGCAGGTCAGCTAACTGAGCCCCAAGGGAGCCCATCTGTGTCTTGCAAGGCTCACAAGCAGTGCTTTTAAAACTAGCTGGGGGTCGCGCAAGGGGCAGGAGGCTGTGGTCAGGTTGTCTGGTGGGCAGGTTGTGCCATCCTGCGGCAACGATGGAGACGCGAGGGCAGGTGGGCAGGAGCAGCAGCAGCAGCAGCAGCAGCAGCAGAATGGTGGTGGCAGAACTGGTGGTGGCAGCGCTGGTGTGATGAGCAGACCCATCGGCGAGGCTGCTGCACCAGGCCACACGCCGAAGGACAGGCTCGGCCACACTCACATCCACGCCGCTCCTATGTGGAACATCTCTCATCGGCGAGGCGCACAACAGGCAGCCCTCCCCCCCACACACACACTCAACGCCCAGCTGCCCCACTTGACGAGGGGTCACGTGATGGCCCCGCAGTTGTATGCTCATCTCCCGGGGGGCCTGCTGACAGAGGCGGGTGATCATGAAGTTGCCGGAACTGTTCTGTCACCCAGTTGTCGAGATCAGAAGCCTCTTTAGAAAGCTCCACAGCTGGCCCCGCTGTCGCACCCCAAGGCATGGCGCGCGCCCCGACACAAGCTTTGGCATTCGAGTGCTTTACATCACGTGCTTTAAGTAATAATATAAGGATCGGGTCAGGGACACAGGCAGGAAGCACAGGCGGGAGACAAAGGCACAAAGGGATCTTATAATCATCTTGCTGAAATCCCCTGACCCACCGGTGTGAGGATCGCTAGAAGTGGAACAAACGGAAAACCGGCAGGCGGGGCAGCTAGGTTGGTTAGAAATAAACCTCCGCGGCCGCGCTTGCAGTGGCTGAAGAGTGGGCAAGTGACCTCCCTACTCTGGGAGGCCTCCCAACTATGGTGGGCAGTCTTGCAGTGACACTGAACATTCATGGTACTTCGGGGACCAGCCACCTGTTTTGACGCTTCCAACGCGCTTGTGCGCGTCAGGTCAGGGTCCCATGTGGAAGCTAGCCTCCCGAGGCAGCTCCCTCAATCCTGCGCCCCGAGGGTGCGTACTGTAAACTGTAAACTGTAAATCAGGGTCCCATGGCTTCCGTCTCTACGGACCAGCGTGCCCGAAATGTTGTTATTATGCGGTGACACTGTGTGGTGGTGGAATTAAACATGGAGGTGGTGGTGATAGAGGAGGGGGGATGGTACGAACCCAGCACATCGTGATGTGGGCCAGTTATTCCTAATGCATCTTCTTGACAGAGCCAGCCAGGCCGGTCAGTCGGCATCGGCAGGCAGGCACTCCACAGCTGTCGCACAGCCGCCCTCGTACAATGTCTGGTGCGTGCAGTCGCGGCACTCTCTCCACTGACAATGTGTGGTCATGTTGTAATGAAGTTTTGCGGTCAGATCGGTTGATGCAGGCGAGGCAGTCACAGAACAGGCGCGATGTTGTGAAGGCGCCCCCCCTTAGCGCACTGGTCTTGTATACGGTGCTGTGCGCTTGCTCTTCTGCTGCCGATGAAGCTGGCAGCACACACTGTTGGTTGCAATTGGTTGAAATTGGTTGCAATTGCTTGCAATTGGTTGCAATTGGTTGCTCAGCTGTCAACGTTGGCACGGCAGACAGACAGCCAGCCGCCCTTGCACGTAGCCGCGCACGCCTGCTCGTCTCTCCCCTCATCGCTCGGACGAGCACGCACGGCGCCATGAGACGCCGCGGTAGACAGCCAGCCGCCCTCGCACGTAGTCGCTCACGCCCGCTCGTCTCTCCCCTCTTCACTCTGTCGAGCACGCGTGTCAGCGCAACCCGCCGCGTCGCGCAGCGGCCAAAACGCCGACTACGTATCGACGAGGTAGTCGGAGATCAGGGAGATGTAGCCGCCCTCGCAGATGACACTGTAGCCCATCGTCGCACAGTCGCAGTTGTTGTTGGTCTTGCAGAACGTGGCGCGCGGTAGCAGCAGCATTGTGTGAAACAGGAACATGACGCCCATGGTCATGAACGCGTATACGAGGAACAGGGCGTACCAGCCCTGCGGGGGTTTAAGGTTTGGGGTTCAGGGTTTAGGGTCGAGTTTGAGATGAAGGGCATTTAGGGTTTCTAAACCCTAAACACCCTTAAGAGTAGGATTTAGGGTAGGGTTTAGGGTAGGGTTTTAGGGTAGGGTGAGGAATGCATACACGAGGAACAAGGTGTACCAGCTCTGCGGGGGTGTTGGGGGTTTGTTCGAGAGTTTGGAGTTTTGTTTGTACGTTTGGAGCCGACTCCAAGAGGAGTAGGGCATACTAGCCCTGCGGAGATTTAGGGTTTGGGGTTTATAATTTGGGGTTTCGGGTGTGGGGCAGTCAATCGTGGCATTCCAAGCATACCAGTGTTTCCATCAGCCAACCCGCAACCCGACAAAGCGCACATTCGGGCTGAGATTGCGCCGATTTGGGCTCGTGCGTCGAGTTCGTCGTCGTCGTCGTTTGCATAACACAACGGGAGCGCCTAGACCGTCGTCGAGTTGAGATCGCGCGAAGTGTGACGACCCGAAAAGTGTGAAAATCGGCATTTCACCCTCCGTCGGGTTCAGATTGGGGACTGGAGTGATCCGTGAGGCCGGATAGAGCCATCACTTCGCCAAGATCCTTAGCGGTGTGTGGGCTAGGGTGTAGTAGGGTATAGGATTTAGATGTGGGTTCTCTGTTTCGGCGTCCTGGCTTAAGACCCATCCCACCCACCCACCTGTGCGTTCTTGATGCGTCGCCACGTGTTGACGAGAGGCAGGCGCTGACACATCTAGGCACCGCTCCTATTGCGCCCCTATTATCAAGTAAGGATAGCTGGAGGGTGTACTCGCACTCCCTGCCCACCCACCTGTGCGTTCTTGATGCGGCGCCACGTGTTGACGAGCGGCAGGCACTGCCACGTGTAGTAGTTCAGGAAGATGAAGATGAGGTCGAACAAGAAGGTGAAGCTGAAGAGGATAGTTACGACGAGGACAATCTGCGAGGGAGGGGATTAGGGGTAGAAGGTTTTAGGTTTTAGGTTTTAGGTTTTCTCCTAGGTTCTAGATTTTAGTTGTAAGTTTTCAAGGTACAGGGTGCAGTAGTAGTTCAGGAAGATGAAGATGAGGTCGAACAGGAAGGTGAAGCTGAAGAGGATGGTGACGACAAGGAGGATCTGCATAGAAGTGATGATGATGGTGATGGATGGTACAGTCAGGGACGTCTACCGCTCTCATATCTGTCTAGCAGCGGGCCCTAACATTTGATGCATTGAGGTGTCCTGACCGAGGCCTCTTGTCTACTTTCTGCGACCGGATGTCCAACATCTTCGACGTGCTCATGATTGACGGCGAGCGGGTGGCTGCACCTGCTTGCTAAGCTGCATCCCCTCTGGGGGTGTGTTTGAAGGGAAAGTGGCGCCACATGCGCGCGGTGGCGGGTGCAGTGTGGTCGCTGAGTAGAGTGTTGTGGTGGGTGCCGTGTTTGGCTGCTTTCGGGTGGTTGGGGGGGGTCTTCTTGGTCCCTTCATGGTCCTGGCTTTACAGCCGGTTTTACCTGGGGTCTGCCTCTGGCTGCTTCAGGGCTGAGTGTGGTGCTTGGCTTGCGGTGCTGCTTGCTTGGCGCCCACCACCTAGTGTGGGTGGTGCTACTGTCGGCTACTTTTGTAGCTTGACCTTTTTGGTGGGCCTCGTGCCTGCTGTCTGATTGATCCTGCTGGAACTCTGGAACTGATTGTGACCGCCGGCCTGTGATTGTAATACCCTCTTGTGTTCCTCAGACAACACTCTTGCAACGTGTTTAATGTGCAAGTAAGTTTTAAGTGAATCAAATCAAAGATCCAATGCTTAGCAAGAGGCCTCTCGTGCACCTACTCTCCTCAGATATAAGTCTCTCGATGGCGAGGAACCCTTTAGGGTCTTCAACCCAAACCCCAAACCCCATACCGCAAAGCCACACCTGTGTGAAGGGCACCCCTTTGAATGGTAGCTAGCCTCGTTAGGCAGCTCCCTCTATCCCACGCCCCGAGGGTGCGTCCTGTAAACTGTAAACTGTAAACTGAAGGGCACCAACACATTGGTGTCGAAGAAGCGGTTGGGCACGATCGAGGTAGGGCTTGGGGCACGGGCAGGTTTAACAGTAACAGTGACAGTAACATCAGCTTTCCAGCGACGACTTCCTTCTCGTCCCAGTACCACTGCCTAGACCCAAGTCCAGTTCTGGCCTTTACAATTACAAGGCGGCTTTAAACCCCTAAATACAAACAGTGGAGCCTGAGTTCAGCCGCACCTGTGTGAAGGGCACCGACCCGTTGGCATCGAAGAAGCGGTTGGGCACGACCGACATGAAGATGGGCTCCTTGTACATGCGCCAGAGCTGTGTGGAGAGGGGAGCAAGGAGGGATGATAGTGAGTGCCAGTGGTGTCATTAGCGCCCCCGCAGTCATCAGCGCCCACGCAGGCAAACCGGGAAATTTGGGGGCCAACATGCGGGGGCATTTGCGGAAATTTTGCTCCGAAATGTGTGGAATTCGACGATTTTCACACTTTTCGCGGGAAAATCGTCTCCTGCGGGGGCAATTCGGCATTTTCCCTCCTCTGTTGCGGGGGAAAACTGCACATTCTCGGTTTCCTTAATGACACCACTGGTGAGTGCCCACTGCCACGCGCAGTACATGTGATCGATGGCTGAACAGATGGATGAAATAAGCAAAACAAACGTCCCCCCTAAAGGAATGCGGAACACTAAAGGGACGCAGAATACCAAACCCCCAAACCCGAACCGGAACCAGAGCTGCGTGGAGAGAGGGGTGGGGGGCAGTGATGTTCTTTTCGGCGCTACACACCCATGTGGCTGTATTCCTGCTGTACTTTGACCTGGGACACAACTCGACCCACTCAGTGGATTCAAAGTCTGACGAGCGGAATGCGGAATACCAAACCCCCAAACCCGAACCGGAGGCTCAACACCCGGCCCCGACTCACCATGTAGGGCGCGATGATAGCAGACGCGTTGTCGAGCGCAATCTCTGTGAGCACGCCAACGGACACCTGTGTGTGTGTGTGTGTGTGTGTGTGTGTGTAAGAGTGTGTGTGTGTGTGCGTGTGTGTGACCTAAGAGTGGACCGCAAGCCATTAACCCCGCACCAGTTTTTCCGTAAGCCAACCCGCAACCCGAAAAATTGCACTTTCAGGTTGAGATTGCCCGGTTTGGGCTGGCGAGTGGGGTTGAGATTGCGCGAGTTTCGACCTGAAAATGTGGAAATCATCATTTTCACATCCCCCCCCCGAAAACCCCTCCGTCGGGTTAAAATTGGCGGAATGAGCGTGAGGCCCGGGTTGAGCCGTTGTTTCCTCGAAATCCTTAGCGGAGCACTGCCCTGCACCCTCTCCCCTGCCCCACCACAGCCCCCTATAGTGTTACACTCTACACCCACAGTGTAATGGCTTTGTTACACGGCAACACCATTCGCAAATTGTATTGCCTTGTAACACAGCCATTACACTGTGGGTGCAGAGTGTATCGCCGGGTAACACTATAGGGGGCTGTGGTAGGACTGCACCCTGCACCCTGCCACCAAGACCGAAATCTCCCCAACCCACCATGCGCGCGAGCTCTCCGCTCGTGCTCTCGGGAAAGTTGTAGGACCAGTCCCGCTTCAAGATGCGCTCAACGAAGAGATCTCGCTGGATGACGGTGGAACGCCTGTTGGGAAGGTGTGTGTGTGTGTCTGTGTGTGCGTGTGTGTGTGTGTGTGTGTATGTGTGTGTGTAGAGAGAGGCAAACTGCACACGGGGAGGAGGTGGGAGGAAGAGAGAAAGGGAGAGAGGGGGCAAGAGAGCGCTCAATCAGGAGATCTCACTGGATGACGGTGGAACGCCTGTTGGGAAGGTGTGTGTGTGTGTGTGTGTGTGTGTGTGTGTGTGTGTGGAATCTCCTCAATTGATGACTAGAAACAGCCTATTTAGGTCTGCCGTGCAGAGTTCTCTGTAACGATATCTCTCTCTCTCTCTCTCTCTCTGTGTGTGTGTGCGCGCGAACTTCCACAAACCCTGCGGACCTTGAACCCTTGATCCTAAACCGCAAACCCCAAACCCCAAACCCCAAACTTTGAAACGTCTGTTGGGTCGGGATGGGGGAGGGGGGGGATTGTGTGTGTGTGTGTGTGTGTGTGTATGTGTGTGTGTGTGTGTGGAGAGAGGCGGAATGCACACGGGGCGGAGGTGGGAGGAAGAGAGAAAGAGGGAGAGAAAGGGAGAGAGAGCGCTCAACCAGGGGGATCCCGCTGGTTGACTGTTGAACGTTGGGACAGGAGGGGGGAGTGTGTGTGTGTGTATGTGTGTGTGTGTGTGTGTAGAGAGGCGGAATGTGCACAGGGAGGAGGTGGGAGCAAGCAGCTGTGCAACTTCACAATATCATTTTAGAGATGGAGTAGCACACGATTGTGATGGTCAGGGTCTTGCACAAACCGTACAGACCCTAAATCCTTAACCCCAAACCCTAAAACCCAAACCCCAGACCCTTAACCCTTGACCCTCAGCCACTCACCAGATCAATTTGGAGAAGCAGTAGCACACGATTGTGATGGTCAGGATCGTGTAGGGCTCGAGGGATGCCTGTGCAGGTGTGTGTGTGTGTGTGCCTGTGTGTGTGTGTTGTATGTGTGTGTGTGTGTGCATGCGTGTGTGTGTGTGTGTGTGCGTGCGTGTGTGTGTGTGTGTGTGTGTGTGTGTGTGTGTGTGTGTGTGTGTGTGTGCGTGTGTGGTTCTACACGTACGATACCGGAGGATCCTGGTGCGTGAGTTGAGGCATGGACTAGAAGTCTGGGGAGGCTCTTCTAGGAGAGCCCGCGAGGCCGAGCAAGTGCAAACCTACCAGGGAGCAGTTCCTGTCAGCAGTTTCTGTCAGCAGTTCCTGAAATGTTTTCATGTATAAAGCAGATTATGAGGACACACACCCACACACCCACACACCTCCACCCGCCCACACACACCTGCAGACTGGTCACGAGCACACACACAGCTGCAGGCTGGCTCCACACACCCACACACATGCACACACAAACAAACAAACACACACACACACACACACACACAGACACAGCTGAAGGCTGATAACACACACCCACACCTATGCACAAACACACACACACAAACAGCTTCAGGTCGCACACACAGATACCCCCCCCCCCACACACATAATTCTCGACTATATAGACTTTGGGCAGGCCAGACTGGTGTATATACAGTATACCGTAAACTCCATTAGCCTGTACCGATGGCCGCAAAAATACTCTTTATTGGATTCTGGAGACAGAGTACCGAGCGCAGCGAGTTTTTTTTTTGAGTATTTCGATTGTACCGATGGATTTTTTTTATAATGATTGTTGTCAAAGTACTGACGCTATCGACGCTGCGTGCACGCGGTGAAGGCCATCCCCCATCCATCTCTGTGACCGCCGGACCATCTCTGTGACCACCGGCAGTGGATTTGTAACACTATCTCTCGTAGCCGCTGCTGAGCGTGGCGGCGCTGTTGTCTTCGCCTCAGTCCTCATCAGATCCATCAGAGGCTGGATCAGCCATGCTCTACCGATTTGGGGGGCCTCCTGTTCGCGGGAACTTGGAGAGGGCACTGTGGGGGAGGTCGTCTTCACTTGTACAAAGCAAAAGTGAAAAATGGTTGACCTCGGGAATCGAACTCGGGTCTGCTTCACTGCAAGTATTATACTATTACATGGTAATACATGGTAATACCGGATGCCGGAACCAATTGATTCTATCAGTACCGGCTCAGAGTTCCGAAGGTCTCCGAGAATTAATGATCGGTACAGGCTAATGGAGTGTACGGTAATCTACTTTATAGTGTATATAAAGTGTATACAAAATACCTGGGAAACATCCTTGCGTGTTTTTTGAGAGTGGGACAATTATGTGCATCCTCAAAGGAACCCGGAACCACGCTCTGAAAAAATATTGGAATTATTTTCGATCCGTGAGGAGCAATACAAGATATTGGCTGCACGGAGGGGATGCGAAGACGCGGAGCACGCTCTCGCCTCGCGGCTTAACACACTGCAAGTCCCTTTACCCTAATCCTCAAAGCTTCAGGCACCCAACACACAAACCCACTTCGCCTCAAACCCATCACAGCAAACACCAACACCCCACTTCACCATAGTCCCCGGTCTGCTGGGTGGGCGGGCGCCCCCGCCCACACGCCGACGCACACCGCCGCCGCCGCCGCCGCCGCCGCACGCCGCCGCCGGGAGCACACGCAGCACGCCGATGGCTTCTCGGTGACACCGAGTGCCGATGCACCAACCTTCTGTTTTATCAACACCCTATGACATTTCTCTTTGCTGCAAAGCGTGCCAACAGCAAGGGGTGCTCCTGACCACCAGGACCCGTGCTGTCCACAACCCACTCACCATGTGGGAGGTCTCCCATGCAACCCCCATGAATTCCCCCATGCACCCAACCCTGCGCCGAATGGAAGTGCATCGTCCCCTCTATGCATTTCTGAGGTGTCGCAAGAGGTGGGGTCTCATTCGGAGGTCGTACGAACCAGCTGTTGCAGTCGAACCGAGTGTGGGGGAGTCACCGGCTCCCCCGATGGCCGATATCGCGACATATCGCGCTGCAAGGCGGTGCATCGGGTTCGCATGGTCCTTTGATGCGCTCTTGGCGCTCGGAGAGGCAAAAGAGCCCCGTGGCGGCCCCACACTCAGCGTGCGCGAGTGTATATGTACCAGGGGTGCCACGTCCGAACTTTTCACTGGGGAGGGCGTCACACGCCGCCCCCCGCACATCCCCCGACGCACCCACGCGACATCTTTAAATACAAGCTGCAATCCCAGAGCTGTGGCGGGGCGCGGGGGCTGCGGGGTCGGTCGGGAGGGCCTATCGCAGGCCCCCAGTGCCCCCATGCGGCCACCCCTGCATTCCCGGCGCCCATTTCGCGGCATTGAAAGTACCAATGGTGGTGTAGCGAGCTTTAGGGGGGGCGGGGCGCGGAGAGGGGGCCGGGTGGCTGGTGCACAACACAGGCTGCCTGCATGGGGCATGCAGACCCAAGAGGGTGATCTCCGTCCTGGGACCACCGCAAGCCAAACGCAGAAAGTGACGTCTGCGAAAGCTCTTTGAAAGGCTGATTCCAGAAGGAGGCGTGCTGCAGTGCAGCTAGGACGCCGGCATTTACTTCAGCCCGTTTGCCCCCCGTAGATTTTCCTCCGTCCTAGGACCATCGAAGCCCAAACGCAGAAAACACTGTCTGCAAAGAGTCTCTAAGGTGTCGATTCCGGGGCGTTGAGTGCTGAAGTGCAGCGAGGACGCTGGGATTTACTTCAGCCCAAAACGACACCGCTAGACCAAGGAGGGCCCGCGACGCTGTCTGAGGTGCACCTCGAAGCGGCGACGTGATAAGGGATGCCTACTGGTCAGGCGCCCCGCGTACGGCCACGAGTCGTGGTCCGTGCGTGGAAATAGTTTTGGGCCGCGGGCAGCTGTCTTGTGACACACTTTTCAGTCGAAAGTGTCGACGTGGCACCCCATACACCCCGATCCGAGTGTATATAGTGTCGCGCCCCTCGCTTTATACAGTATATATACAGTATATGGCCACCCCCACCCAAGTTGGCCTCACAAGTCGGACATTTCCGAAAACGCCCAAACGGCCTCCCAACGACGCCCCGCCGCCACCCGCGGCACCCAAGATATGTGTTGGGATGATATTAGGCTTGTGGGGCCGTCGCGGGGCCTGGGGAGAGGCGGGGGCGTGCGCGCTGTGAGAGGGCGCCCCCACTGCATGGGCGCATGCAACTTTCCGGCCACCATGCGCGGCCAAAACTGCATGCCCTGACCTAATTCCAGCGCCGCGAGCTTGCTACGTATACCAACAGGTTGCCTTCGAGCGCCGAAGCGCGCGGTCTCGTCTGCGTGACGCCCATGGTGTGTGAACATTCCAAACTTCGGAGGCGTCGTTCTCGGCCTAGGAGGCACCCCCGGACCTCGTTCCACAGCCCAGAGCTTGAAAAGTGTATTATTTAGTTCGTGTTTGAAGGGCGTCGCGTGAAGTTGTGTGTGCGCGCGTCCAGACGCCGAAAAGTGCTGCCTCACTTGAAAGCACACCAAGTGAGGCGGCACATTTCGGCGTCTGGACGCGCGCACAAACAACGTCATGCAACGCACGTCAAACACGAATTAAATGGTACACTTTGCAAGCTCTGGGCTGTAGAATGAGGTCCGGGGATGCCCCCTGGGCCGAGAACGACGTCTAAAGTTTGTGTTTCCATGCAATGTCCGGCTTTGTGACACTTATGAGGCCAACTTGGGTGGGGGTGGCCATATATACTGTATAAATATATAAGGTTATATATACACCGCCGACCCTTACACACACACACACACACACACACACACACACGCCTCCCCCCCCCCACCCACCCACACACCTGCAGACTCGTTGCAAGCGCGACCGAGTGGACCAGCGAGTGCACGATGGTGAGGAAGTACACCACGTGGTTGCGGTTGAGGGCCTGGTTGCGGTACAGCGCCTGGGTGGAGTGGGGTATTGGGCTCGACATTTGGTTTCAAGTGTGTGAAAGCCCTCAGTGTCAGCTTTCCAATGCAAGTCGAATGGGGGGGGGGGGATCAGTGATTCCCCTGCGAGCCGTACACCGCTCCGAGCCGGATTTCCCATTTCCCGGAAAACCACCACACTTGATGGGAGAGGGCGTAGAGCGGCGCGTTGGAAAGCTCTTGCCGAGAGCAGCCCAACGGCATGCGTTGCATGAATACCCGCTGTGTATTGTGCCTGGTATGAGCGGTCAAAGTTGCTGGAGCCGGCAAAAACTAATTACTAAAATCCTTCCCAGGGACCACTGGGGGGTATTCGGGCGACGAAGGTGATCACGCTTGCCTATACTATACATTTCTGCTTAAGCCGTTCTACTAAGGCTCACTGAGTCGGAGTAGGACGAGGCGAAGAGACAAGACGAGAGGCAAAATGACACCAGATTATGACTTCTCTGTTAATTGGTCTCACGCCCGACAGGATACACTGCCTCTTACCTTTCGCGCACAGTGCTGATACCAAAGTAGAGCGGCACATCTTCTAGGGTTCAACTCAACTCCTCGTTAACTTCTCAAACAAGTGTCAGATGGAGCACACGACAAGTCCCGTGCAGACCTCGAAGTAGAGCGGGTGGAAGATGCAGAGCCATGCGAGGTTGCTAGCCTGCTAGGGTTCAACTCAAGTCAATTCTCGCCATCTAGGAGGGTGGAAGCACGTATGACATGGGCTGTCTTAGGGGTCGAAAGCAAGTGTGAAATGGACTGTCAGAGGGGGGGGGGGGATTACCTTTTGCACGATGAATCCCGTGCAGACCTCAAAGTAGAGCGGGGGGAAGATGCAGAGCCATGCGAGGTTGCTAGCCTGCTAGGGTTCAACTCAATTCAATTCTCGCCATCTAGGAGGGTGGAAGCACGTATGACATGGGCTGTCTTAGGGGTCGAAAGCAAGTGTGAAATGGACTGTCAGAGGGGGGGGGGGGATTACCTTTTGCACGATGAATCCCGTGCAGACCTCAAAGTAGAGCGGGGGGAAGATGCAGAGCCATGCGAGGTTGCTAGCCTGCTAGGGTTCAACTCAATTCAATTCTCGCCATCTAAGGGGGTGAAAACAAGTGTGAGATTAACTGTGAGAGGGTGGGGTGTGTGCTTGCCTTTCGCACGATGAATCCCGTGCAGACCTCAAAGTAGAGCGGGTGGAAGATGCACAGGCATGCGAGGTCATGGCTGCACTCCTAGGGCTCAACATCACTGTCTAGGGACGAGAGCAAACACGCCAAGCAGCTCCTGCCTTTTGCACGATGAATCCCGTGCAGACCTCGAAGTAGAGCGGGTGGAAGATGCAGAGCCATGCGAGGTTGCTAGCCTGCTAGGGTTCAACTCAAGTCAATTCTCGCCATCTAGGAGGGTGGAAGCACGTATGACATGGGCTGTCTTAGGGGTCGAAAGCAAGTGTGAAATGGACTGTCAGAGGGGGGGGGGGATTACCTTTTGCACGATGAATCCCGTGCAGACCTCAAAGTAGAGCGGGGGGAAGATGCAGAGCCATGCGAGGTTGCTAGCCTGCTAGGGTTCAACTCAATTCAATTCTCGCCATCTAGGAGGGTGGAAGCACGTATGACATGGGCTGTCTTAGGGGTCGAAAGCAAGTGTGAAATGGACTGTCAGAGGGGGGGGGGGATTACCTTTTGCACGATGAATCCCGTGCAGACCTCAAAGTAGAGCGGGGGGAAGATGCAGAGCCATGCGAGGTTGCTAGCCTGCTAGGGTTCAACTCAATTCAATTCTCGCCATCTAGAAGGGTGGAAGCACGTATGACATGGGCTGTCCTAGGGGTCGAAAGCAAGTGTGAAATGGACTGTCAGAGGGGGGGGGGGGATTACCTTTTGCACGATGAATCCCGTGCAGACCTCAAAGTAGAGCGGGTGGAAGATGCAGAGCCATGCGAGGTTGCTAGCCTGCTAGGGTTCAACTCAATTCAATTCTCGCCATCTAAGGGGGTGAAAACAAGTGTGAGATTAACTGTGAGAGGGTGGGGTGTGTGCTTGCCTTTCGCACGATGAATCCCGTGCAGACCTCAAAGTAGAGCGGGTGGAAGATGCACAGGCATGCGAGGTCATGGCTGCACTCCTAGGGCTCAACATCACTGTCTAGGGACGAGAGCAAACACGCCAAGCAGCTCCTGCCTTTTGCACGATGAATCCCGTGAAGACCTCGAAGTAGAGCGGGTGGAAGATGCAGAGCCACGCGAGGCTGCTAGCCTCAGTGGGCTTGAACAACTCAACTCAAATCAACTATCCCTTTCTAGGCGGCGAAAGCAAGAGTGAGATGGACTGTCAGAGGGTGGGGGGGTTGCTTGCCTTTCGCACGATAAATCCCGTGCAGACCTCGAAGTAGAGCGGGTGGAAGATGCAGAGCCATGCAAGGTGGAACCACGCTGACGTCTGCATGAAGAAGACCGGCATCAGGAACAGGCAGTAGACGAGCGTTGAGCCAGCGACAAGGACCTCGAGCACCGCAATGAAGAAGACGTCGTTGAGGCGCTCCCTGACCGTCGCCTGCGCGTGTGCATGTGTGTGCGTGTGCGTGTGTGTGTTTATCAAGTGCTTTGAGTGATTTAGTGATCCCTCCTACTAGACATCTAGTCTAGACCTAGACCCCGCACGCGAAAAACATAATATAGTGTGTCCAAGAATTGAGTTGTACTCACGTCCGGGTCGTCCTCCATGTACCAGCCGACGGCTGCCATGCACGGCACAAAGAGCCCGACGATGATGAAGATGTCGATGTAATAGAACCTGTGGGATGTGTGGTGTGTGCAGGTGTGGGGTGAGGTGTGGGGCATGACGAAACAGGATGGCAATGCAGCGGGTGCGGCATGTGAGAAGTGGGCTGTGAAGACAGCCCACTTTTGAACCAACAACACCACCACGTCATCATCCACCCACTGTGCGCGCATGTGGGGGGGTACCCTCACCCCTACCAGGTAGCCAACCTGGATCTGAGTTTAGGTGTTGGGCGCTTGCGCCGACACAGGTCTCATACATCATGCCAGGTGTCACAAGTGCTGTAATATCCATCACCAGATGACCACCCACCAGAACGCGACGTCGTACACGTAGAACAGCGCGCACGCGAGCGTCGCCCACGCGACGTTGACGCCCACGACGATCCACAGCCCTGCGGGGATCTGCCACGTGCGGCGCATGCAGACGTAGAGGAGCAGGGCGTAGATAGCAAGGGGGAAGACGAGCTGCGACGGGTGGACGGTAGCGGGGTGATGGGGGGGGGATGCGTCAGGCAGGCAGGCAGGATTCGTCAGTATTTAGGGGAAAGCCAAGGCGGTGGTGCTAGGTCTACGAGGTATTCTTTGCTGGAAAGCAGCTGTTACTGTTACTGTTACTGATGGTTCAAGGTTCAGGTGTCACCGTTTAGGGTTCAACATGCGCCCCACGACCCACCTGGACCAGCGGCATGATCTAGGGTTTGCTTAGGGGCTGCAGTTTAGGATAAATGGTTTCACTTGGGGTTTAGGGTTAAAGGTTTAGGGTTTAAGGTTTAGGGTTTAAGGTTTAGGGTTTTAAGTCTGCGCCGATGAAGGGTTTTACTTGACTTAGGGTTAAGGGTTAAAGGGTGAGGGCTTAGGGTTTTAAGCCTGCGCCCCACGACCCACCTGGACCAGCAGCATGATCTGCAGCGTGTGCGAGTTGGGGACGATCACGCTCTGCTTCACGCCCGTCTCGTTCGTCAGCCTCTCGACCTCCATGATGTCCAGGCGGTCGGACCAAGTGAGAAGGGAGAGGATGTGAACGAGGGGGATGCTGCAGGAAAGGGAAGGGGGGGTGAGGGCCTTTAGCATGGGCTGCAGGCGGTTGGATTGTTGAGGGGATCAGAAAGAGAGGGAAAGGGAGAGGCGGGAGGGGGAGGGGGGTGAGGAAGAGGCAGGAGGGAGCAGCAGGAGGGAGCGGCAGAATGGTAAGTGCATCCCACATTACTCACCACACCACAGCCACGATGATGCTCAGCAGGATGGTTTGCGCGTGGTGCCATAGCAGCAGGCGCGAGACGCGCTTTTCGTGGTTGAGATCGGAGTATGGTAACCTGCAGTTGTTGGGGGGAAGTGTCAGATCCCCGGTTGAACAGGTTTTACACGGACGCGCCCGGAGGACCCCCAAGGCGTGAGTCAACGCCTAGACCACACGTCTAGGGGAGCTCTAGATCAGTCACACCGAGAGCTGCCTCACACTGCTGCCGCGCCCCCCTTGAACTACCAACCACTAGGATGGGACAGGACTGTTGGGGTGTATGTTCGTGTGAGGGAGTCCTGGATGGCCGAGACAATGAACAAGGGGATGGGGAGGGGAGGAGAGGGACGCAGGGACAGGGGCAGGGGCAGGCGCCCTGCGGGAGTCACATTGGGGGAGGGGGGCACGAGGCAGACACGTTCAACAATGCATCGCACGTGGGCGCACCCACCCGCTCGCCGTGCGGAGGGGTGCGACCTTCCTCTCGCCCTCTGGCTCCACGCTGCTGGAGCCACTGCCGAACTTGAGCCGCCCGGAAGCGCTGCCGAACCTGCCGGACGCGCTGACACCCGAGGCGGTGAAGCTTCCCAGGCCTTTCTTCTCTGCGTTGTATTCGTCCCACCGGTCCTTGATCTGTGAGGGTGCTGGTGGGGTGTGTGTCAGGGGTTTCCTTGGGTTCAGTCATCCTTTCGTTTTTCCCGAAAAAGGTCTCCCGTTTCCGTCGGGATTTCGGGCTGCAGCCCAAAGAAGAAAGTCGACGATTTCAAACTTTTCCCCACCGGTACTTGATCTGGGCGGGTGAGGGTTGGTTGGTTTTTAGGGTTTAGGGTTTACGTTATAAGGTTTAGGGTTTAAGGTTTAGGGTAAAGCGTTTTCGGGTTGGGGTGTGTGGGGTGGGTGGGGGCAGGGAGGTAGGGCAGTGGGTGTGAGTGGTCATGCATGTGAGAGGAGCGTAGGGAGGGCTGGGGAGACACACGGTAAGCGCCGGCAGCAGCATCAGCACAGGCCACTGCGTGGCCTTGCGGGCTCTGCGGGCTCTCCTAGTGGAGCCCCCCCTGGACGTGGGGTCTAGGCCTTGACTCACGCCCCGGGGTCCTCCGGGCGCGCACGTGTAAAACCTGTAAAACCAGCACAGCGGCCCAGCGCCCGGTGCCAGCGTCAGTGATTTCCCTCTCGGCTGTACGCAGCCA
Source organism: Chlamydomonas sp. UWO 241 (assembly GCA_016618255.1). Classification (NCBI taxonomy): domain Eukaryota; kingdom Viridiplantae; phylum Chlorophyta; class Chlorophyceae; order Chlamydomonadales; family Chlamydomonadaceae; genus Chlamydomonas; species Chlamydomonas priscui. Next base: position 60,146 of record VFSX01000602.1, on the reverse strand, counting down.
TTTGGCTGTGTTCCGGCTGTTCTTTGACCTTGCACAAAGATCAACCTATTCAATGGATTGGTAGTTTGACGAGCCCGCCAGATTGAGCTCGCCATAAGCTTTAAAACAACCTCTATATGTGAGGACAAACGGTCAACGGGAGGTCAACGGTCAATGCGGTCAAAGCAATATCCGGCTGTGCAGCAATTTATGAAAACCCCCGAAAATAAAATCACTGGCCAGCGTACCGTTTCATCGTCGCCGACCGCCGCCATTGACAGCGAGCGCGACAGCGCCGTCACTGAGCGCTCCATCATCGAGGGCCTGCGCAGCTTCTTGGCGGTTTCCCTCTCCTCGTCAGTACGCGTGGTCCACGTCCCCTGCTGTGGGTGCGGTGGGGGCGGGGTGGGGTGGGCGGATCAGGGCGGGCGGGGTGGGGTGGGCGGATCAGGATCAGGGCGGGGCGGGCCGGCGGATCAGGGCGGGTGTCGGATGAGGGGAGTCGAAAGAGGCCGACGGTGCGCAACAGGCACGGCGGAGCGACGGGTGAGAGCGCCCAACCGAGGCAGGTGAGACACTGCAGGCGCGGCCTCTGGGCAAGTGATGCTGGATCAGGCTTGCTGCGCAAACAGCGGCAGCACTTCGTCCACAGCTGGGGTAAGGGGCAGGGGCAGTGGGGAGTCAGGCAAGTCCAGGGGAGGTGTGCCGCAGAGTTGCACTCTCTCCCCGTGTCGCACCAACCTTGATTTCCTTCTCCTCGTCATCCGCCGCCGCGCTCACATTGACAACCACTGAGAATTCGACAGGCTGCTGCACGGCCTCCACCGGCCGGTGCGCCGGAATGACGAGCGCGTTGTCGTTAGCGCGGGGGGTTCTGTTGCCCGCCTGTCCGGCGGTCGCCAGGTTGGAGAGATCCTCGTCCGCCTGCGCCCACCCAACATCGCGCCCAGGGATGGCCGCGTCGTCGGTCGAGAATGGCGACGTAAACGGCGTCACCTGCGACTGGTCCGCTCCCAGTGCCGCCTCAGAGGCGACGCTGGCCCTCAGCGGGTCCCAATGGCCCGTCCAGGTCGCGGGGGGCGTGTTATCGGCACCTCTGGATTCGCTCATCGTACTGGGTTGGCAGTGCGCGTCGTGGGGCTGGGTTACGCTCGAAGGTCTGCAACAGCCGGAAGGAAGGGGGGAGCAGCAAAACGTGGCGAGTCAGCGCTGGGCACGCGGATCGTGGGGCAGGTTGCAGAGCCTGAAGTTGGCACCGATTGCAGGTCCAGTACGCAGGGCGCGGGGAGGTGCGGCAACAGTCCCGTGAGCGATGCGGCAACAGTCCCGTGAGCGAACGGAACGCACGGGTGCACGCACAGCTCACCACGCCTGACCTTCTAGTGTTGTTGTATGCGCTGCTGCTTGTTCGAACAACGTGCGCGGCCGCGGTTTGCTAGGCGAGCGTCACGAGTCTCTATGCTCTATGCAGTTCTCTGCTGTGCGCAGTGGTGCCCGGCTGTGGCAGGCGAAGACTTGGTTAGGTATCCGCTCTGCTGAATGGTGGGAACGCGGGCACCCGGGTGTAGAGCGCGCGTGTGGGATACCGCTTCGCAAAACGACAATTTGTTTTTCAACTTCGTAAAAGAGTGAGAAGCGGACTAGCACCACACCTGTTGCAACGTGCGTGCGTGTCAGCGTCAGTGTCGGCGTCCGTGGTGATTTTTTGGCTAGTGTGTCACATTGTGGGTCCATGCGATTGCATTCACCTTCCTCCATCGAATTGCGTTGTGCCTGAAACAGTTTCAGGCACATTATGGCTCAGAGTCGAAGGGAGTCCCCTGGGGGTGCTGCAGCAGTACTGATACCTCTTTATGCTGCAGACTTGAGTGCCCTGCGGGCCTGCACGTCTGCAGTGCTCCCTGGCGTGCACTGCACACTGGAACTCTGGAACTGATTGTGACCGCCGGCCTGTGATTGTAAAACCCTCTTGTGTGTGCACACGCGTTGCATGCACTCCTCACACAGTCCGCCCCTGGTCCGCACGGGGACACATCCCAAGCTGTGCGTGTGGACGCTGTGCGACCGCTGTGCACGCGCTGTGCCGGCAGGCACGCACAACACACAACACACACACAGCACGTGCACAGCGCGCACAGTCGGCAGGCTACGGAGCAGGGGCTGTGCCCCCGCGGCCGCCAGCACTGCACCCAACGCGTTGCACGCGCAGTGCGTGCCGGCGAGCACTGCCCCTCAGGGCCTGCACATGTGCATCCCGCACATGACCCCTACACTGCCCTCCCGCCCCCCCGGCTCTGGAAGGAAGGGCTGGCGCTGCCCCTGATGCAGTCACTGAGTGAATGATAGGCAGGCACCCCGCCCTGCCCTACCAAAATCCCAACGTCTGATCCGCGCAAGTGAATGTGGCCATAACGCCCGAGACAGTCCGGGGTGCGCCTCAGGCCGTGGTGGGCGCCTGAGGCGGTCGGGGTGCGTCTCAGGCGGCGCCTCAGGCGGTCGGCGCGCCCAAGGTGCCGCCTGATCCGCGCAAGTGAGTGGGACGCCTGAGGCGCCGCCCCAGGCGTTGGGCATGTGATAGGGCTGTAAAATGCTGCGCTGTGCACCGCCCAGCCCGCCCGACTTTGCTGCCCCACCCAAGGCACGTGAGGCCACAGAACAGGTGCAGGTGTGTCGTCGAGTGCACTGCCCGCGTCTGCCGCTGCACAATCACCGGGGCTGCCCCCGCACCCCAAACACGCACAAACAAACTTTGCGTCCCGCGCGGCTGTCACATACACCCTCTCTAGACCGTCATGTCTGTGCCCCTTAGCCGGGCCAAGGCTCCACAGTGGCTTGCAGGGACTGTATGCGCCCTCTAACTGGGGGTGGGAACCAAATGTGTGCCCACTAGGCTTGCCTACTCTCCTGGACCGGGTGGGCAAGTGGTGTCACAGTCTAGTGCGAGGCAGGAGTACTTTGACACGCAACACACGGCATCAGCGCTGTGCGTTACAGCGGCGTGCCCTGCCCGCCCCAAGCACCTTGATCACAGCTGCCGAGCAGCCGTGTGATGTGTACTGCGATCGAGTGCGGCCGCGTGTGCAGGCAGATGGCAGGGTGGACGTGTGCGCTGCGATCGAGTGCGGCCGCAGCGCTCACGTGTGCGCAGCAGATGGCACTGGGGCGGCGGTGTGTGCTGCGATCGAGTGCGGCCGCAGCGCTCATGTGTGCGCGGCAGACGGGCGGGGAGGTGGTGTGCTCTGCGACCAAGTGTGGCCATAGCGCTCACGTGTGCTCAGTAGATTTTGTTTGGTGCTCGCGTGTGATGTTCGCTGCGATCAATTGCGACGCCCGTGTGTGTGCAGAGGATGGCGGCGGGGAGGTGGTGTGCTCTGCGATCGAGTACGGCCGCAGCGCTTGCGTGTGCGCGGCAGATGTTTGGTGATCGCGTGTGATGTTCGCTGCGATCAATTGCGACGCTTGCGTGTGTGCAAAGGATGGCTGCGGGGGAGGTGTGAGCTGCGATCGCGTGTGGCCGCAGCGCTCGTGTGTGCGCGGCGGATGGCAAAGGGGCGGCGGTGTGCGCTGCGATCGAGTGCGGCCGCAGCGCTTGCGTGTGCACGGCAGACGGGTGGGGGAGGTGTGTGCTGCGATCGCGTGCGGCCGCAGCGCTCGTGTGTGTGCTGCAGAGGGCGGGGCGGAGGTGTGCGCTGCGATTAAGTGCGTCCGTGGCGCTCACGTGGTCGATTTTACAGTCTGTCGGACGCATTTGATGGTGCGTCAGACCCACGAGTGATGTTCGGCAATGCGGTGGTGTATTTCAGTGTGTGTGGGTCGCCGTGAATCAATGCTAGTGCAGTTTAAGCCGCCTGTTGCGTATGGATGTACCGCGGCACCTGGTCTGCCTCGTATTCGTCTGATCAAGATGGACTTTACTGTCGTGTGTGATGCGTCGACCAGACAGCGCATTCGACCCCAAGCACAGGCAGGTCACTCTGCACGGCGTAAGCACGTGGGGGCCAGGGCTGGCCCTGGGAGGAGAGCCCAACGGTCATCGCGCAATGCGCGATGCCGCAGATGCCCGGAACCCATGCTTCAGGTGCCTGGGATGGGACAGGGCTTGGTGGGCACTGCGTGCTGTGCGGAGCGCAACGTTCATGCGTGCGGGGCGGGATGGGAGCAGAGTCCACACGGCAGCCCTACTAGACCTGACCTTCCTGAGCCGCGGCTCAGCCGTGCCCCAAATTCGCACCCAACGGCTCAGGAAGAGCAGCGCAAGCGTACATGGGGGCCGCCTACCTGTCATGCATTTCACCTGCCCTACCACATTCAGAACGCCTGAGGCGGCGCCTCCGGTGTCCCATTCCCTGGCGCGGATCAGGTGGCGCCTCAGGCGCGCCGACCGCCTGAGGCGCCGCCTGAGGCGCACCCACGCTCGCCTCAGGCGTCGCCTTGGGCGTTATCCCAACCGCCTCAGGCGCCACGCAGACTGCCTTATGCGCCCACCACCGCCTGAGGCGCACCCCGGACCGTCTCAGACGTTATGGCCGCATTCACTGGCGCGGATCAGACGTTGGGATTTTGGAGCGGCAGCGGCGGCGGCAGCGGCAGCGGCAGCGGCAGCGGCAGCGGCAGCGGCAGCGGCAGCGGCAGCGGCAGCGGCAGCGGCAGCGGCAGCGGCAGCGGCAGCGGCAGCGGCAGCGGCAGCGGCAGCGGCAGCGGCAGCGGCAGCGGCAGCGGCAGCGGCAGCGGCAGCGGCAGCGGCAGCGGCAGCGGCAGCGGCAGCGGCAGCGGCAGCGGCAGCGGCAGCGGCAGCGGCAGCGGCAGCGGCAGCGGCGGCGGCGGCGGCGGCGGCGGCGGCGGCGGCGGCAGCGCGGCGGCGGCGGCGCGCGCAGCGGCAGCGGCAGCGGCAGCGGGCAGCGGCAGCGGCAGCGGCAGCGGCAGCGGCAGCGCAGCGCAGCGGCAGCGGCAGCGGCAGCGGCAGCAGCGGCAGCGGCAGCGGCAGCGGCAGCGGCAGCGGCAGCGGCAGCGGCAGCGGCAGCGGCAGCGGCAGCGGCAGCGGCAGCGGCAGCGGCAGCATCTGGGACTGGTCTGCGGGGATGCCTCATTCAAGGAGCATCCCCATCGAGGAATATTGAGGAATTCCCTGCCGGATGCTTACAGTTTACAGTATGCACCCTTGGGGTATGGGATTGAGGGAGCTGCCTAACGAGGCTAGCTACCATTCAAAGGGGTGTTGTGGGGAGTTAGCCAGGGGCGGCCCTTGCCGGATGCTTTGCAGCGGTGCCAGCCCAGCGATGGAGGAGAGCGAGTGGTGTGCACACAGGCAGTCTTCAGTTGCGAGGAGCCGTGTTTTCCTTTTCAGGGTTTTAAATTAATTCTTCCACAGCCGGATTTTGCTTTGACCGCGTTGACCGTTGACCTCTCATTGACCGTTTGCCCTCATATATAGGTCACTTGAGAGCTCTAGACGAGCTGTCTGGCGGGCTCGGCAGACTTCCAATCCACTGAATGGGTTGAGCTTTATTCAAGGTCGAAAGTCAAGCCGGAATACAGCCAAATGGCTATGGAAAACCGAAAAGGAAATCACTGGCGAGGAGGCAGCTGCTTGTGAAGGTCTGAAGACCTGCGGCCCCAAAGCTCAAGCTTAGGGTGCACAGTGTGGGCACCCCTAGCATACTAACCCACCGGGGGCCCCCTCCCCTGATGCCTTCCACATTGACTCTTTTACTCTTGGATGCCACAGTTGACAGTTTTACACATTGAATGATGTTTACAATCCACTTCAGATGTTCAATGTGCGCCGAATCAGTGAATCTTCGCGCAATCCAATTGCAATGCTTATTGATGACACGTCAGCTAAGACCGACGTGGCGGCGGCGGCTTCGAAGTCTGGTGCGAACGATTCGCACTTGTTAAATACCCCCCCCAACCTCGAAGCCATTTAGCTCGCGCGATTTCCCCTACCCCATCACCCTGCCATCACCCAGACAGCAAACATGGACTCCCGAGTGCGCTTCGATGTCGCGGTGAGACGATGTCAACCCGGATGTCAACCCGCAAGCTTTGTGCAAGCCACTCGCCTGCCGTGATCACTACCCCACGACCTCACCATGCCCGCTGCCTGCCGTTATCGCAGGCCAACGGAGCACCTATGGGTCGGAGGGAGGTGAGGCGGAGGGGGACATGTGGTGCCGCCCCTCAACGTCTCGCATATGCATGCATGCATGACGCACGCACGCACGCAGCGACAAGGCGTGAATGGTGGAACAGGGGCACGAATGGCCGCGCGTGCCTGCGTGCATGTGCCGCCGCGGGCCATGTTGGGCTGGGACATGCGGCTACCGTCTAGATAAGGCGGTTCACTCCCAGTTGTGGTTGTTGCTAAAATGGGTGTTTTGGGCAGGGGGAAGGCCCTTCCCAGGCTAGCATGTACTGAAATGATGATGATGATGTTTGGTTACAATCCACTTCTGGCGGTCACACGTACGGTTCCCAAGCTCCAGTAGGACTTAGAGAAACAAGGCTCAAGGCCCACAAAAGGTCAAGCTACAAGTAGCCCACGGTAACGCCATCCACACTTGGTGGCGGGCGCCAAGCAAGCAGCACCACTGTGCAGGCTGCACACCCAGCCCCTCAAATGGCCAGAGGGCGGACCCAAGGTATAAAGCCATGAAGGGACCAAAAAGCCCTCCCCCAGACCACCGGAAGGGGGGCTAGTAGCACACCCGCCGCAGCACTCTACTCAGCGACCACCGCACCGCACCGCACCCGCCACCGCACGCGTGTGGCGCCACCTCCCCTTCAAAAACACCCCCAGAGGGAATGCCATCTAGCAAGCAGGTGCAGGCACTGAAAGAGCATGGTTTGGTGCCAGACCCCCCAAAAAAAAATTGAAACAGGTCGTGTGGAGCCCACGGTGCACCCGGGACTCATCCCCGCGGCGTTCAGTTTGTAATCATGTAGGAGCAGGTGTGTGTGGCGGGGGAGGGCGCACAGGCGCTATGAATGAATGAACTGTGTCCGGACACCACCACCCCCACTTTGGGTGCAAGAGTGCCATTTTCCCCGGTGTCCGCCACGTATGCGCCCCTCGTGTACGACTTCTATTATGTATTCGACGACTGTAGCAGTGGTGTCATTAAGGAAACCAAGAATGTCCTGTTGCCCCCGCAAATAGGAGGGAACATGCCGAATCGGCTCTGCAGGAGACCGCAGGAGGCGTTTCTTTCGCGGAAAGGTGTGAAAATTGCTAAATGTCTCACTTTTTGGAGCGACATTCCCGCGGTTTGCCCCCGCAGTTACAGTTACATCGGCTTTCCAGCAAAGACTACCTCTAGTCCTAGTACCACCGCCTAGACCCAAGTCCAGTTCTGGCCCTAACAATTACTTGTGAGGGGCGGTAGCCACCAGCCGGCTGCCTGCCAACGTGTAGTCCCACAGCAAAAAGGAGAGCTATTGTGCGACGCCTCCAAAAAAGGTCCGAACTGCTTCTAGGGGATAGGGGGTCAAGTGGCGCTTGCCAATCTACTTGACCGCCGTGGTGGAGGGGCCGGCGCCTGCGGGTCAGCCGGACCGTACACCACGGCTCTCCACCCGACCCTATCCTGAGCACGCTCAAACGCCGTGTCCGAAAAAGTCTTCCAATCAGAACGAGTGCCACTAGTTTCGCCTAGCTGCTGAATCAG
>VFSX01000602.1:15000-47500 GCA_016618255.1 Chlamydomonas sp. UWO 241 | reverse complement strand
CTACCACAATCACAACGCCTGAGGCAGCGCCTCAGGCGTCCTATTTCATGGCGCGGATCAGGCGGCGCCTCAGGCGCTCCGACCGCCTCAGGCGCCGCCTGAGACGCACCCACCATCGCCTTCCCAGCGCTCACTCGCCACGTTTTGCTGCTCCCCCCTTCCTTCCGCCTGTTGCAGACCTTCGAGCGTAGCCCACGACGCGCACTCCAGAGGCGCCGATAGCACGCCCCCTCCGACCTGGACGGGCCAGTGGAACTCGCTGAGGCTGAGCGTCGCCCCTGAGGCGGCACTGGGAGCGGACCAGACGCAGGTGACGCCTTTCACGTCGCCATTCTCGACCGACAACGCGGCCATCCCCGGGCGCGATGCCGGGTGAGTGCGCCCCTCATGGCTCAGAATGTATGCGCATCGCAGCCCAGGCAGCCCATACAGCACAACAAGACATGCAGCCATGTCAACGGGTTCAGGGGAAGGGGAAGCAGAGCTGGTTCAAGCGGCACGCACTCGCTCGCTCACTCACACGCACGCACGCACACGCACCCTCAGGCCTTTTCTTCAACAGCCCTGTGACACAAACCAACTTGACGAACACAGGGCGCAGGTGGACGTGGCTCTCACCGACCCGGCAACCGCCGGACAGGCGGGCAGCAGAACCCCCCGCGCTAACGACAACGCGCTCGTCATTCCGGCGCACCGGCCGGTTGAGGCTGCGCAGCAGCCTGACGAATTCTCAGTGGTGGTCAACGTGGGTGCGGTGGCGGGTGTTGAGGAGAAAAAAGTCAAGGTTGGTGCGACCAGTGCTTCTTTGATTGGATGGTTTACCGCCTACGGCGGTTTCTGGGCGGAAATACTTAACTGGTTTTCGGCGCGTTCCCTCCAATGTTGTGGGGGCAAGCAGGACATGATCGATTTCCTTAAGGACACCACTGGAGAGTGCGGCACCTGCGGCACACCTCCCCCCTGGACTCGCCGCTGCAGCAGCTGCTCGCCGGGGCAGCTGCCCCTGCCCATTACAACAGCAAGGGGCAGGGGACAAAATGCTGCCGCTGCTTGCGCAGCAAACCTGACGCAGCATCACTCGCCCACAGGCCGCGCCTGCAGCGCCCCACCCGCCTCGGGGCCTTGAGCAGGGGGATAAGGGGCAGGGGACAAAATGCTGCCGCTGTTCGCACAGCAAACCTGGCCCAGCCTTGCTTGCCGCTGCCCCAGCTGTGGACAAAATGCTGCCGCTGCTTGCGCAGCAAACCTGACGCAGCGTCGCTTGCCGCTGCCCCTGCCCCTTGCCGCTGTTTGCACAGCACACCTGACGCAGCGTCACTTGCCCACAGTCCGCGCCTGCAGCGCCCGGCCTGCCTCGCTTGGCCAAGTGAGAGAGCCCATGGGCTCTCTCACCCGTACCTCCGCCGCGCCTGTTGCGCCCCATCGGACTCTTTCGACTCCCTCGCCCGACGCCCGCCCTGATCCGCCCACCCCACCCCGCCCTGATCCTGATCCGCCCACCCCACCCCAGTGCTTCTTCAATTGATTTAAATTTACTAATCCTAACAGCCCGGCCGCTGGCGGCCGCAACTACAATCAGCAAGCTCGGCAAATAAAAATGACAAAACGGCAAAAATCGTACAAAATCGAAAAAAAAACGGGCGGTAAACCCTCAAACATCAATTAATTGTTTCCGCCCAGAAACCGCCGTAGGCGATAAACCGCCCAATCGAAGAAGCACTGCCCCACCCCGCCCCGCCCTGATCCGCCCACCAGTGGTGTCCACCAGTGATGTCCACCAGTGGTGAAACCGAGAATGCGCTGTAGGCCCCCGCAACATTGGAGGGAACATGCCGAATGCCCCGCAGGAGGCGTTTTTTTTTGCGGAAAAGTGTGAAAATCGTCAAATTTCACACTTGTCTTGGAGCGCATTTCCCGCGATTCGCCCCCGCAGTTTCCCCCAAATTGTCCCGATTTGCCCCCGCAGCGGCGTCTGCGGGGTCTGCGGGGGCGCTAATGACACCACTGCCGCCCACCGCACCCCGCCCCCACCGCAGCTGCAGCAAGGGACGTGGACCACGGACGCTGACGAGGAGAGGGAGGCCGTCAAGAAGCTGCGCAAGCCCTCGATCATGGAGCGCTCATTCACAGCGCTGTCGCGGGCGGCGATAGGCGACGATGAAACGGTACGGGGTTTTGATAAATGATTTCACAGCCGGATATTTCTGTGACCGCATCGACCGTTGACCTCCCGTTGACCGTTTGTCCACACATATGATGGAGCGCTCATTCACAGCGCTGTCACGGGCGGTGGTTGGTGACAATGAAACTGTACACTGGTAACAAGTAACAAGTAACACGGGGTTTCCAGCTAAGCAGGCTACTCTTCTACTAGAGATCACCCGCCGATACTCCAGCCCACTTGAGTGTACTAGAGAACCGCCGGCTCCCGGCCAATAGACTACCGCTCCCGCCGGCTAGACTACCCCAAACAGCGGTCTCTGAGAGACATGTCTGGCAAGGAGCATATAGGAGAGGACCTTCCTCAGGGTCACAGTAGTGGCCTTGTGGCCAGTCAAGCCGGCAGAGCCGACTGGCGCTGACTGGAACGGTCCCCGCCTGGCAGTGCATGGCTGTCCAGCTCTCGTTTGCATGGGGCTCAGCCGGCGCCCCATGCCTCATGCATGGCCAGGTCCCACCCTCCAGGGGGGCATGGACGACAGAGTTGTCATGGAGGCTGCCTGAAGACCTTCCAACGCCAGTCACCGGCAGACGAGCGCCCCCGAGGGTGAGCGCGGTGACGAACGCTGCGAATTGGTGAAGCGGATATACTCTGTGTTGCCTCGGCGGTCGCCACCGCTGAAGCCGTGATGGTAGCCCGCCTCCACGGGCAGCCATCTTGACCAATGTCCAGCATGCATTGACGGGCGCCAGCTCCTCCGCTCGTCGATCAACTCGTCGAGATCGGTGCCGCATGGCGTCCTGCATGGGGGGAGGATAAGGGCCGTCTCCCAGCACGGGCCGCGGCAGCGCCGCGGCTACTCGCCAAGCCATGGCAGCGCCGGGCAAGCCGCTCCTGAAGTGTTCCACCGAGGGGCAGTCTAGCAGGAGCCAGGCCAGTCGTATTTTACCCCGCTCGTCAGCGGCACGGAGATCCTCGTCACCAGCAGCGCCGCATTGCTGGGTCCAGGGCTCGGCGACGAGAACGCGCCTCCGTTAATCGAGCCCGACGGGCTGTAAAATCGATTACGCAAGCGCACGTGATGATCAGTGGTCCCTGGGAAGGAATTTAGTAATAAGTTTTTGCCGGCTCCAGCAACTTTGACCGCTCATACCAGGCACAAAACACAGCGGGTATTCATACAATGCATGCCGTTGTGCTGCTCTCGACAAGAGCTTTCCAACGCATCGCTCCACGCCCTCACGCACCACGTGATGTACACTGGCCAGCGATTTTATTTTGGGGGGTTTTGATTAATTATTCCACAGCCGGATTTCGCTTTGACCGCGTTGACCGTTGACCTCCCGTTGACCGTTCGTCCTCACATATGATGGAGCGCTCATTCACAGCGTCGGCGACGATGACACGGTACGCTGACAACGGGGGGTGGGGTGGGTGGGGGGGGGGCTGGGGGCCACACACGACCAGGCTAGGGCCTGCTTCCAAAAACCGCACACGACAGCGATCAACCAGCTCCACAGCATCATAGGCACACGACGACAGCTTGAACCAGCCGACACGAAACCACGACCGAGACCCCAAAACCCCCCTTGATCCATAGCTAGCTGGCGCCTGTGTAGTGGCGGGGAGGGGGGGGGCAACTTCCTTTTTCTGTTTGTTTCCCTGGTAGGCTGGCGCGCTGAGTGGCCTTGCGGGCTCTCTTAGTAGAGCTCCCCTAGACGTGTAGTCTAGGCCTTGAATCACGCCCCGGGTTCCTCCGGGCGCGTAAGTGTAAACCCCGCTGGCAACGGGCGCTAGGTGACTGTGGTGGTTTTACAGGTTTTACATGCAAGTGTCGGTCGCGCGCTGGGCGTGTTTGCGTCTTTGATAAGATTTGGGCCAGCAAGAAGATGCAAGTGCAGTCTAAGATGCGGGTTTACAACACTTTCGTGCTGCCCCACTTTCTGTACGGCTGCGAAACATGGGCCCCTACTAAAACACAACTGACTCGATTGGAGGTTGCCCACTCTAACTGCCTTCGTCGCATTCTGGGTGTGCGCCTGGTCGACCGGCACAGATTAACTTATATTCGGCAGGCGTGCGACACTGAGCCAATTGAGAGCCTTGTGGCAAAGCGATCAATGCAGTGGCTAGGCCATGTGATGCGCATGCCGGCTTCTCGTCTTCTTCGTACGACTTTTGACTGCACAATGGATGTGGCTCGGCAGCAAGGCCGGCCTCCAGCCTCCTCCCGACACTATTTTCTTAAGCTACTGATTCAGCAGCTAGGCGAAACTAGTGGCACTCATTCTGATTGGAAGACTTTTTCGGACACGGGGTTTGAGCATGCTCAGGATAGGGTCGGGTGGAGAGCCGTGGTGTACGGTCCGGCTGACCCGCAGGCGCCGGCCCCTCCACCACGGCGGTCAAGTAGATTGGCAAGCGCCACTTGACCCCGATCCCCTAGAAGCAGTTAGTACCTATTTTGGAGGCGTCGCACAATAGCTCTCCTTTTTGCTCTGGGACAACACGTTGGCAGGCAGCTGGCTGGTGGCTACCGCCCCTCACAAGTAATTGTTAGGGCCAGAACTGGACTTGGGTCTAGGCGGTGGTACTAGGACTAGAGGTAGTCTTTGCTGGAAAGCCGATGTAACTGTAACTGTAACATGCAAGCGTCCGTAGGACCCCGGGGCGCGAGTTAAGGCCAAGACTCTACGCCGAGGCGGGCTCTACTAGGAGAGCCCGCAAGGCCATGCAGTGGCGGTGCTGATGCTTAATTAATTATTCCACAGCCGGATTTTGCTTTGACCGCGCTGACCGTAGACCTCCCGTTCACCGTTTGCCCTCATATGCAGGCCACTTGAAAGCTGTTGACGTGCTCTGTCTGGCAGGCTTGTCGGACTTACAATCCACTGGATGGGTTGAGCTGTGTTTAAGGTCAACTTACAGCCGGAATACAGCCAAATGGCTGTGGACAGCCGAAAAGGAAATCACTGTGCTGCCAGCACTGAACCGTGTGTCTCCCCAACCCTCCCTGTGCGCTCCTGGCTGACCACTCACACTCGCTGCCTACCTCCCTGCCCCCACCCCCCATCCCCACCCCCCACCCCTAACCCCCTCCCCCCACACCCCAAAACGTTAAAATCCTAAACCCTAAACCCTAAACTCTTAACCCTTAACCCTAAACGCATAACCCTTAACCCTTAACCCTCGACCCTAAACCCTTGACCCGAAACGCTTAAACCTAAACTCTAAAACCCAAACCCCACCCGCACCCGCCCAGATTAAGGACAGGTGGCAAAAAGTGTGAAATCATTGATTTTTGCACTCTTTGAAGTGATTTTTTCGGGCTGCAGCCCGAAATCCAGACGGAAACGGTAAACCTTTTTTCAGGAAAAAAAAATGACTGACCTCAAGGAACCCCCGACACCCCACCCGCACCCTCACAGATCAAGGACCGGTGGGAGATGCATGACCACTCACACCCAACGCCTACCCTGTCCCCCCCCACACTCCACACACACCCCACACCCCACCCGCACCCCAAAACCCTAAAACCCAAAACCTTAAACCCTAAATCCTGACCCAAAAGCCCAAAAACCTACCCCACCTGCACCCCCACAGATCATGGACCGGTGGGACGAATACAACGCAGAGAACGAGGACCTGGGAAGCTTCTGCGCCTCGGGTGTGAGCGCGTCCAGCAGGTTCGGCAAAAAAGCTCAACCGGCAGGCTCAAGTTCGACCTGGGTTCCAGCAGCCGCGTGGAGCCAGAGGGCGAGAGGAGGGCCGCACCCCTCCGCACGAACAGCGGGTGGGTGCGCCAGTGCTTCCTCAATTGATTTGAATTCATCACTTCGTACAGCCGGGCCACCGGCGGCCGAAACACAAAAAAACGAAAAGACGAACGAGAAAAAACGAAAAACGCCGTTGGCGGTCTACCGCCCAATCGAGCAAGCACTGGGGTGTGCCCACGAGCGATGCGCCCTCTCATGCCCCCCTCCCCCGATGCGCCCGCAGGGCCTGCCCTGCCCCTGCCCCTGTCCTCGTATGCCTCCCAGCAGTGCGAGACAGATCACGGCCGCGGTGTGACTGACGTTTCCCCTCGACAACTGCACGCTTCCATACGACCTCAACCACGCGACTGTGTGACTGACGTCCCTCCCTCCCCCCTCCCAACAACAACTGCAGGTTCCCCTACTCTCACCTCAACCACCTCAACCACCTCAACCACCTCAACCACCTCAACCATGCGACTGGTTCCCCCAACAACTGCAGGCTCCCATACTACGACCTCAACCACGAGAAGCGCGTCTCGCGCCTGCTGCTGTGGCACCACGCACAGACCATCCTGCTGAGCATCATCGTGGCTGTGGTGTGGTGAGTGATGTGTGGCCTTGTGGGCTCTCCTAGTAGATCCCCTCTAGACGTGTAGTCTAGGCTTTAAATCATGCCCCGGGGTCCTCCGGGCGCGTATCTGTAAAACCTGTACAACCTTGTGAGTGATGGTGCCCACCTCATGTGGGATGCCCTTCCCGCCGCCCCTCCCCTTCACCTCATGCCAATCCCTCCTGCTGAGCATCGGGCGTTGGAGCAAGCTGATTCTTTAGCTAAACAAGAGTCCTAGGTCGCCAATATCTTGGCCGAAAGCCGAGGTTAGCAAGCTCGGCTTCGCCGGCTTGTTGTTGTTTTGGAGTCCACCAGCCTGGTAAGCCAGGTAAAACCTGGCTTACACTAGGCTGACCAGGCTTACTGATTAATCATCGTGGCTGTGGTGTGGTTAGTGATGTGGTATGCACTTCACATTCTGCCGCTGCCTCCCGCCGCTCCCTCCTGCCGCTCCCGCCTCCCCTACCACAATCACAATGCCTGAGGCGGCGCCTGAGGCGTCCCACTCCATGGCGCGGATCAGGCGGCGCCTCAGGCGCTCCGACCGCCTGTGGCGCCGCCTGAGGCACACCCACGATCACCTCAGGCGTCACCTTAAGCGTGATCCAAACCACGTCAGACGCCACACTGACCGCCTCCGGCGCCCACCTCTGCCTGAGGCGCACCCCCGACCGTCTCAGACGTTATGACTGCATTCCATGGCGCGGATCAGACGTTGGGATTTGGGTAGGGCTGCCTACTTCTCCTGCCTCTCCCCCTCCCTCTGATCCCCCATCAATCGGACCGCCTGCACCCCATGCTGAACGCCCTCCCCCCCCCCCCCCCCCCAAAAAAAAACTCACTTTCTGAAGCATCCCCCTCGTCCACATCCTCTCTCTGCTCACTTGGTCTGCCCGCCTGCACCCCATGCTGAACGCCCTCATCCCTCTCCCCCCCCTCCCTTTCCTGCAGCATCCCCCTCGTCCACATCCTCTCCCTGCTGACTTTGTCCGACCGCCTCGACCTTGTGGAGGTCGAGAGGCTGACGAACGAGACGGGCGTGAAGCAGAGCGTGATCGTCCCCAACTCGCACACGCTGCAGATCATGCTGCTGGTCCAGGTGGGTCACGGGGTGCATGTTCAAACTGAAAGGGTGAACCCTACACTCTGAACCGACAACTCTTAGCAAATCAAAACCTCATGACCCTCACCCTAAACCCTAAACCTGTGCACCTTCATAAACCCTAGATCATGCTCAGATCATGCTGCTGACCCATGTGGGTGTGAAGCGCAGCTGCGCACACACAGCGCAACAGGCACGCGATAATTGCCCCCTCGCTCAGGCAGGCTGCCGGTCTGCAGTTACATCGGCGTTCCAGAACAGACGACCTTCTAGTTCTAGCACCACCGCCCGGAATCATGTCCAGTTCTGGCCCTAGCACTCACTTGTGAGTAGCCACCAGCGAGCAGCCACCGGCCGGCTGCCTGCCGACACGCTGGAAGCCTGACGCTCCCCCTCCCATTTCACATTGAACATTGCAGCTTCCCCTTGAAAAAAACTGACACACCCTGCATGCCAACACCCCTAATACTTACACACACACACCCTCCCCGCTCTCTTCCAACGTTGCAGCTTGTCCTTCCCCCAAATACGCACGAACCCTGCATGCCGACATCCCCCCGGAAACCTGACGCAGTCCCCCCATCACCTCGCTCTCATCCACCCACCGCAGCTTGTCTTCCCCCTTGCTATCTATGTCCTGCTCCTCTACGTCTAATACTGACGCATCCCAACCCACTCTCGCCCCCACTCTCTTCCAACATTGCTTCCAACATTGCTTCCAACACTGCTTCCAACATTGCAGCTCGTCTTCCCCCTTGCTATCTACGCCCTGCTGCTCTACGTCTGCATGCGCAGCACGTGGAGCATCCCCGCGGGGCTGTGGATTTTCGTGGGCGTCAAATTCGCGTGGAAACCTGACGCCTTGCCCTCCACGCCCCGCTCTCATCCACCCACTGCAGCTCGTCTTCCCCCTTGCCATCTACGCCCTGCTGCTCTACGTCTGCATGCGCCGCACGTGGAGCATCCCCGCGGGGCTCTGGATTTTCGTGGGCGTCAACTTCGCATGGAAACCTGACGCCTTGCCCCCCACGCCCCGCTCTCATCCACCCACCGCAGCTCGTCTTCCCCCTTGCCATCTACGCCCTGCTGCTCTACGTCTGTATGCGCCGCACGTGGAGCATCCCCGCGGGGCTGTGGATCGTCGTGGGCGTCAACGTTGCGTGGGCAACGCTCGCGTGCGCGCTGTTCTACGTGTACGATGTCGCGTACTGGTGGGTGGTCATCTAATCACGGTGATGATGATGGTTTTGTATGTGTGATGCACCTAGAGGCAGCGTATTCGACTACGCTTGCGTGCGTGCTGTTCTACGTGTACGATGTCGTGTACTGGTGGGTGGTCATCTAGTTGTGGTAGCGATCATAAGGAGTGGCTAAAAACATTATTGATGCTGCGCATGTTCTGCCCCCCAGGCAACTAGCTTAGCTTAGCACAAGGTCTTGGCTTGTTCCTCATAAGCTGTTCTACGTGTACGATGTCAATTACTGGTGGGCTGGGATGAGACATATTTTATAATACGGAAGGTACTATACGGAGAGACCAGGTTCGATTCGGAGCGACCAGGGTTATTCAAAGCGATCGTGTGACGATCGTGTGACGCGCAGGTGTGAATCGCAGATTTTTGTTCACGCAAAAAAACGTCTCTCTTCGTATAAAACCTTACGTATTATTAAGGTATGTCTCATCCCCGCTGGTGGGTGGTCATCTTGTCACGGTAGAGATCATAAGGACTGGCAAAAAGCCATTCCCGGGAGAGAACTTGCCGAGCATGTTCTCTCTATGCTCCGCACTGCTCCCCCCAGAAGAGAGCTTAGCTGGTTGCCCAGGGGAGGGGAGGGCTTAGCTTGTTCCTCATAGACTGGTCTTCTCTTAGGTGGGCGGTGTCACTATACCTTCCTCACGTTTCTGTTT
The DNA here is from genome assembly GCA_016618255.1 of Chlamydomonas sp. UWO 241. Taxonomy (NCBI): domain Eukaryota; kingdom Viridiplantae; phylum Chlorophyta; class Chlorophyceae; order Chlamydomonadales; family Chlamydomonadaceae; genus Chlamydomonas; species Chlamydomonas priscui. The sequence continues at coordinate 37,960 of VFSX01000602.1, read as the reverse complement.
CCCCACATGTGCTCATTTACTTCAACAAGTCTTTGCTGCCGCTGCGGTAGGGGACCTGGGGGTGCGCCCACGCACCACTTTACAGAGTTGGGGTTCCCTACCACTAACAGCCAGCCATCTCATTAAGGTGCTAGGCCATACGCGCCGAACATGGTCTTGTACGCCTTCACCTCCATCCTCATACGTGTGCCTCGCACGGTCTGGTGCGCCTTGAGTGGTGTCCTAGACTGCTGACTACAACATCCATCATCATCACCAGTGATTCCCCTGCGAGCCGTACACCGCTCCGAGCCAGATTTCTTATTTCCCAGAAAACCACCCCACACTTGGTGCGTGAGGGCGTGGAGCGATGCGTTGGAAAGCTCTTGTCGAGAGCAGCACAACGGCATGCATTGTATGAATACCCGCTGTGTTTTGTGCCTGGTATGAGCGGTCAAAGTTGCTGGAGCCGGCAAAAACTTATTACTAAATTCCTTCCCAGGGACCACTGATCATCACGTGCGCTTGCGTAATCGATTTTACAGCCCGTCGGGCTCGATTAACGAAGGCGCGTTCTCGTCGCCGAGCCCTGGACCCAGCAATGCGGCGCTGCTGGTGACAAGGATCTCCGTGCCGCTGACGAGCGAGGTAAAATACGACTGGCCCGGCTCCTGCTAGACTGCCCCTCGGTGGAACACTTCAGGAGCGGCTTGCCCGGCGCTGCCATGGCTTGGCGAGTAGCCGCGGCGATGCCGCGGCCCGTGCTGGGAGACGGCCTTATCCTCCCCCCATGCAGGACGCCATGCGGCACCAATCTCGACGAGTTGATCGACGAGCGGAGGAGCTGGCGCCCGTTAATGCATGCTGAACACTGGTCAAGATGGCTGCCCGTGGAGGCGGGCTACCATCACGGCTTCAGCGGTGGGGACCGCCGAGGCAACACAGAGTAAATCCGCTTCACCATCGTGACCGCGCTCATCCTCGGGGGCGCTCGTCTGCCGGTGACTGGCGTTGGAAGGTCTTCAGGCAGCCTCCATGACAACTCTGTCGTCCATGCACCCCTGGAGGGTGGGACCTGGCCATGCATGAGGCATGGGGCGCCGGCTGAGCCCCAAACGAGAGCTGGACAGCCATGCACTGCCAGGCGGGGACCGTTCCAGTCAGCGCCAGTCGGCACTGCCGGCTTGACTGGCCACAAGGCCACTACTGTGACCCTGAGGAAAGTCCTCTCCTATATGCTCCTCGCCAGACATGTCTCCCAGAGACCGCTGTTTGGGGTATTCTAGTCGGCGGGAGCGGTAGTCTATCGGCCGGGAGCCGGCGGTACTCTAGTACTTAAGTGTGCTGGAGTATCGGCGGGTGTCTCTAGTAGAAGAGTAGCCTGCTTAGCTGGAAACCCCGTGTTACTGTTACTGTTACTGTCGGGCTCGTATTTGATGCAACGAGGGAGAGTCTGACAGCTGTCAAAATAAGGTCCCTTAGATGCCATGGGTGTCAGTGATCCTTGCTACAGCAGTACACCGCTCGGAGCGGAATTTGAGCGGAATTGTTATTAATTGCTTTGTAGGCTTTTCCACTTTTCCACTTTTCCGCTCGGGGAAATATTAATTGTGCCGGGGAAAAGCGGGACAGAAACAATTGTGCCGGGAAAAAGACGGGAAAAAGCGGAATAATAATTAATTGCTAAATCCTTCCCAAGGATCACTGATGGGTGTGTGATGATGTGTAATTGGTTGAGAAGTGGGCCGTCTTCACAGCCCACTTCTCAAATGCCGCACCCGCTGCATCGTCATCCTGTTTCCCTACCACATTCACAATGCCTGAGGCGCCTCAGACGTCGCATTCATTTGCGCGGATCAGGCGGCACCTCGGGCGCGCCGACCGCCTGAGGCGCACCCCGGACCGTCTCAGACGTTATGACCGCATTCACTTGCACAGATCAGACGTTGGGATTCCAGTAGGATTCTGCCCCGTCCCCACACCTCACCCCACACCTGCACACACCCCACACATTCCACAGGTTCTACTACATCGACATCTTCATCATCGTGGGGCTCTTTGTTCCGTGCATGGCAACCGTCGGCTGGTACATGGAGGACAACCCGGACGTGAGTATACCGTAGTACCGCCTTGCCGTGCCGATTAAATAATTCCGAAGACGTGCCGGCAAGGTCGATTTCTAAAGAATCTTGCCGAAAGCGTCAAAGAAAACGCCAAAGGTGACGTCAAAACGGGGGAAAAAACTCGGCAAGGCACCCAAATTCTAAAAAAAAACGTCCTTTATAAAAGTGTCGGCAAGGCAAAACGGTACTACGGTAACCCAATTCTCGGACACGCTAGGTCCAACACTCGATTCTTGGATCCACTAGATTTTGTTTTCCATGTAAGCGCCCGGAGGACCCCGGGGCGTGAGGAGTTCAGGCCTTCAACAAGCGTTTGCTGCCGCTGCGGTAGGGGACCTAGAGGTGCGCCCACGCTCTTTACAGTTTTGAAGTTCCCTCCCACCAACAGCCAGCCATCTCAGTTAGGTGCTCGGGCCATACGCGCCGAGCACGGTCTTATACGCCTTTAGAGGTGTCCCTGACCGTAACATCCATCATCATCATCATCATCATCATCATCATCAGACTTGGTGTTTAGTAGGAGGGGCTCTGTAGTAGAGTTGAGTGAGTAGACTCACTGATTTCCTTTTCGGCTGTCCACAGCCATTCGGCTGTATTCTCGCTGTACTTTGACCTTGAACACAGGTCAACCCACCCAGTGGATTCTTAGTCAGACAAGCGCGCCAGACAAAACACGTCAACAGCTTTTAAGTTACCTATGTTTGAGGACAAACGGTCAACGGGAGGTCAACGGTCAACGCGGTCAAACCAAAATCCGGCTGTGGAAAATTTAATTTAAATCCTGAAAAGGAAATCATTGGCTCTACTAGGACAGCCTGTGAGGCCGCGCAAGCGCCAGCCTACCAGCACGACACACTAAATCATTTAAATCAATCGCCACACACACACACACGCACACAAGCGCAGGCGACGGTCAGGGAGCGCCTCAGCGGCGTCTTCTTCATCGCGGTGCTTGAGGTGCTCACACACACACACACGCACACACACCCACACGCACACACGCGCAGGCGACGGTCAGGGAGCGCCTCAACGATGTCTTCTTCATCGCGGTGCTCGAGGTCCTCGTCGCCGGCTCGACCCTCGTGTACTGCCTGTTCCTGATGCCGGTCTTCTTCATGGAGACGTCGGCGTGGTTCCACCTGGCGTGGCTCTGCATCTTCCACCCGCTCTACTTTGAGATCTGCACGGGATACATCGTGCGAAAGGCAAGCACCCCCCCCCCCCTCTGACAGTCCATCTCACACTTGCTTTCGCCCCCTAGATAGCGACAGTCGAATTGAGTTGAACCCGAGCAGGCTAGCAGCCTCACGTGGCTCTGCATCTTCCACCCGCTCTACTTCGAGGTCTGCACAGGTTAAATTGTGCGAAAGGTAAGAGCTGCTTGGTATGTGTGCTCTTGTCCCTAGACGGTGATGTTGAGCCCTAGGAGTCCAGCCATGACCTCGCATGGCTCTGCATCTTCCACCCGTTCTACTTCGAGGTCTGCACGGGATTCATCATGCAAAAGACAAGAGCTGCTTGGCATGTGTGCTCTCGTCCCTAGACGGTGATGTTGAGATCTAGGAGTCCAGCCATGATCTCGCGTGGCTCTGCATCTTCCACCCGCTCTACTTTGAGGTCTGCATGGGACATGTCGTGCGCTCCATCTGACACTTGTTTGAGTAGCTAGTGATGAGTTGAGTTGAACCGTAGGAGATGTGCCTCTCTACTTTGAGATCTGCACTGAAAAAGGCAAGAGACAGCGCATAGTATAGGCGAGTGTGATCATCTTCCTTACCCATATCTCGCCCCCACACTACATGGATTTGCGCCATTTGACTTGCATTGGAAAGCTGACTCTGAGGGCTTTCACACACTTCAAACCTAATGTCGAACCCAGTACCCCTTTAACAAGCGTTTGCTGCCGCTGCGGTAAGGGACCTGGGGGTGCGCCCACGCTCTTTACAGAGTTGGGGTTCCTACCACAAACAGCCAGCCATCTCAGTAAGGGGCTCGGGCCATACGCGCCAAGCACTATCTTATACGCCTTAAGAGGTGTCCCTGACTGTAACATCCATCATCACCCCTTATCCCACAGGCGCTGTACCGCAACAAAGCCCTAAGTCGCAACCACGTTGTGTACTTCCTCGCTATCGTCCACTCGCTGGTCCACTCGGTCGCGCTCGCGACGAGTCTGCAGGTGTGTGTGTGTGTGTGTGTGTGTGTGTGTGTGTGTTGAAGCTGAGTGTGTGTGCTCGCAACGAGTCTGCAGCTGTTTGTGTGGGGGGGGGGCACCAGCCTGCACTGCGTGTGTGTCTGTGTGTGTGTGCGTGTGTGTATCTGTGTGTATGGCCAGCCTGAAGCTCAATGTTTGTGCTCGCGACGAGTCTGCAGATGTTTGTGTTTGTGGGTATGGGTGTGGATGTGAATGTGGGTGTCGTTGTTAGTGTCGGTGTGGATATGGGTGTGGATATGGGAGTCGGTGTGGGTGTCGGTGTGAGTGTGTGTGACCAGCCTGCAGCTGTGTGTGTGTCTGTGTGTGTGTGCTCGCGACCAACCTGCAGGTGTGTGTGTGCGTAGGTGTGTGTGTGTGTGCAACCAGTTTGCATCTGTGTGTGTGTGTGCGTAAGTGTGAGTGTCAGCAAACAGCCTGAAGCTGAGTGTCTGTGCTTGGGACCAGTCTGCAGGTGTGTGGGGTGTGTGTGTGTGCTGGGTGTGTGTGTGCGTGCGTGTGTGTGTGTGTGTGTGTGTGTGTGTGTGTGTGTGTGTGTGTGTGTGCATGTTGAAGCTGATTGTGTGTGCTCACGACCAGTCTGCAGGTGCATGGGTGTGGGTGTGTTTGGGTATGTGGGTGTGCATGCTCCCGGGTAGCTGACGGGAGAGCATGTCAGGAACTGCCGACAGAAACTGCTCCCTGGTAGGCCGGCACTTGCTCGGCCTCGCGGGCTCTCCTAGAAAGCCACCCTAGACTTCTCGTCCATGCCTCAACCCACGCACAAGGATCCTCCGAGATTGTACATGTATAACCACACACACACACACACATGCACACGCACATGCACAAACACATGCATACACACACACACACACACGCACACCTGCACAGGCATCCCTCGAGCCCTACAAGATCCTGACCATCACAATCGTGTGCTACTGCATCTCCAAGTTGATCTGGTGAGTGGTTGAGGGTCTGGGGTTTGGGGTTTGAGGTTCGGGGTTTGGGGTTTGGGGTTAAATGTCCGAGGGGTTGGTGCAAGATTGTGACCATCACGATCATGTGCTACTGCTCTCCAAGTTGATCTGGGGAGTGGTTGAGGGTCAAGGGTTAAGGGTTTGGGGTTTGGGGTTAAAGTTAAGGGTTAAGGGTTTGGGGTCCGTACGTTTTGTGCAAGATCCTGGTTACAATTGTGTGCTACTGCATCTCCAAGTTTATCTGGTGAATTTGCACAGCTGCTTGCTCCCACCTCCTCCCTGTGCACATTCCGCCTCTCTACACACGCACACACACAGACACACACACACGCTCCTCCCCCTGCCGACCCAACAGACGTTCCACCGTCATCCAGCGACATATCCTGCTTGAGCGCTCTCTCTCCCTCTCTCTCCCTCCCTCTCCCTCTCTCTCTCTCTTCCTCCCACCTCCGCCCCGTGTGCATTCCGCCTCTCTCCACACGCACGCACGCACACCCACACACACACACGCACACACGCACACACTCCCTCCCTCCCTCCCCCTCCCTCCCTCCCTCCCTCCTCTCCCTCCCTCCCTCCTCCTCCTCCCTCCCTCCCTCCCTCCTCCTCCCTCGCCCCCCCCGTCCCAACAGACGTTCCACCGTCATCCAGCGCGATCCCTTGGTTGAGCGCTCTCTCTCTCTCTCGCTTCCTCTCTCTCTTCCTCCCACCTCTGCCCCATGTGCATTCCGCCTCTCCACACACACACATACACAAACACAAACACACACGCATACACACTCCCTCCCTCCTCCCGTCCCAACAGACGTTCAACCGTCATCCAGCGGGATCCCCCGGTTGAGCACTCTCTCTCCCTCTCTCTCTCTTCCTCCCACCTCCGCCCCGTGTGCAATCCGCCTCTGTATACACGCACACACACACACACACACACGTGTACACACACACACACACACACACTCCCCCCTCTTGTCCTAGGCGGTCAACAGTCATCCAGCGGGATCTCCTCGTTGAGCGCCTCTTGCATTGGGACTGGTCCTTCAACTTCCCGGATAACACGCGCGGAGAGCTCGCGCGCATGGTGGGTTGGGGGGGTCACGGTTTGGGTGGAAGGGTGCAGGGTGCAGCCCAACCACAGCCCCTGCAGTGTTACCCGGCGATACACTCTACACCCACAGTGTAATGGCTTTTTTACAAGGCACTACAATTTACGAAATTTGTTTTGCCGTGTAACAAAGCCATGACACCGTGGGTGTAAAGTGTATCGCCGGGCAACGCTATTTTGGGCTGTGTTTTTACAGTATTTACGTGTACGCGCCCGGAGGACCTGGGGCGTGAGTTCAGGCCTAGATTACACGTCTAGGGGAGCTCTACTAGTAGAGCCCGCAAGGCCACGCAGCGCGCCAGCCTACCAGGGGGGAGGGTGCTGGGTTCATGGTGTGCGGTCCATGCTTACGGCACACACACACACACACACACACACACACACACGCATACCGAACACACACACATGCGCACACACACACACATACACACAGGTGTCAGTCGGTGTGCTCACACGCACACAGACACACACACGCACACACACACACACACACACAGGCGTCAGTCGGTGTGCTCACACGCACACACACACACATGCACACACACACACACACACACACAGGTGTCAGTCGGTGTGCTCACACGCACACACACACACATGCACACACACACACACACAGGTGTCAGTCGGTGTGCTCACACGCACACACACACACACGCACACACACACACGCACACACACAGGTGTCAGTCGGGGTGCTCACATGCACACACACACGCACACACACACACACACACAGGTGTCAGTCGGTTTGCTCACACGCACACACACACACACACACACACACAGGTGTCAGTCGGTATGCTCACACGCACACACACACACACACACACAAACACAGGTGTCAGTCGGTGTGTTCACACACACAGACACACACACAAATGCACATGCACACGCACACACACTGGTGTCAGCCGGTGTGCTCACATGCACACACACACACACGCACATGCACACACACTCACAGGTGTCAGTCGGTGTGCTCACACACGCACACACACACACACACACACAGGTGTCAGTCGGTGTGCTCACACGCACACACACACGCACACAAACAAACACACAGGTGTCAGTCGCTGTGCTCACACACACACACACACACACACACACACAGGTGTCAGTCGGTGCGCTCACACGCGCACACACACACGCACACACACACACACACACACACACACACACAGGTGTCAGTCGGTGTGCTCACATGCACACACACACACAACACACACACACACACACACACAAACACACGCAGGTGTCAGTCGGTGTGCTCACACGCGCACACACACGCACACACACACACACACACACAGGTGTCAGTCGGTGTGATCACACGCACACACACGCACACACACACACACACACACAGGTGTCAGTCGGTGTGCTCACACGCACACACACACACACAGGTGTCAGTTGCTGTGCTCACACACACACACACACGCACACACACACACAGGTGTCAGTCGGTGTGCTCACACGCACACACACACACACACACACACACACACACATGCACACACACACACACACACACACACGCAGGTGTCAGTCGGTGTGCTCACACGCACACACACACAAACACGCACACACACACACACACACAGGTGTCAGTCGGTGTGCTCACACACACATACACATGCACAAACACACACACACACAGGTGTCAGTCGGTGTGCTCACATGCACACACACACACACACGCACATGCACACACAGGTGTCAGTCGGTGTGCTCACACACACACACACACACGCACACACACACACACAAACACACACAGGTGTCAGTCGGCGTGCTCACACACACACACACACACACACAGGTGTCAGTCGGTGTGCTCACATGCACACGCACACACACACACACACACATACAGGTGTCAGTCGGTGTGCTCACTGAGATCGCGCTCGACAACGCGTCTGCTATCATCGCGCCCTACATGGCGAGTCGGGGCCGGGTTTTGAGATTCCGGCTGGGGATACGGGGTTTGGGCAGTGATTTCCGTTTCGGCTCTACACAGCCATTTTCTGTATTCCGGCTGTACTTTGACCTTGCACACAGATTAGCCCATTAAGTGGATTGTTAGTCTGAAAAGACCGCCGTACAACAGCTTTCAAATGACCTGTCTATGAGGACAAACGGTCGATGGGAGGTCAACGGTCAACGGGAGGTCAACGCAAAATCCGGCTGTGGAATAATTAATTAAACATCCTGAAAAGGAAATCACTGTTTCCGCGCCCTTTCAAGGTTCCGCGTTCCTATGGAGAGACGTCTATTTTGCATCTTTCATGCATCCGTTCAGCCATCGATATCACAGGCAGTGAGCACTCACTGACACCCCTCCCCCCCCTCGGTGTTTTCCTTTTCAGGAATTCCAATTTATTCTTCCACAGCTTGCTTCGACCGCGAAGACGGTTGACCTCCCGTTGACCGTTTGTCCTCATATATAGGTCATTTGAAAGCGATTGACGAGCTCTGTCTGGCGGGCTCGTCAGACTATGAATGCACTGAGTGGGTCGAGTTGTGTCCTAGGTCAAAGTACAGCAGGAATAGAGCCACATGGCTGTGTAGCGCCAAATGGACATCACTGCCCCCCACCCCCCTCTCCACGCAGCTCTGGTTCCGGCTCGGGTTTGGGGGTTCGGCATTCCGCGCCCCGTTAGTGTTCCGCGTTCCTTTAGGGAGACGTTTATTTTGCATATTTCATCCATCTGTTCAGCCATCGATATCACAGGCATCGTGCAGCAGTGAGCACTCACTGACACACACACACACACACACACACACGCTCTCCACGCAGCTCTGGCGCATGTACAAGGAGCCCATCTTCATGTCGGTCGTGCCCAACCGCTTCTTCTACGCCGACGGCTCGGTGCCCTTCTCGCAGGTGCAGATTTACAGTTTATTTGTTTATTTATTATTATTTGTTTACTCGGGGCTCGATTAACGGAGGCGCGTTCTCGTCGCCGAGCCCTGGACCCAGCAATGCGGCGCTGCTGGTGACGAGGATCTCCGTGCCGCTGACGAGCGGGGTAAAATACGACTGGCCTGGCTCCTGCTAGACTGCCCCTCGGTGGAACACTTCAGGAGCGGCTTGCCCGGCGCTGCCATGGCTTGGCGAGTAGCCGCGGCGCTGCCGCGGCCCGTGCTGGGAGACGGCCCTTATCCTCCCCCCATGCAGGACGCCATGCGGCACCGATCTCGACGAGTTGATCGACGAGCAGAGGAGCTGGCGCCCGTCAATGCATGCTGGACATTGGTCAAGATGGCTGCCCGTGGAGGCGGGCTACCATTACGGCTTCAGCGGTGGCGACCGCCGAGGCAACACAGAGTAAATCCGCTTCACCAATCGCAGCGTTCGTCACCGCGCTCATCCTCGGGGTCGCTCGTCTGCCGGTGACTGGCGTTGGAAGGTCTTCAGGCAGCCTCCATGACAACTCTGTCGTCCATGCACCCCTGGAGGGTGGGACCTGGCCATGCATGAGGCATGGGGCGCCGGCTGAGCCCCATGCAAACGAGAGCTGGACAGCCATGCACTGCCAGGCGGGGACCGTTCCAGTCAGCGCCAGTCGGCTCTGCCGGCTTGACTGGCCACAAGGCCACTACTGTGACCCTGAGGAAAGTCCTCTCCTATATGCTCCTTGCCAGACATGTCTCTCAGAGACCGCTGTTTGGGGTAGTCTAGCCGGCGGGAGCGGTAGTCTATCGGCCGGGAGCCAGTGGTACTCTAGTACTCAAGTGTGCTGGAGTATCGGTGGGTGTCTCTAGTAGAAGAGTAGCCTGCTTAGCTGGATACCCCGTGTTACTGTTACTGTTACTTTTTGATTTATTTGGGGTTTCAGGCCCTCATGTGCGCCGCGCCCATCTTCAGGTTAACTCGTGCCCAACCGCTTCTACTGCGTCGACGGCTTGGTGCCCTTCACGCAGTTGCGGCTTTACAGTTTATTTGTTTATTTAATATTATTTTTTCGTACCGTAAACTCCATGAGCCTGTACCGATAGCCGCAACAAAATACTCTTTATTTGATTCTGGAGACAGAGTACCGAGCGCAGCGAGGAATTCTTCTGAGTATTTCGATTGTACCGATGGATTTTAAATGATTTTTGCCAAAGTACTGACGCTACCGACGCTACGTGCATGCGGTCAAGAACATCCCACATCCATGTCTGGATCCCATCTCCTCCGCCGCTGGGCGCAACCGGCAGCTCTACTTGCTCGCCCTCTACTTGCTCGCCCTGCTCGCCCCAGTCCTGGCCCCAGTCCTCATCAGACCCATCAGAGGCTGGATCATCCATACTCAACCGATTTGGGGGGCCTCCAGTTTGAACTTGGAGAGGGTCCTGTGGGGGAGGTCGTCTACACTTGTACAGCAAAGTGACAAAAATGTTGCACTCGGGAATCGAACTTGGGTCTGCTCCACTGACATAGTTATACTATTACTTGGTAAGACGGCATTGGACCGGACTCCGATACCAATTAATTATATCAATACCGGCTCAGAGTACCGAACGCCTCCGGGACTTAATTATCGATACAGGCCAATGGAGTTTACGGTATTTGATTTATTTGGGGTTTTATAACCTCATGTGCGACGCGCCCATCTTCAGGGCAAATCGTGCCCAACCGCTTCTTCGACGCCGACGGGTCGGTGCCCTTCACACGGGTGCGGATTTACAGTTTATTTGTTTATTCATTATTATTTCTTTGTATTTGATGTTTGTATTTTAACCTTAAACCCTACTCCTCACCTTCGAGAGACGTCTCTGACTGTACCATCCATCACCATCATCATCACGTCTATGCAGATCGTCCTCGTCGTGACAATCCTCTTCAGCTTCACCTTCCTGTTCGACCTCATCTTCATCTTCCTGAACTACTACACGTGGCAGCGCCTGCCGCTCGTGAACACGTGGCGCCGCATCAAGAACGCACAGGTGGGTGGTGGGGAGTGCGAGGACACCCCCCCTGCTATCCTTACTTGATGATAAGGATAATGGGGATAACAGGGATAATAGGATAGGGATAATGATGATGATGATGGATGTTACAGTCAGGGACACCTCCCAAATAAAGGCGTATAAGACCGTGCTCGGCGCGTATGGCCCGAGCGCCTTACACCTTATAATAGGGATAGTAGGGATAATAGGAGCGCAATAGGAGGCCATCCCCACCCAACCTGTGGCCAAAAGTGGCCAAAATGTGGCCAAAACTGGCAACACCAAACTTTGGGAATTTCTTGGGGCGTCCCTGCTTGACCGAATCCACTTTTGACGAGTGCATTTTAGTTGCCGTCCTCGTCAATTAGACGCATGCTTCGTGTGTGACCGTGGCTTGGAGAGACGGCGAAATGCGGGACGAAACCGATCGGTTTCAAAAGTTACCGCGACAGGCACATTTTGAAGCCGATCGGTTTCGTCCCGCATTTTGCCGTCTCTCCAAGCCACGGTCACACACGAAGCATGCGTCTAAATGACGAGGACGGCAACTTAAAAGCACCCGTCAAAAGTGGATTTGGTGCAGAGATGACACCGCAAAACAAGCTGAAAGTTTGGGGTCGCCAGGTTTGGCCACACGGCCTCGCCCCCCTCACCGCGGCACGGTACGAGGCTCAGCGCCCTGTCACGTCCATGCTACGGGTGTTAGTGATCGGTAGGAGGCATCGCGAGGGGCTGGCTCTCCCCAGCGGCGTGCGACTGTTGCATGGCGTTCCGCGAGGCCCGTGACGGCCCCACGACGCATCCCAACACGCGCTATTGAAACGCATGCCTATATAACGTGTCGAGAAGGCATTCTGCATGCGATGGGGCCGTTTTGTCGACTTTGGGATTTTGGGTGTGGCCACATTTTGGTCACAGGTTGGGTGGGGATGGCCAGGAGCGGTGCCTCGTACGAATTCCTACATACTTAAACGCAGAGACGGTCTTCACTTCACCACCAGTTACGGGTAGGGGTCAGCAAATAACATCGCCGGCCCGAGAAATAACGTTATTGTTAAGTTATGTCATAACGAAATAACAAAATAACATAACATTTGCATGTTATCTCACTGAAATCCTTTTTCCTTTTCTCTGAGACTTGTACAGTAATTTGCCGTGATGTCAGGGATTGTGCTGCTGGTGTCCAATATTTATTCGGACTTTTTTCCAGAGTTTTGGTTCAAATCCAGTTACATGACGCGCAGAACGCGTAAACGCGCGGCGTCAACACCCTCTCCTACGCTCCTTCTACCCCCCCCCCCCCTCTGCATGTTGTTCCTCCTCCTCCCCTAGCTAACGTTGCACATGTGTCTCCCTCCCCCCCTCCTCCTTTGCGTCCGAGTCCACCGCCTCGCCCTCCGAAGCCACCACCTCAGGCAGCTTGCGAGGGCACTTGCGGTTGGGGAGCGCACGCCCCGCGCCGCTGCCCCCCGCCACCGCCGTGACCCCTGCGCACGACCCGCGCCGCTGCGCCTGGCCCCCGTGTCCCCCCGCGCCGCTGCTCTCAGTCGCCGCCGCAGCCTTAGCCGCAGCCTTTATGGGGTGGCCCCGCGGCCGGCCGCCGTCGAGGCCGCGGCCGCCCTGCCGTGCGTGCCCCTGCGCGTGCCCCTGCCGCCGACGTCCCCGTGGGGGAGGGGGGGGGGCGGCCGCGTCGAGGCCAGCGTCCGTCAGCCCCTCCCACTCGCCGCGGTGCTGAGCGGGGTCAGGCACGATGTGCGGGTAGTGCCGTCGCACCTTGAAGTCATATCAGTCCCTGTGCTGATGCTCGACACCTTGATGTGCGCTGTCTGTGGGCGCCCGCCCGGTGTCGCAACCTCCTCCACTAGTGCACCATATATTCCTCCTTCTCCTCCTCCTCTCACTGCTCCCATTCCTCCTCTGCACCCAACTCCCCCGCCCCCCCCCCCCCCCCCTTCCTACTACAAGCAAGCGACATGGTGCCGAGGCTGCTGGGGGAGTTCATCGGGTTTTTTCCCCTCAGCAAGTTCAACTGCACACCAAGATGTGTGGAACAAAAGCAAAAAAACAGAACCTGGTGCCATTGTGTTCCTCTTTTCAAGGGCTTTCCAGAGTGCTCAACCTCGTTGAAATCCATTGAATCTATCATTTTTTAGATTTTCAGTGAAATTTTCCCAATGACAAGCCCTCGCTGCTCATAACGTTGTTTGTTGTGTCATTTGTTATTTGTTATGATAACAAATAACATGTTATGCCGACCCTTAGTTACGGGTTTAGATACCCTAAAAAACTTAAACCCTTCATCCAAACTCAACCCTAAACCCACAACCCTAAACCCTAACTAAACCCCCGCAGGGCTGGTATGCCATGTTCCTCTTTGAGTCCACTCCAAACGCACAAACAATAACTCCGAACTCACGAACAAATTCCTCCCCCCCAACACCCCAGCAGGGCTGGTACGCCATGTTCCTCGTATACGCGTTCCTGACCATGGGCGTCATGTTCCTGTTCCGCACGATGCTGCTGCTGCCCCACACCCCACACTCCACACAATTGACTGCCCCACGCCCGACACCCAAACCCCTAAACCCTTTACCCCCGCAGGACTGGAACGCCATGTTCCTCGTATACGCGTTCATGACCATGGGCGTCCTATTCCTGTTCCACACGATGCTGCTGCTGCCGCACACCCCACACTCCACACAATTGACTGCCCCACGCCCAACACCCGAACCCCTGAACCCTTTACCCCCGCAGGGCTGGTACGCCATATTCCTCGTGCACACATTCCTCACCCCACCCTAAACCCTACCCATAACCCTAAACTTTAGAAACTCTAAAAAAAAAAACTTCATCCTAACCTAAGCCCTGAACCCAAACCCCAAACCCCCCGCAGGGCTGGTACGCCATGTTCCTCATATACGCGTTCCTCACCATGGGCGTCATGTTCCTGTTCCAAACGATGCTGCTGCTGCCGCGCGCCGCGTTCTGCAAGACCAACAACTACTGCGACTGCACGACGATGGGGTACAGCGTCATCTGCGAGGGCGGCCAGATCTCCCTGATCTCCGACTACCTCGTCAGTGCGTAGTAGACGTCTCGACCGCCACGCGACGCGACGGGGTGCGCTGCCACGCGTCCTGGTCAGAGGGGAGAGAAATGCCTGAGGTGGCGCCTCAGGCGTCCCATTCCATGGCGCGGATCAGGCAGCGCCTCAGGTGCGCCGACCGCCTGAGGCGCCGCCTGAGGCGCACCCCTGGTTGCCTCAGGCGCCGCCTCAGGCGTCATCCCGACCGCCTCAAGCGCCACCCCGACCGCCTTAAGCGCCCACCACTGCCTTCAACGGCAGCAGAGCCAGCACACAGGACCGCACCAGTGTGCGAAAGGGGCGCCTACACGACACAACATCGTGCCTGCTCTGTGACCGCCCCTTCATCGGCAGCAGCCGAGCCAGCGCACAGCACCGTACCAGTGTGCGGAGGGGGCACCTACCCGCCACAATACCGCACCTGCTCTGTGACTGCCTCGCTGGCGTCCGCACAACTTCATGACAACGTGACCACATGATAACCTGCAGGTTATCATGACCAGCAGGTCATCAGTGGAGAGCCACCGATGCATCCGCGCGCGCCTCTCCACCACATTCACAACGCCTTAAGCGGCGTCTCAGGCGGACCATTCCATGGCGCGGATCAGGCGGCGCCTCAGGCGCTCCGATCGCCTGAGGCGCCGCCTGAGGCGCCGCCTGAGGCGCACCCCTGATCGCCTCAGGCGTCGCCTCAGGCGTCGCCTCAGGCGTTATCCAAACCGCCTCAGGTGCCACCCCGACCGCCTCAGGCGCCCACCACCGCCTGAGGCGCACTCCGGACCGTCTCAGACGTTATGACCGCATTTCATGGCGCGGATCAGACGTTGGGATGTCGGTAGGGCAAGCGCGTGCCGCGACTGCGCGCACCAGATGTTTTGTGAGGGCGGCTATGCAGCAGCTGTGGAATGCCTGCCTGCCGGTTTTCCGTTTGTTCCACTCCTAGAAATCCCACCAACCAGGGTGGCACGATACAGAAAACGAATACGGAGTATGATGCGAAACGGAATACGGGCCTCAAATGGGGGAACACGGTGGGGGAATACGGTGGAGAATGCGGTGCTGCAGTTGAGGCGCCACACACGTGCGTGAGCACGCGCATCATCACCGTGGTGTCAACATACATGCACCACACCACCACTACTAGTCTTGTACTAGTAGCCCCACCATGTATACCTGAGAACTGGCCGAGGCCCAAGGTCTAGTTCACCGTGCGCGCGGTCGGAGTTGAACAGCCACCACATCCTTTTCTCTGACCGTTGTCGTGTAGTCCCGTGGGGTGTGGCCCTACGAAATCTTATGGAACGCACATTTTTTATGATCATCCCCACCAGAAACCTGAAACCCCATCGAATTCACAACAAGAAT
Source organism: Chlamydomonas sp. UWO 241 (assembly GCA_016618255.1). Lineage (NCBI taxonomy): Eukaryota > Viridiplantae > Chlorophyta > Chlorophyceae > Chlamydomonadales > Chlamydomonadaceae > Chlamydomonas > Chlamydomonas priscui. The sequence continues at coordinate 22,191 of VFSX01000602.1, read as the reverse complement.
GCCTAGAGCTCCCCCCCCCCCCCTTTCAAAATTTTACCCACGGATTTATACACGTTAACCAAGACGGGTTTTACATGTGAGCAGTTCTAAACTCCTCTCGCCAAGCTTTACCTGATGGCTGGGTAGAATATTAGTATGGCATTCTTTATGAAAACTCCGTATTTTGTCAAGTCCGGACAATCTGCATGTGACTGGAAGACTGGGGTGAAGATCTGTCTAGGAAAAATCCTCCTTTTTGTGGAGAGTGGTGGCAGCCCCCGCCTTCGCTGGGTCCAGTGAAAAAACAGGCGAACGATGTTCCTGAAAGTGAAACATGCCGGGATGAGAGCGCACGCTCCTGCACAAGCACACACACACACACACACACATGCACACACACACATTCATCCACATGCATCCACACACAGCCTCGAGAACGCCGCGAATGAATGAAAAAATATGTCCATGAAAAATATTCCCCTCGGAAAATGTAGTCGCACCTCCAGCAGCACACCCTAGCTGCAGTGTTGCAGGAAAATCTGGGAGAGGATCAACTTTCCTGAGAGTGAAAAATACCGGGGTGTAGAATCTGTCTAGGAAAAGAATGTGTTGAAGTCCCTCCCACAGCCACGTGTATATACACACCTCTTACTCACACACACTCACACCGCTTCCTCAAAAATCCTCAACATAGCTTTATCAACGAGACGGCCGCAAACTGACGGCCGCAAGTGGTCAACGGGCGGCACCAATTCGATGTCCTCGGGGCGTATTGCCTGCTGCTCTCCCCATTGGGTTTCCCGATAGGGGTTTACATGGGTTTTTACAGGTTTTACACGTACGCGCCCGTAGGACCCCGGCTGGGGCGTGATTTCAGGCCTAGACTACACGGCTAGGGGGGCTCTACTAGGAGAGCCCGCAAGGCCACGCAGCGCGCCAGCCTACCAGTTAACCGATTGCAACAGCCGTTTTCCATGAAGTTTCGATGATTGCTGAGGGAGGAGATATGGTGGTTTCTGCCCCGGCCAACGATTGCCCGTCAATGCAGGCGGTTAAGAATGATTAGTCCAGAGTCTCTAGAAGTGTCCCTGACTGTAACATCCATCATCATCGTCAGATTCAATTGAAGAAGCCCCTACTCACCCCCTTCATGTAGCAACAGTTGGTTCAACACCCGGCTTCCCTGCTAGCTTGCAAGGAAGGCGTCTGGTGACACAACGCCTGGTGCTGCGGCTCCTTGCAGCCACTGAGCACGTCGAAGACAGCAGGCCTAGGACGCCATGGGGCTGCGCATCACACCAGCACTGCCACCACCATTCTGCTGCTGCTGCTGCTGCTGCTCCGCATGACCGCACCTGCCCTCGCCGCTCCGTCATTGCCGCAGGATGTCACCATCTGCCCACCTGGCATGTCCTCAGCCTCCTACCCCTCGCGCGACCCCCAGCTATTTGAAAAAGACACTGCTTTGGAGCCTGGCAGACACATCAAAGCACCCAGGGCACTGGAGGTGCACCAGGGCGCCATCCTGTCATGCACTGGATCTGGGCAGAAACTGTAGTAGCAGCAGGGAGAGAGCTTCAAGGAGCACCCTCATCAAGGAATATCGAGGAATACCCTTGCCGGATGCTTTCATCGGTGCCTGACCAGCGATGGGGGAGAGCCAGTGGTGTGGCCACAGTGAGTCTTGTGGTGAGGACGCAGCTGTTTGTGAAGATCTAAAGACCTGCGGCCCCCAAGCTCAAGCTCAAGCTGAGGATGCACAGTGCCCGCCCCTGCAACCCCCCCCCCCCTCTGATGCCTTCCAGCCTGCCTCTTTGCCGAAACAATCCAAGCAGCGATGGCAGATCAGGTTCACAATCCACTTTAGCCCACTTCAGGTGCAACGAAGCGCCGAATCAATGAAATCTTCTTGCAATCCAATGATGTTTAATTTCAATACACGCCCAGCTCAGACGACGTCGAAGTCGAAGCAGTCATTAAAGCTGGTACGAACCATTCGCACCTTGTTACATGCCCCCCACCTCAACCTCGAAGCCATTTACCTCGCTGGATCACCTACCTCACCTCCCAACCAGCAAACATGGTCAACCCCCGCGTGTGCTTCGATGTCGCGGTGAGGCGGAATGTCAACCCGGAAGCTTCGTGCAAGCCGCCACTCGCCTGCCCCGATCACTGCCCCACGACCTCACCATGCCCGCTGCCTGCCGTGATCGCAGGCCAACGGAGCGCCTATGGGCCGCATCGTGATGGAGGTGAGGCGGACGGCGGGAGGACATGTGGTGCCGCTAAGAACATGCCCCGATCGTCTCGAATGACGCACGCACGCACGGTGGCGATGCGTGAATGGGGGGACAGGGTCACTAATGGCCGCGTGCACCTGTGTGCGTGTGCCGCCGCGGGCTGTGTTGGGCAGGGACATGCGGCCAGATCACAAGCGCGGATGTTGATGCCACCCTGCCCCCCTCCCCTGTTCCTCCACCGCAGCTGTTCGCCGACCAGGTGCCTAAGACCGCGGAGAACTTCCGCTGCCTGTGCACCGGTGAGGCAGCTGGCCATGTGCATGCATGCCATGCGCTGGGTCGCATGCACCCACGCATCACAACAAGCGCATACGCGTACACAGACACACACACACACACACACGCCCCGCCGAACACAGGCGAGAAGGGTGTCGGTCGCAGCGGCAAGCCCCTCCACTTCAAGGGATCCGTCTTCCACCGGTGAGCACATTCGAGCGTGTGCGCACGCGTGTGATCGTGCACACGCGCACACTCCAAAGCAAGGCGCCGCCTACGCAGCGAGACCAGTGCATGCTGCACTGATGCCCTTACGAAGGGGCACGGGCATGATCCAGCGAGGCGCTTCGACCACCTGCCCCCGACTCGGATGGCGCCACCTCCCCTAACGGCACACACGACGCCCTCCTCAACTCCTGCCCCCCACACCTCCCCTCCTCCCCCAGCGTCATCCCCGACTTCATGCTCCAGGGCGGTGACTTCACCAACCACAACGGCACCGGTGGTGAGTCCATCTACGGCGCCAAGTTCGAGGACGAGAACTTCAAGCTGACCCACACCGGGCCCGGCATCCTGTCCATGGCCAACGCTGGTGAGAGGCTGCCTCGGATCATCAGAGTGGTGTGCACACGCGCAGACTTGCACACACGGCTCCCGCCTATCACACACACATTGCATCCTGCCCACGATTCAACGCTGTCGTGGGGCTGCTGCACACACGAGAGAGCAAGAGAGAGCTGGACTGCGTTGCAGCCCCCACCGCCAGCTAGGGCAGTCTGGGCAGTCTGAATTACGGCTCTTCCCTGTGCCAAAGCATCCCCCAGCAATCGTTGCATGGGTCTCAACACACACGCACACGCACGCACACTGGGGTCGTCATCCTGGCCACCAACGCTGGCGTGAAGGCATCGCAGTGCTCACAGCATCGCTTCCCTGGCGCCTCTGCACACACGTGCGTACATGAGCGCGCACGCACAAGCCGCTCGTACGCGCGCACACACACACTCGCACACACACATACAGACACACTCGCACACACACACACTCGCAGGCCCAGGCACCAACGACTCGCAGTTCTTCATCTGCACCGCCAAGACCCCCCCCCGCACACGCACACACACACACTCGCACATCACGCACACACTGGCGGGCCCCGGCACCAATGGCTGGCAGTTCTTCTCTGCCTTGTCAAGACCCACACCACCACCACACACACACACTCGCACATACACACGCAACTCGCAGGCCCCGGCACCAACGGCTCGCGGTTCTTCATCTGCACCGTCAAGACCCCCCCCCCCACACACACACACACACACGCGCTCACACACTCGCAGGCCCCGGCACCAACGGCTCGCAGTTCTTCATCTGCACCGTCAAGACCCCATGGCTCGACGGCAAGCACGGTGAGCCCAGCGTTTCGGCTGCTCGTGCTTGGGGGGGGGGGTACGGCTTGGGGAAGGGGGGGGGGGATACGGCTTTATCCAACCCCCACGTCACAAACCTCGCCTGCACACGCTCCTCCTGCGGTCAGACGCCAGACAGAGTGACGGCCAACTTAAAAAAAAACTGAACCTCTCTCGTTCCGTGCTCGTTGAGGGCACGATCGTAACCCCCCTTGCCTCTCTCGTTCCGCGCTCGTTGAGGGCACGATCGTTGAGGGCCTTGAGATCGACCACTCTCACTCTCTGTGGCGCACACACACACGCGCCCTCACGCACGCAGTCGTGTTCGGCAAGGTCGTTGAGGGCCTCGACATCATCAAGGCGATTGAGGCCCCAACCCCTGCGCCCCGCTTCCACACTCCCCTCCCCGCTCTCTCACACACACACGCACACACACACCTCCTCACGCACGCAGTCGTGTTCGGCAAGGTCGTCGAGGGCCTGGACATCGTGAAGGCGATCGAGGCCTTCGGCAGCGGCAGCGGCAAGACGAGCAAGAAGATCACGATCGAGGACTGCGGCCAGATCGCCTAAGCAGCAGATCGCCTCGACGGCACTGCGGCTGCACTGCGCGTGTGCGCGCGCGGGCCCGCGCAGCAATAAGTTGTGGCAATTGGGCTGGCACAGTCTCTTTTCGTGGCGGCCCAGCAGCCCGGTTTGACGGCCTGTCCCCTGTAACAACAATCCTCCGTCTCCGTCGCCCCTCTCCGTCAGCGTAGGCCGTTGTGTTGGTGCTAGCCATCCCACACGGCGCCTTGACTGCGGCCTGATCGGCCAACCAGTAAATCGCCTTGAAGCAGCAGATCAGCATGGCACATGCACTGCCAAGGCGATTGAGGGTTTGGGTAGCGGCATCGGCAAGGAAATCACGATCGAGGGCTGCGGCCTGATCGCCCAAGCAGCACCGCAGCTGCACTGCATGTGTGCGTGCCCTGCACAGCACTCATGTACCCAATCGGATCGTTAAGATGTGATACGGGCTCTGCTGGAGCCAAAGTAGCAGACGGAAGCTGAAGGTGTTGCCCCCCCCCTGTCAGTATGTGAGCATCGCCGTTAGTCCCGCGCGTGCCATCAAATCCGAGATAGGAGCCTCCTATGCATAGCATTCGTGGGTCATGCAGGCGGTCGTTGCGGGGCGTCTATAGGGGTAGATTCGCGGGTGGGGGGGACGTGTGGACTTGACTCACGCATCGCCGCCGTTACCGCCGTCCCCGCAGTCTCATCATTGCGTCAACGTTCACGATGTGCGATGCACCAGGGGGTTGGGGGTACCAGAGGCAGGGCAGAGGTGGTCCGCGCAGGAGTGGGAGGGCTCAGCCCCGCAGGGCAGATGCCAACACTAACGTCAACATGTCGGTGTGGGCTTCCCCATGGGGACAGTGCGGGGCAGGGGGGGGGGGGGGGGCAGCCCCAGCACTGAGCAAGCATGGACATGGTGATGGGAGGTGCCATGAAACCTGCTGCTGCTACTAGCGGTGTGGGGGCGAGACCAGGTGCACAACGCGGGACGCCTGCTGCTGCTGCTGCTGCTGCTGCTGCTGGGTGGGGCTAAGACAAACAAAAGATGGACTTCCAGCAGTTGCTACAAGGGAGCTCATGCATGCATGCTTCAAGTCGGCACTTTGCGTGCTACCATCATTGGGGGCCTGCATCACAGCCACGCCCCATGCACATATTCACTGCTCCTCGAAGTGGCAGTAGACCGTGGCGACCTTGATGCTGGGAAGCGCCTTGCCAGTGCGGCCGCTCATCAGCATCTCATCCTGCGCCATCTCCAGCAGGTTGGTGGCAAAGGTGCCCGAAGCAGGGTCGATCACCATGAACACAACAACGCCGTCCGCGCCGTTGACCGGCATGTCTGCCTTCTGCGCGGTTTCGAAGCTCAAAGAGAAAGGCTCGTTGTTGAAGCGGCCGGCCAGCGCGTTGGCGGGGTCGGGCATGTGGCCCCGGAGGGGACCAGACTGGACGACCAACGGAACGTCACGGCCCAGCATGTCCGCCTGCTCGGGCGTGCACACACCGATCTTCGCCAGGAAGGCGCCCGCGACGGGCTCGGTTGTGAAGACGAGGACCACGTTGATCTGGGCAGCAGGAGTATGTGCGGGAGTCGGGAAGTCAATCGGGCGGTCGGTCGGTCAGTCGGTCGGTCAGTCAGTCAGCCCTCCTCCCCCCCTCCCCCCCCATATAAACACATACAGGAGCGCGCGCGGCATCGATCAGGCTAGCCCCCTCTGTCACACGCTCACACGCGCAAATGCTCATGCTTGCTGCGCAAACTCTACCTCACAGTGGGTGGGGGCTGCATGCTCAGGGGCCACGCGGTTTGGGGCTGGATGCTCAGGGGCCACGCGTGCCATCGGCGGACAGCGGATGGACATATGCGCCTGATGACTAGAGCGAGCAGCATGACGTGTGCCCATGCATACGCGCCGGAATCGATGAGGCAAGCAAGCGACCGCGACCTGACGACTGCTCACAGCCCCCCAGCGACTCACCTGATGCACGGACGGCGTGTGGAAGGAGTAGATCGTAGACGGTTCCTCGATGAGAGGCGCTGCGGGGATCAGAGGGGGAGGGGGCGGGTTCCAGGCGGCAGGCGGGTTCGTAACTGATGGAGCACTCCGGAGGGGAGGAAGGGAGGCCAAACCCCCAAGAAAATCACCTGCAGGGATTCGATCAAGATGAGCCTTACAATGGACTGGGGCAGCCCGTGGCGGCTTCAAGTAGTATGGGCAAAGGGCAAGTCCACACTTTCAGACGGAAATTATACGCATCGTAATCCTACGCACAGGAATTGTCTGGATGACAGTTGTTCAGACAATTTCTGACGTGGGCTGGCGGGAGGGGGCGCGTGCTTTCATGGATCCATCCCTAGAGATTCCAGTGAGGAGTGGGGGGAGCGCACCTCCAAGCACAACCTCAGGCCAGCATGGAGGAGGCTGGCGGGGAGGAGGAGGTGAGTACGGGGTGAGTACGAGATTGGTGAAAGAGCCAGGGGGGAGAGGCCTCTCCCTGTCGGGGGATACCGGTACCGCTGTACATGTTTGGACTGATCCGGCTGCGGCATAGGTGCCTTAAGCTTGCGAGACTGCAGGTGTCGTTGACGCGCTGCAGGATCCACCCCAGCTGGCCACACTCAAACTTTGGTAGCGTACATTCAGAGCTTTGGGGCTACACCGCACCTCTCTCTCTCTCTCTCCCTCTCTCAGTACATGCCCTCCATGGAGGCCAGCAGCATGTGCGTCGTTAAC
>VFSX01000602.1:5000-10000 GCA_016618255.1 Chlamydomonas sp. UWO 241 | reverse complement strand
TTTCACACCACGCGTGAACACCACCACCACCACCACCGCCGTGACTAGACAGCCGCCCACCTCAAGAACGAATCAGATGATTCATTAAGTTTTCACGCTCGTTGCTGATGGTTGTTACAATCAGGGACACCCGTTGAGGCGCATACGACCGTGCTCGGCGCGTATGGCCCGAGCACCTCAATGTAGTGCAATCAAGGGCGGGACACAACTTGCTCCAACGCACGCTCCCAGCAGCCTGGCGTGTTCAGGGTGATTTATGAGGGTGGTGTGCCGCGTTTTGAGGGGGCGGGGGAGCCTGGGGAAGGAGCTGCTGGCTCCCCCTCAATCATTGAATGAGATGGCTGGCTGTTGGTGGTAGGGAACCCCCACTCTGTAAAGAGCATGGCCGCGCCCCCAGGTCCCCTACCGAAGCGGGCTAGCTCACCGTGCGACACCATCACCACCAGCGCCCCCCTGGCGCAGCGTGCGGCACCACCACCACCACCACCACCACCACCTCGACTGAAAAGCTGCTCCCCCCCCTGGCCCTTCCCACACTACCATGCTAATAATCGGTGCCACATCTGGGGACCTTTCGAAACGCCTCCTCCGCGTGCCCCCCGATTGTACACGGCCTACATACGCCATTTCAAGGTTGTGCCGCGCGATCCAAGCCTCCGGGTGGGCTGTGGGTTGGGGGGCAGGCCATTAGAGGTTGGGATGCCTTATTTCACTCTTGCCAGTAACAGTATCACGGGTTTTCCAGCTAAGCAGGCTACTCTTCTACTAGAGACACCCGCCGATACTCCAGCACACTTAAGTACTAGAGTACCGCCGGCTCCCGGCCGATAGACTACCGCTTCCGCCGGCTAGACTACCCCAAACAGCGGTCTCTGAGAAACATGTCTGGCAAGGAGCATATAGGAGAGGACCTTCCTCAGGGTCACAGTAGTGGCCTTGTGGCCAGTCAAGCCGGCAGAGCCGACTGGCGCTGACCGGAACGGTCTTTGCCTGGCAGTGCATGGCTGTCCAGCTCTCGTTTGCATGGGGCTCAGCCGGCGCCCCATGCCTCATGCATGGCCAGATCCCACCCTCCACGCATACACACACAGACAAACACACTTCACACACAGGTGTCCTCATCAAGGACCAAGTCGTGTGGACACGTGCATGGGCGCATTGGCGCGCCCACACTCAAATCCTTTCCCACTCACACGCACGCACCCCTCCACCTTCCTCAGGGTCACAGTAGGGTCACTCTTTCCACTCCTAAGTAATGGTCAGGGCCAGACCTGGACTTGGTTCTAGGCGGTGGTTCTAGGACTAGAAGGCAGTCTTCGCTGGAAAGCCGATGCTACTGTTACTGTTGCTGTTACTGTTATTGTTACTCTTGGATAGCTTACCGTGCGACACGACCACCACTGGCGGCCCCCCAGGCACAGCGTGCGGCAGCACCGTTTCGCGCACGCAGCGCGTCATTCTGTGCTCCACGTCCCTCAGGCTCTCCCCACCTGGCGCGGAAAAGTTCCCGGGGTAGCGCGCGATCTGTGTGGGGCAGTAGTGTGGGGGCATGGTGTGGGGCGAAGTGTGGGGGGCAAAGTGTGGGGAGGTGCTAAAGCACCATTTCGCGCACGCAGCGCGTCATTCTGTGCTCCACGTCCCTCAGGCTCTCGCCTCCCGGGGCGGAGAAGTTCCCGAGGTCGCGCGCAATCTGTGTTGGGCAGTAGTGTGGGGCATGGTGTGGGGCAAAATGTGGGGAGGTGTGGTTGCTTTCGAGCGGCGGTCACGCAGCGCGTCTTTTGGTGGGCCACGTCTCTTATCAGGCTCTCCCCTCCCGGGGCGTAGAAGTTCCCGGTGTCGCGCGCGATCTGTGTGGGGTGGCAGTGTGGGGGGAAAGTGCGGGGGCAAAGGTGTGGGGAGGTAGGGTTGCTTTCAAGTGGCGCTCACGCAGCGCGTCGCTCGGTGGGTCTCGTCTCTTATCAGGCTCTCCCCTCCCGGGGCGGAGAAGTTCCCGGGGTCGCGCGCAATCTGTGGGTGCGGGGCAGTAGTGTGGGCAGTGTGGACAAAATATGGGCCGAAGAGTGGGGCACAGTGCTGAGTGTGTAATTCTCGAGTGGCAGTCACGCAGCGCGTCATTTGGTTGCTCAACGCCCCTCAGGCTCTCCCCTCCCGGGGCGGAAGAGTTCCCGGGGTCGCGCGCAATCTGAGGATGGGAGGGCAGTAGTGTGGGGGCATGGTGTGGGGCAAAGTGTGGTTGCTCTGGAGTGGCGGTTGCGCAGCGCATCGTTCGGTGCTCCACGTCCCCAGGCGCTCCCCTCCCGGGACGGAGATGTTCCCGGGGTCGCGCGCAACCTGTGGGTGTGGGGCAGTAGTGTGGGGGCATGGTGTGGGGCAAAGTGTGAGGGGCAAAGTGTGGGGAGGTGCGGCAGCACCGTTTCGCGCACGCAGCGCGTCGTTCGGAGCTCCACGTCCCTTATCAGGCTTTCCCCTCCCGGGGTTGCGCGTGATCTGTTTGGGGAAGTAGTGTGGGGCATGGTGTGGGGCAAAGTGTGGGGAGGTGTGGTTGCTTTCGAGCGGCGGCCACGCAGCGCGTCTTTCGGTGGGCCACGTCCCTTATCAGGCTTTCCCTCCCGGGGCGGAGAAGTTGCCGTAAACCGCTCGGGCCGCAGCTCGGCTGGATGTTCATTATTACTGTTCTAGGGTGCCCGGGCAAGCCGGCCTTCTAGGATCCCAGTGATCCCGCTCGGGCAAGCCGTATACTGTTCGGGCCGGATTTCCCATGTCCCAGATACCCCCCCCCCCTCACACACACACACACACTTGGTGGGAGAGCGTGGAGGGGTTCGTTGGAAAGCTCTCCCTGAGCAGCACGACGGCATGCGTAGCGTGAACACGCGCTGCATATTGCGCCTGCTGTGTGCAGTCAAAGTTGCCCGAGCCGGGAAAAGCACAAGTACTGAAATCCTTGCCAGGGACACCGATGTATCCCTTGGCCAGAAGCGAGCAAGTGAATCCTTATCGGGAACCACTGGGTGTGGAACCACTGGGTGTGGAAGTGTGGAAAGTGTGGAGGGTGGAAAGTGAGGAAACGGGGCGGGGTTCGTGGTCAACACACTCGCGCGCACGCACGTACAACCCCCCCTCCTCTCGTTCTCTCTCACACCTCTCTCCCTGTCCCTCTCTATCTCCCTCTCTCTCTCTGTCTCCTTCTCTTCCTCTTTCCCTCTCTGCCTCCCTTCCCTCTCTCTCTTTCCCTCTCTCTCTTACCTTCTCTCCTTCTCTCCCCCTCTCTCTCCCTCCCCGTCCCGTGCACGCACACACCTGCCCCTCTCCCTGTCTCTCCCTGTCTCTCTCCCTGTCTCTCCCCCTCTCTCTTACCTCCTCTCCTTATCCCCCCCCGTTTCCCCCCCTGTCTTTCTCCCCGGTCTCTGCCCCTCTCTCTTACCTCCTCTCCTCACCCCCCCCTATCTTCCTTCCCGTCTCTCACACATACACACACACACACATGCACGCACACACACACACACACACACACAAACACACACATGCACACACAAACACACACACACACACACACTCACACACACAGGGTCTAATGCGCCATCACAGGCTCCGACGGGTTGTGAAATCGACCGCACCTGTCCCATGCTGATCTCTAGCAGATCTGGCAGCGCCTCGCAGCGGATGAACGCTGACGGATCGACAGTGAGCCCTGCTGCAAGCAGGTGCTCGCCAAGCCCCGCCTGAATGGGAGCAGCAGCAGCAGCAGCAACAGAGTTCAGCTAGTCAGGGGTGGGGCCCAGTGTTCGGTCGGTTGGCGCGTCATCGACCCCTGATGCAAGCAGGTGCCCGCCAAGCCCCGCCTGATTGGGAGGAACAGCAGCAGCAGCAGCAGCAGATTTCCGGGGGGGGGGGGCAGCAGTGGGCTGCAGTTGAAGGTAGAGAGGCGAGCCCAGAAAGGTACGAACGGCAAAGCCCCAAAACAACCACTCCCAGAACTTGAGACTGACACACACACACACACACACACACACACCGCTGTCTCCGCAGAGCAACGTGTCTCCCCCGACGGAGCTAGGCCGCGCCCAGTCAGCCGCCCTGGGCAAGCACGCACACACACACACACACTCTCCCCCCCCCACACACACACATCCCTGCCTCTGCACGAGCACCGCAGTGCGCGCAATTGAGACGGCCGCACGGTTGCAGGGACGACCGAACCTGGAAACCGGAAACCGGGTTCAGTTGAAATCTCAGAACTTGGGACCGAAACAGTGATTCCCCTGCGAGCCGTATGCCGCTCCGAGCCACACACACTTGGTGGGAGAGGGCGTGGAGCGGTGCGTTGGAAAGCTCTTGCCAAGAGCAGCCCAACGGCATGCGTTGCATGAAAACCCGCTGTGTATGGTGCCTGTTGTGAGCGGTCAAAGTCGCTGGAGCCGGCAAAAAAATAATTACTAAAATCCATCCCAGGGACCACTGGACTGAAACTTGTCACTGGTTTCCAGTTTCCAGTTTCGGTCGTCCCTGCAACCCTGCGGCCGTCTCAATTGCGCGCACTGCTCGTGACTACATGCATACAGCAGAGAGGGGGCCTTCTATTCATAGCACGACCGCTCCTAGAACTTACAGCTGAAACATGCAGCCGAAACGGATTCCCAGCGTTTGGGTCGTACCTGCAACCCTGCGGCCGTCTCAATTGCGCACACTGCGGTGCACGTGAATACATGCATGCAGCAGAGGAGGGGGTCTTCTCAGTTTACCACCCCCAGAACTTGCAGCTGAAACGTGTGGTCGAATCGGATCTGCAGCGTTTGGGTCGTACCTGCAACCCTGCGGCCGTCTCAATTGCGCGCACTGCGGTGCACGTGAATACATGCATGCAGCAGAGGAGGGGGTCTTCTCAGTTTACCACCCCCAGAACTTGCAGCTGAAACGTGTGGTCGAATCGGATCTGCAGCGTTTGGGTCGTACCTGCAACCCTGCGGCCGTCTCAATTGCGCGCACTGCGGTGCACGTGA